>OZ025209.1:10200660-10573233 GCA_964019055.1 Anthopleura xanthogrammica | reverse complement strand
AGAGTCCTAAGAGGAATCTTAATCCTACTGGTGATACTTCACATGAAGTGAACTTAACGGTAATTGCCATAGTATCGGCGGGAGTAGGTTGGATGTTGTTTAGGTAGAGGGATATTCTTCATCTATCTCTGAATCTGACTCCTCTATTTCTGGAATTGGCTTTAGTAGTCTCTCGTACTCCTTAGGATCTTTGGTGTTTGCTTCCCATACTCTTATGACTAAGGTTACTTTACCTGAAGATCCTACGTAAATGTTACTGATGTGTAACGCAACGTCTACGTCCATTTTCTTATCAATAAGTTCTTCTGGATCTATTCTTTTTCCGGACGCGTCGTAAAATCTTCCTCCTAGCTTACCCGTAGCCCTGTTCGTTGGTATTTTTGGGTATAACGTGGGTCCTCTTCCCTCTACTTTCTCTAACCTAACGTTCCCATCTTCTCCTGTTACCGGTTCTAGTTTCCAGTATAAGGGATTTAGCCCGCCTTTGATCTTTCTTAGGTCCGATCTAGTTAGTTCTATTAGTCCTAGTTCTTCCTTGTAGTGTAGTACGGCTTCGATGCACATATCTACGACCTTGTCGAAGGATCTTATCCACTTTTCCTGGTCCTCAGTTGGTCCTTCGCGATCCCACATGCATAATGGTAGGCTATAGTCCTTCCTTGATCCTTCGAATAAGCTTTCTGAAGGACCAAACGAGAATACCCACCCAGATGGTACTATTAGCTTTCCTGTTGTTTCCTTGTCGTCGTACTTCGTATTTATCTCGATTATCTTGTACTTTATCTTCTTTCCTAGCACTTCTTTTCGTATTGGTTTAGAGAATCGTAGGTTACTTGCATCATAATCTATCATACTTGTTAGCCTTGGTCCTGTTAGTGACATTTTTCCTTTTTTCTTTTGTTCTCTTTATAATAGGCTAGATATTCTTAAGCCATCTTTTTTTCGTATTAGATGTCAAAGTCCTTCTTTGATATCTTACGTTACTTAGCCTTTAATAAGACGCGCCCCTCGGGTAACTCCTCTTCTTTGAAGTAAGCGAACTTATATTTTTGATCATCGATCTTTGACTTTCCGGTCTTTGCAGAAGGTTTTCCCTCACAACAGCCGATTATGAGGCCTGGGTTTATTCCTAAGCGCTTACCCGTCGCGTACATGCTCCGAAAGTAGCTCTTTTCTTTGGTAAGTAGGTTCGTGGCTACGACGCATTTCCTATTCTCCCAGTTGTTCTTTAAGAAGGAATAGTCTATTTTCTTTGGTAGGGGCGCGGGGGGTTCTTTTTCCGGAGGGGTCTTGATCACTTGGGGATAATTTCGTGGTGGTGGTGTTGGAGGTTCTTCTTCTTCCGGAGGGGTTTCGATTACTTGGGACGACGTGGTCATGGACTTGCGGTACGCTCTCATGACCTGTTCGAGCGCTTTTTCAGTGATGTGGATCTCTTCTTCCTTCTTGACTTCTCTCTGACGACTTTTCTTATTCTTCTTTCCCATCTTTCCTTTGTTATGTATCTGCATCTTTCTTAAAGCACTTTTATTTAGTTTTCTTCTTCTCCTTCTCCTTCTCCCTTCACTTCCCTTCTCCCCCTCTCTCCCCAAAATAGCTCACCTCTTCCCTCTTCTCCCCCACCCCCGTGCTCACTTCTCCTTCTCCTTCTCCTTCTTCTTCTCCTTCTTCTTCACTTCCCTTCACTTCCCTTCTTCCCCTCTCCTCCCAAAAATAACTCACCTCTTCCCTCTTCTCCCCCACCCCCGTGCTTATTTTTTGCGCACGCTTGATCAGATTTTGGGGAAGGGGGAAGGCAAGAGGGGGAGTGGTGGGGGATTAGGGGGGCCGGGCGTGATGTTGGGAGAAGGGGGAAGGCGAGAGTGGAATCCCTGGAGGATTAGTGAAGCCGGAGGTGATCTTTGGAGAAGGGGGAAGGCGAGAGGGGGCGTGTGCGGAAGCTTAGGCGTGATTTCGACTGTGCCTGATGTTGGGGGGAGGGGAACGGTGAGGGGGAGGCCAGAACCGGCAGTACATACCTACTTTAATAAATATAGAATAAAGTCACAGGGATGTCACAGGGCATGGCAGAGTGAATCACTCTCGGTGGAATAGGTCTTTTGCATTAAACAGCCACATGCTGATATATCTCATCTAAGCGTTTCAGTCCATTAAAAAATACATTAAATTATTTTTTCAACACCCTAAAAGATACCAGAAAGTGCTTATTTGCTAAACCTCAAATTTAAGACCCTAAAAGATACCAATTCGCTGATTTTTAACCCCTAAGAGATACGACGAGCATACCCGATACTTTACCCCCAGAGTCCCCCCCCCCCCCCCCCCCCCGGGTCTATCTCTAAACCGCATTCACTAAATTTTGGTCGCGTTTACAAAATATTGAGCTTAAAAAAGTATAGCTGTCTAAATAACGAAAGGCCAAAAATAGTTTTCCTACTCTGTATTTTAATTCATGATCTTTTATCGATCTTCGATTTTCATTGGATTCAAACTCTCAACATTTGAGATCATTTTAGAACAACTACTTGCTCAAGGAACCCGGCTCCGGTACGTAGGCTTTAAATTATGTATGGCTTCAATTTTTTCACGGGTTCCCTGTGTCTTTAGCTCAACGAAGGTCAACATTCTTTTACATCGGCCAAAATGACCTACATTGTCTTATAAAACAATAGAACGTTCTCAGTATTGTTTTATTTAAGCAATAAAAACTAAGTTCTATGACTCTACCGGTGAAATAGAGCACGCGGGATGTTCGGAGAAACACGAGAAAAGTTCAAAAATCACGAGCCGGAGGCGAGAAATTCTCAAAAATTAATGAAGTTTATTTTAAAACGTACCCCATTACAGAATTTTTTTATTTTTTCTTAGAACTTACGAACCATTAAATAATATCGTAAATATCAAGACCTCGGCCATTTTATCCGCCTCAGCGTACGGCTTCGGCAGATTAACACGACCTTGGTCTTGATAATTTACGATAGCATGCTCAACCTCATCCAATATTGTTTATCAGCCAACGTTCGATATGATCTTAAAATCCAGACTTGATAGCGAGGCTTTAGACGTATGGTACTTCATGGCAAAAACACGGGAATAATCACCGAATTGATACATCTATTGGTAGGAATAAAATCACTGATTAATGTGCCATATCCGACGTTCCTACGTTTCAGCAATAGTAAGAAATGTTTCTCAACAACGTTATAATCGAATCTACAGCACTACATCTACGGATCCTTTTGAGGTTTAATGCAACTTTGAACATTTTATATTCAAGAGACTCTGAATCATTCATGATTTTGATAGAATTTTAATATATCAAACGTGGCCTATTGAATCTAGGAATCGAACCTGATGTGTTACACGAAAACATATGCACAAAAATTAATATCGTTTCGTCATCGCCAACTATTCCGGTCTTGTGCGCCCGTTTTGCGTCAGCGGTAATCATAATAAATGCACTAGATTGTTCCTGTTTTTTACATATTCTAGGCTGTTAATATCTTCATCTTTTAAAGCATTCTGGAGCTTGGTAAGATCTAAATTTGTCAGGAAATCCGACATGAAAAAGGCAGTGTTGTTTTTAAAAAAATAAATTTTCCTGCAAACGTCTCTGAATTTCGGGGGCATTTTCACCGGAAGTAAAATTGTCACAGGTTTAACTGCTAACAGCATAATTCGCTTTACAGTGATCCGAGAATGAATTGCGGCATTGGAAAGCTGAGTTTCTGATGTGAATTTTGGTACCAAGATTGTCCTACTTTTCTCGTTTTTTCAGGTAAAACATCGCTCATGATTTCGGACTGTGACGTCAACAAGAGACAGCGGAGACCGATGATGAACCAGGTTTGGGACTTTTCAATTTTTATGCGTTTTTAGACGAAAAAACGAAAAGTAAATATTCTTCTTTTTGAGCTTCAAAATTTGGTATTTGGTTGGCACATGGGTCTAGTTTATTGATCCGGTCCGGCAAATGAAATTCCAATTCTTGAAGTATACTTACCAGACTTGTTTTTTCCTCATTTTCATCAAATTTCACTATAGGAATGTATGGGATGAAAGGCCTTCGTGAAGACAAGTTGAAACGAAAAGTAAAATGTTAACATTACAACTGAATTTTTATGATTCTGAGACCATCTCATGTTGCTTAATAAGATTTCACTCCGGCAAACTGCAGGTATTTATTATTTATATTCTTATTTGCGATATTAGTTATGATCCCCATACATTTCCTTACAAAATTCAGTAGCCATTTTGTAAAGCATTTATTATGATTACCGCTGACGCATCGCGGGGGCATGGCCGGAATAGTTGGCGATGTATCCGATCACTGAGGTATCAGCTTCTCAGCCGCGGGTTTCGCAATAATAAAAAAGGCCTTGAGTAAAGCCAATATTTTACTTCGAACGCGGGGAGTGGTTGCCCAATTCTCCCTAGGCAGGGGCTCATGTTTAAAGCGTTCGAAGGTGCGCCCTTTACCCGCTCAAACTATCAGTGCTCCTCATTACGGGTATTTAAAGCTAAAGCTACACAGAACAGAGAGAAGTCGAAAAAATCATTTCTGGCAGTATCTTCGTATTGATTTATTTATTTCATTCATTCGTTACTTTTCAAAATCAAAATCTAATATATAAAACTTAAAAAAAGGTCAAATTTAACATGAGCCTAACCTATGATGAGATCAAAGAAGACCGCCTTATTATCCATTGTTTTCAATGCGTTCGGCTCATGTAAAGTTGGGCGTTTGGCCTTATATTATTAGTCTTCCAGGTTTATAGGACTCTTAGAGCTAAGGCGGTAATCACACCACACCCGGGCTAAAATGTTAAGTGGCCGCCAATAAAAGGTGATCGCGTGACGTGACGAGCTTGCTTAAAAAAATAAAGACTTAGATCAGAATCAATTTAACTGTCAGAGGACAGCCGAGAAGAAAGAGAAAAGAAGAAAGGGAAAAATGGCTCGATTGAAAAGCCTCTGCTATTTTTATTATATAATTCTTAAAAAAACTTTTGCATGTGAGACTGGTCCTCCTGTGTTTTTTTTTTTCAAGCTCATTCTAACAATATTCACACTATATTTAAATGAAATCTTTCACACACCCAGTCTAGTCTTCGATTTTTCTTGGGCACTGTGCGCTGAAGTTTTTATAAGAGTGGAAAGACAGACAGACAGGCACACTATACAAACAGACGGACAGACAAATAGAGGGACGAACAGACAGAAAGGCACACCTACTATACAAACAGATGGACAGACAGAGGGACGAACAGACAGACAGACACGGCTACTATACAAACAGATGGACAGACAGAGGGAAGAACAGATAGACAGCACGGCCACTATACAAACAGACAAACAGAGGGACGAACAGACAGACAGCACGGCAACTATACAAACAGATGGACAGACAGAGGGACGGACAGACAGAGGGACGGACAGACAGACAGGCACACCTACTATACAAACAGATGGACAGTCAGAGGGACAGACAGACAGTGAGATGACACGAGGTGCATGGGGGTTGGAAGGGTGAGGGTAGGGGGAAGGGGTAAAGGCGAAAGTAAATACGTCATCTGTTTAGAATAATGTGACCAGTTTTAAATTGAAAATTTTCGTGGACTGAATAGGATTATTTTGACTTAACGAGATCCTCTTTTTGAAAGGTAAAATACTCCTTTGTTAAAGTACTACTCTTAATCGAACTACACACTTTTAACATCAGTTTATTGATAAAAATCCTTTAATACATATGCTTTCTACTATTCTAGTGCGGAATAGCTGTTATCAAATATAACCCCGCAGGTATTCTTTTATTCTTTCATCCTCGTACAAGTGAGGCTAATAGGTCAATACAATGCAAACCACTGACAAAAAAAAAAATCTGGCTTTGCCCTCTTAGATTTACTGAAAAGCTAACTCATGATTCTTACTCAGCGATACAAAGTTTCGAAAATCGTTTCAGTAGATGTCAATCAAGGCGTTTCCATGATATTCCAAAGGCACGTGCCTTTGACTGAAAGCTTTCCAACAATGCCATGGAAACACTTTGACTGACCACTAAACGTTTTCTGATTGGCTGCATGCATGATCACCTGGTAACTGATGTGATTTCTTTGACTGTGCAGGGTGAATAGCTTAAAGAATTCGGTGAAATATTAATTATGCTGAATCAAAATGAGTTACGAGTGCAAGGTTAAAATCTTCACCAGCAAGGCACAGGTTTTGTGATATATTTCGGCTTCTGGCATGCGTAAAGTTTTCTCCAGTAATGGCAGATTGGAGGCTTTAAATATACGTTTGGTAAGCCAAATATAGGACCTGATATGAAATGAATAAAGCGAAGTCATTTTTTAGTTAACTGTGGACATAAATGCGATATATGAAATACTCGAATCACGTGATCATTTCCCTCCATGGGGTAGGTAGTTGCCTCTAAAATAAGGTACTGCACTATATAGGCAATATATAGCATGTAGTCATTCGCTTACCTGTCCAAAGACCAAAGGTGACGCCCGGGAGCTAAAGTGGTCGACTTGCGGCATATTCAAGGCCTGACCCGAGTCTCAAAAGGATTACGTAGTAAAAAATATCCCTGAGCTCCCTTAAAATGAAGGCAATTTATTTTTATCATTTTTATCTATTGGTTACCTGGTGCAAGGTATTTGACACATAACCTCATGCGATAGTGATAGTAAAAACCAAACCCGTACACCAAACTGCAGCGTTTTATTTTTTTCTTGCAGCAGAGGCCATGTGGAGAGCCGTCAAAGTCCCATAGATTGCTGGGTATATCCCACCAACCAACTTGGCTGAAGCAGCCCACTTTGTGCCATTTGTAGTGGTACGTTTTGCCGATCTTCTCGCACAAGTATGCCTTCTTTTTGAGCCAAGCTATGTATAAAGGTAAATGATACAAAAATGTGGGTAAATAGGCGAAGTTCTGCTATTTTATCTGGCCATGACTATTCCTTTAATGGCAGTAGAATATGTCGAAGGCCAGCAAATCTTAATATAACTCAAGAGAGTTAACAGAATTTGCCTTTAACAACTTGCGCATTAACGACTAAAATCACTACAAAACTCAATCCCGGAGTGGGTCGGCTCTATTTTTTCGAAAGGACTACAAGCAAATCATCACCGATCATTATAACAAACTGCTAACATTTTGAGCCTGCGCGCAATTAGCGGATTTACCCATAAACAATATGGCGTCGAGAATGTGAATTTCAAAACAGTCGTTCTGTCAAAAGGTTTTTAAAAGACAGTAGAACTTACGAGCACACGTCCTGGAGCACGAAGCAGAGCATTTCCTTTGCTTCTGTGTGTGAAACCACCTGAATTTACGAATACAGCCGAAGTTTTTGTATTTCAAGTACTTCTTTCTGACCCAACCAATCCAACAGTAGCAGGGGATACGGCGGCGGCGCCTCCTTTTCTCGCTTTCATTACTCGATGGTTCGCTGTTCCTAAAAACAAATGTAAATGTCAAACAAGAATGAGAAGGAAATGAAAGGAAAAAAAGGAACGGAAACTAGGAAAGGAGAAGAGAAGAAAAGAAAAGGAGAGGGAAGGAAATACGAAGAAACTGTCGAGTTTTTCATATCCCACAGACTGAAATCAATCCTGAATTCTATCTTGAACCGACTGAAACTTATTTCTCTCTTAAAACTCCAACTGTCGATACTGTCTTTAAGTTGTTGAGTAGTATCAATGAGAGAAAAGCGACAGGCCTGGATGGAATTCCATGTAATCTCTTAAAATTAGCTGCTAGTGTCGTTGCTCCCTCACTTACAAGAATTTTCGAGCAATCAATTGTCACTGGTGTTTTCCCGATGGAATGGAAATTGGCACGTGTGACCCCAGTTTTTAAAAAGGGGAAAAAGTTAGATCCTAATAACTATCGACCGATATCAGTCATACCTATTATCTCGAAAATTTTTGAGAAGATAATACATGATCAGTTATATAAATATTTGAATGATAATAGACTATTAACGAACTGCCAATCGGGTTTCCGATCACTCCATAGTACACTAACAGCGCTACTTCAAGCTACAAACAATTGGTCAGTTAATATCGACAATGGCCTCAGTAACGGGATTATTTTTATTGACCTTAAGAAAGCCTTCGATACAATCAATCACGAAATAATTATCCAAAAGCTCTGTAACTATGGTCTTGATCGAAATGCCCTGGAGTGGTTCAAATCATATTTAAATAATCGTAGTCAAAGATGTCAAGTAAATGGAATCCTATCTGATTCACGTCCAATAACTTGTGGCGTGCCTCAGGGGAGTTTGATCGGTCCATTACTCTTCTTAGTGTACATCAATGATTTACCAAATTGTCTAAATAGGGGAAAGCCCAACATGTATGCTGATGATACTAATATAAGCTTCTCTGCCGATAACCTAAACGACCTCCAAATTACCATGAACTCAGAGCTTTTCAACCTTAACTGCTGGCTTAAAGCAAACAAGCTTAGCCTCAATATAGCAAAGACTGAGTTTATGGTAATGGAATCTCGGCAAAGACTCTCAGCTCAATTAATTAACGAAATAGCGTTAGAAATAGAGGGGACTGGTATCGAGAAAGTCCAACACACTAAATCACTAGGACTTACTATTGACGACAAACTCTCTTGGTCCCATCACATTGACGAAATTTCAAAAAAAATTGCTTCTGGCATAGGCGCCTTAAGAAGAATACGACACTTTATTCCCATAGAGACTGCACTTTTAATTTACAAAGTCTTAATCCTCCCACACTTTGACTATTGTTGCCAAGTGTGAGATGGATTAAGCAATTATTTATCCCAAAAACTGCAAAAATTACAGAACCGTGCTGCTAGGGTGGTTACAAAAAGTAACTATGAAACTGACTCTACCTCTCTTCTTGAGTCCCTTCACTGGGACAATCTTTGTATTCGCCGGAAAAAGCTCAAAGCAATCATGATGTTCAAATCTTTGCATAAGCTTGCCCCAGCGTACCTAAATGATTTGTTCCATCCCCGTAGCACCAAGTATGACTTACGAAACAATGATGGCAAATTAAATTTACCTAAACCACGTACTAATTACCTGAAAAGGTCTTTTAGTTACAGTGGTGCCAAAATATGGAACGGTTTACCCGAAAATATTAGAAACTCTGGTTCCTTAGCAAGTTTTAAATCTAAATTGAACCAGGCCTCTCTTAATTTATGAGATTCCCACACGGCAATCATGTAAAACAGTAGCTATATTTCATTTTTTAATTTTGTAAATATTGACTGATGATTTTCCGTGTTTAAAAAAAATTATACATACATACATATATACATCAATTACTTACACTTTGGGACTTTCTAGATCATTCGCCTCGTCTTCCATTTTAGTCTCTTCTTGTAGTTGGTTAACGTCTTCCATGTCATCGTTGGCCTCCTCTTCTTCTGGTTGCTCATTTGGTGCAGGAGCCGCGTCAAGAGCTCGAGCATCTTCGTTCTCCAGCGAGGTTGCAGAAGCCATGTTGAAGATGAAAAACGAAATGGCCAAAACCACCAAAATCAGCTTCGGTTTGAAAAGCATCTGTGGAAAATATGTGCAGAAATTACTCCCAAACATTTTGCAAAAAAAATGTGGTGCGGATTCAAAACAGAAGTCCAACCTTTTCTTTCCGTAGAGTTCAGTTCTCTCTTCTTCTTCTTCTTCTTCTTTCTTCTTCTTCTTCTTCTTCTTCTTTCTTCTTCTTCTTCTTGTAAATAGTAAGACAAGCTTGCAGCACAATCAGTTTGATCATGATTTCTGCCCTTTTTATACCTTCCAGTTCCTTTTTTAGAACACATTAACTAACGTCATCCTAAAGTACCACTTTTGTTTCACTATCTATTTTCAGCTTTCAATTTTTATTTGTGCCTCATGATCACTTATAATTAAGTCTTGATTTTAATCATTGCAGATATTTGATCGTGTTTTATTATTAGCTGGGTAATTTGATTGTGGTTGGGCATTGAATTAAGCACGTTTGCACTGCATTTTTCTATATTTTTTGATCACGCGCGCAAACTTAGACGGAGAGATTGCTCAGTCTTGCAAGCCAGAAGCCATTCTCTAAATCAGAAGATAGTATTTAACTAAAATGAGCCTAGCAATTACAAAGATTAGAATCAATATCATAAACATGCACTGAACAAAGGTTGAAATTAGAGTCGTTCTCCAGCGCACGCGTCCAAACACAAACTAATTTAAAACAAGTTTTTCCCAGCACGTCAATCAAAATCGGACAATTTTTTTTACATTTTGCCTTCGCTTCTTTGCGCACACTTTTGATCCGATAAAACTTGGGCTTCGTTTTCTTGTAATCTGCATCTTCAGTCAAGTGTGATAAAGAATGCATGAAATAAGCTCTCCTAAGATGATCTAATAATTGAAATATAACAAGGGGAACTTTTTTGCTGAACAAACTCAATTTTAATTAGAAGTAATTTAAATTTTACGCTAAGCCGAAAGTAATATACGGTTACGGCTGAGCTGTTATATATTGCGTTGTGAACAGCAGCCAACTGAGTTGAAACGAAATTATATAATTATGTGATTGGAATGCTCTTCTTGATTTGTCTATGACACAGGCCTATTCTTTCTCCTTCCCTCTCCCCCCCCCCCCCCCCCCCCCCCTCACTCTCTATCTCTCTCTCTCTCTCTCTCTCTCTCTCTCTCTCTCTCTCTCTCTCTCTCTCTCTCTCTCTCTCTCTCTCTCTCTCTCTCTCTCTCTCTCTCTCCCTCTTGTGCGTGATCACATTCCTCAGGAGATAGCAATAGCAATTTATAAATCACTAATTACTCCTTGGTTCGACTACTGCGATGTGGTTTAGGATAACCTCCCAAAAAACATCAGCAGAAAGAATACAAAAACTACAAAATCGAGCCGCCCGTATTATAACGAGAAGTGGCTACGACGTAAGATCAAAAGATATACTTGAACCTTGGATGGGAAAACCCTTAAGACGAGGCGAATTAAACACAAGGCTACTGTAATGTTCAAAACAATAAATGCTCTTGCCCCCCAAAGTTTCAGAAAACTCTTTAAAACTAATGAAAACACGTATCATTTACGTGGAAGGGAAAATAATTTAGTATTACCCAAACCAAAAACAAATTATCTGAAAAAAAGCTTTCTCCTATGAAGGTGCAAGAGCATGGAACTCACTACCCTATGAAATAAAATCAGCCAATAATATAAGAGAGTTTAGGAGAGAACTTTCGTCTCCTGAACTCTAATAGTAATTAGTAATATATAATTTTATTTTTGTTAATATTTTTGTTTCATTCATTCATTCTCTCTGTCTCTTTCTCTGTCTCTGTCTCTCTCTGTCTCTCTCTCTGTCTCTCTGTCTCTGTCTCTCTCTGTCTGTCTCTCTGTCTCTCTGTCTCTCTGTCTCTCTCTGTCTCTGTCTCTCTCTCTGTCTCTCTGTCTCTCTCTCTGTCTCTCTCTCTCTCTCTCTCTCTCTCTCTCTCTCTCTCTCTCTCTCTCTCTCTCTCTCTCTCTCTCTCTCTCTCTCTCTCTCTGTCTCTCTCTCTCTGTCTCTCTCTCTCTCTCTGCCGCACGTTTCTTCTTTAGTAGTTTCAATGTTCTCACCATTTCAAGTAGAGCGTGAAGTGATACTAATATAAATAGCACTAAGCGCTTGACTTATTTTTCCGCATTTACGTTACGGTTCATTCCGCTCTAAAAAGAGTTTCATATTTCGGTAAGTTCGGATGGATAATTATTATACCCTTTATTTCTATAAAAAAAAACTCGATTCCTTTTCTTAATCATCACTCCGCTCTTCCTCCTAGCTCTTCTTTCTTCTTGTTCTCGTTGTTGTTCTTCTTCTTGTTCTTGTTCTTGTTCTTCTCGTTCTTCTTCTTGTTCTTGTTCTTGTTCTTCTTTTTCTTCTTCTTCTTCTTTTTCTCGGTAAGATTATAGTGTTTCTATGGCACCGGCAAGTACTGTACGAGCACTTTTCTCATGCATGGTTGATAGCGGAGCTCCCGCGCGGGCCGAAGGCCCGCGCGAGCGGAGCACCATACTTAAGAAGAAATGGTAACCCATCGAGTTGATTTTTCATGGCTTGATTACGTCATCACCTTGTCCATACATACATACATACATACATACATACATACATACATACATACATACATACATACATACATACATACATACATACATACATACATACATACGTCCGTCCGTGTACCACTTTGCACAGGGTTCCCGCGCGCTTTGCTTACTCACAAATGCACAGAAAAATTGCAATAATGTACTGAAAGATGGATCAAGAAGTATTTTTTCTTATTTTTGCAATGCGAAAAATACGTTTAATCGAAGTCATGTCTGTCTTAAAGTGAACAAAAACAATTTTTCGACTTTAGCGACTTGCTAAAGAAGATTTAGCGAGGGAAAGCGAGGGAAGATTCTTAATCTTACGATGAAGTTTCGTGACTGAAACTTCAGTGAGAGAAAAAGTGGCCTGTAGACCAGAAAAACCTGATTATACTGCAAGAATAATATTTCAGCTCCGTAGAAAACACTTCATAGAAGGTAAATTCATTAATGTTAACTAATATTTCGTAAAAAAAACGACAAGAAATGTGTAAACTAGCTGGAGAAACTCTCAGACAAGCCAAGGACTTTGGTTCGGCAAACATTGTCAGAAAAACTTGGATAGTTTGTCGTTTTTACTGCATTCTAGATTTTTATCATCTTTTTCTTCATTACTTGTGAACCAAAAAAGCGATATTTGAAGCTTTGAATTTTTGTTTTTGATCCCATTTCAAGAAAAAAGGCTAAGACTTAGTAAAAAGACTTGGTTCTTTGAAAAAATATATTTGACGGCCAGCGAACCTCACGCGAAGTCAAAACAATATTCCAGTTTCATAATCATATGAATATTTTGACATTTTTATAGATAATTTATTTTAATGTTGAATGAAATATGAAAAAGGAATACATATCACACCAAATATTTGCTATTTATCGGGCTTTTCCAGCTATTACTATTACACAATCGCAAAAATGATGAGCTTGTTTTTCTTTATAAATAAGCTTATGTTTTTGTAAGATATTTCGCTCGATAATCTAAAAAAAAACTTTTCAAAGACCAACTTACTAACAAAGAAAATTATTATCTTGCATTAATGAATATGTCTCTTTTTACATGTGAAGTTCAAGTGAATGTAAGCTTAAGCTTATCAGTAATATTTTTCGACAATTTTCAGTGTAGTTCACTTTCCACGTACCTAAAAAACTTACAACTTTGATTACTAAGATTTGCTGAATGAAATCCTTTGTTCTATACATGTATTCATATGTTGTACAATCTATAATTATTTTTCTTCGAATTGAAAAGTTTTGTAATGCTTTTGAAGGCTTAAAATATTGGTTTTTCTTTTAATTTTTCCTCCTGGATTCTGGTAAAATCAAACGAAGTGGTAACGCTATAACCAGCGTTATGCCGCGTCACACAATTGTCACGTTTTTAGCAATAAATATACTATTTATGGGAGCTCCGCTTTTAGGCAGTGCCTAAATCTATATATTACTAATTAACGTGTTGTAAACCCCAACACCAGATGACCCTGACAATCGTTAAAGGAAAAAACAGGAACTTCGAGAGAGGTTTTTTTTACATGTGTTAATCAAGCGTAGCTTGCACCGTGCAGATCTTTTAAGCCACAACAAAGAGGTCAAGTTAATGAAGAGAGAACAAAAGAGAAGAGAAGAGCAGAGGCAGAGGAGAGCAGATCAGAGCAGATCTTAGCAGACAGCAGAGCAGAGTACACTCAGAGGAGATGAGAAGAAAATATAAAAATATAGTTGTTATTGTTGTTATTGATCGTTACTGCTGGCACTCCATTAAAGCTAAGAACTTAAGCATTAAATGTTTAGTAAAAAGATTTGAGGTCTAAAAAAAAGTCTCGAGCGCGTGATTTAAACAAGGACCAAATGACGACAACACAAGATAAAAATACTCAGAGGACTAAAACCTCAATTGACGCACAAAACTAGTTTCCAATCATAATCTATTGTTTTTCTTTCAAAATAAGCTCAAAATAACTTGTTATATAAAAGTAAAATATCCCTGATGGCATATTATACTCACGAAGTTTGACAATTAATAAAACATGCATGTTTTTTGGCACGGCATTGAAAAAAAATGCTATTTCCTAAATTTGTCTTATCTTGGAAAATTGAGCGCATTTGTGATCAAATTGCGCGTTGTGTTGTTGGTTCGACGTTGGGGTGGAGTTCTTTTATCTGCTAACTTGTTGGGATTCGAATATCCAGATTTTTGTATTGACAAAGTTGTGTATTTTTACTTTACTTTACCGTTGGTTAAAATATAGTCTGTATTCAGTTACAATCATCAAGGAACACACTGGTATTTTTACCACCTCCAAAAGAGTTTATTTTAAATAATACAGATTTATCATGATATTAGTGCAAAGTTAAATCTTACTACAAAATTTATTTGACGTATATGTCGCCATAGTAACCGCAGTTAAGTTACAATTCTAGCCCTGCGCATGCATGTAAAAACGGGCGTTTTAAATAAGATTAGGTAGGAGTCTTGGAGTAGACTTAATAGAAGATTGAAACTTTTTTCAATCAACATTTCTTACTTCTGACGATATATTCTGCCTTTTGGCAAGCGTAAACCTTGTTGCCATAGCAGCAAACTGGAGGCTTTTTATGGCCGTTAGGCACGCCGGGAATGCATCCTGAAATAGAAGTTAGGGAATTATTTCTCCATTTACTTGCTTCAGCTGGTTCATGAGTTTGCCTCTACCAACATTTGATTTCAACATGATTACTTAAGCGGCCACCCTCGAGCAATCCGGCGTCAAGTTGACGTTGAATAGAGGTTGACCAACTTGAAGTCAAATGCTGTAAATTACCGCGAAAGTTCGGTGCCATCAAACTTAAGACTTTGACATCTAGCCGCTAAATAGAGGTTGGTCGCTTTAAAGGGGTTCTACTGTATTATTCATAAAAATGAACGATGCGCTAAAATGGGTGCTACATTGACCGTACCTGCATGTATATACAGCTAATTGAAAAAACGTTGTCCTCGAATGGCTCCGCGACTACGTAACTAGCCCGAACGGGAGTATGGGTAAAAATCACTGAAGCGGTTAAATTCTTCACTGATTAAATTTGCGCCGGGCTTACATGCAGTACGAAAATTCGCTGGCGAAATAGTATTTTAATGACTTAACAGTTTCAAAATTGGGAACATCTTCCTTTCGCAAAACCCGAAGACAAACGTTAAAAGGGTCGCTGCTTGTGTTATCTCATTAGTAAGCAAAAACAACTACTTCAGAGCGAATAATTAAGCGCTTCAGCGATTTCTACCCATACTCCGTTTCGGCTCAGTCGCGTAGTCGCGGAGCCGGTCAGTGACAACGTTTTTTTAAATGACTATATACGACTTCAAACAAATATTTTGACATGACGGATTACATACCTGGAGAAAGATACCTGGCACAAAGCCTCAAGCCATAGTGCCAGTAGAATCCCAAACCATGAACCGATTTACAATTTCTCCTGGACAACTTGCAGCAAAGCTTGTGCGGTGAACCATCGAAGTCCCAGAGATTGCTAGGAAAATCAAAGCCCCCAACCCTACTGAAACAACCAACTTTGTGTGTCTTGTAGTTGTAGTTTTTACCAATCTTCTTGCACAAGTAATCATAGTTCGTCTTGGTTTTAGTTAAATACGCTATAAGGAAGAGAAAAGGAAGAAATAACACCAAAAAACACTCGTACTGTGAGGCGAAGTTTGAAGTAGTTTTTACACAAATATTTCCTACCAAGCAGAAAATCGTTAATAAGCGCAGATGTACTTTAAAAGGTTCGTGATTGCAGCTGTCAGCAGATTATTTTAACTAGATGCATATCACTGCATTGGACAGAAACAAACTTGTTGCTTATGTGTCCGTAATAACAGATTCTCCGTATTAAGCAGGCTAATTGTGTAAGAGTATGTATATCATTGGGACAAAAACAACTAATAATGGTAATAGAACTGAGTGGAGAGTGATTACGAAATTGCACGACCACTTAGCGGGAGTGCGATTTGTTAATCACAAGTGTGATTTCAGCCCAAAATTGCACGACACGAAGTTCTATTACCTATTAATCATATCCATTTTGAAATCTCAATATATTCAAATACTCAACAGTTATATGTAGCTTCAAAAGTGATTGGTTGACAAAATGATGCTATTAATGATTCAAAATAGTGCGATTAATGCTTAAATCGCACACTTTTTAGCCAATCAGAATGCAGGATTTGCTAATGATTTCAAAATAGATATGATTACGAAGGAACTCAGGACTTCGTATCGAGTAGGTGCCCTGAAAGTCCCAGTATATATCCAACTGATGTATTTGAGAACCCATGCTGCCAACAAGAAGAGGTACTTACGTGCACACTTCTTTGAGCAGGAGGCAGAACATCGTGATTGTTTTCTTAATTGATACCATTTGAATTTACGAATGACTCCAAAGTAGCGATATTTTCTACTTTGCTTGCCTCGCCATCCAATCCAGCAGCGGCAACTAATACGAATTCGAATTTTCCTCTTTTCGATGGTGTTCGATGCTTCAATATTCCTAAAAAGATTCAAACATTTCTGATGATTTGGTGGATTTCTCCAGCAACTGACATGCATGCATGCATGGGTTTGAAAGCCGGCACCCTTCCAGATCAGGCAAGGAAGCGAGGAAGCAAGAGCTGGAAAATGGCTCAAGCAACTTGAATTGCTATCATCTTCATCCAGTTTTTTCTTCTTCTTCAGTTTGAAAGAAGTAGGAAAAAAACTGGTTAAATTGGAGATGTGATATGAAAATCTCAAATAAACAAGCTAAGAAGCCTACGTTTCAGGATCCTCTTGGTCTTGTGAAAGTGATGCCTTGTTTTCTATTATGGCTTCGTCTTGTGATTCGTCAAGTTTGCTGGATGCTACATGACCACAGTGGAAAATGAAGACCACAACGACAAAAACTCCAAGAACAGACGTTGGCTTAATCACAGGGAACATCTGTGTCAAGACAAACAACAAAACAATTCAAAATTATGCTAAATGTCAGAGTAAGAAAGAGTAACAACAACAGGTGCAATGCAGCCGATTTCTGACCTTGAATGGTGTGTAGTTTCCCGTCTGAGATTCCGTTCTTCTTCTTCTTCTTCTTCTTCTTCTTCTTCTTCTTCTTCTTCTTCTTCTTCTTCTTCTTCTTCTTCTTCTTCTTCTTCTTCTTCTTCTTCTTCTTCTTCTCAGTTTCCTTAATCCACTTTAATTTTTAGCAACTTGACAAATCCTTCACAAATGCACCGTATTTATACCTTTGGTCGAGAAGTTATTATTAGAAAAAATAGTAAACATCACGATATTTCCAAATAAATTTCCAATATCTATTTTTTTCCTTCACCTTTTATTTGTAGCTCACAACTTCGATATTTTTAACTTTAATTAATTACTGTAAAATGACTCTGATTTATCAAAAGAATGGCTTCATCGATGGCCTTATGGCCTTCCTTGTACAAGTGTTCATCTTATTACAGCATATGCGGTATATGTTACAAGAAAGTGTATTACTGCAGGGCCGTAACAAGGCCAAAAATATTGCACATCTCAGCTCAATACAATACAGCTCATCTTCAACTTAACGGACTGATAGTAACTATTTTGGTAATATTTACTATCAAAACTGAGAAGTAGGTTTCGTGAGTAATTATATGCCTTAGTTACTCCAACATCGAATGAGAACGAAAGCAGAGGAAATGCAAAAAATAATATGCGAAAAATATTGTTAAACAAAATCAAGAATAACAAACCACAAAATAAATGAATCAATTTATAAAACTAAATTTCAAAATATGCCAGCAGAGAAGTGAATAGCACTCGCAGAATCCGCCGCGTACGACTGAGTTGCCCCGGCGATAAAATATGGTTTTATTTTTTAAGTTTCCATGACATTGTCGGTAAATACAAATTAAAGTTGAGGGACGTTCCTATGGAATGTCATGGAAACGCCTTGGTTGGAAACGACGATTGCGAACGATAGTAATTTAAAACAACTTTGTATGTCATTAGTTTAACTGATAGTTAAAAATAAAATTATAAAATTAAAAATAGCTAGCGTGTAAATAAATGCAGCACTGGCCATGGTCTTCAAAACTGAAAGAATGTTCTAGACATTATTTGTTCTTATATTGGAGCCACTTTTCAATTTTTCTAAAGAGCCTACTTCTGAATATCTAGACATGCTATTTGATTCATCATTCCTACCAATTATTACAAAAGCAACTCGAATAACCGATCATACTTCTACATTAATCGATCATATTTATACCAACTCACCTGAAAAAATCCTTCAATCTGGCATTTTCCTTGCTCATATCTCTGATCATTTACCATGCTTTTGTACTGCCACAACTAAGTTACCAAACGTCATTCAGCAAAATACTTTAGGGATTTTTCACATTTTGACAAAACTCGCTATCTAGACGATTTGAAAAAAATTGACTTTAAGGATTTTATTAACACTGATGTTAACAAAAGTATGAATGACTTTACTAACTCAATTAGCGAAGTTACAAATAAACATGCTCCATTAAAAAGGGTAACAAATAATATAAAATAAAAAAACAGCTAAAAAGGCCATGGATCCTAGTCTCTATCAAGAAAAGGCAAAACCTTTTCCGAACTCATTTTCTTAGTCCAGATGCTCAAAAACGAAAAGAATATAAAATATATAATAATAAATTGAACAAATTGAAAGAATCAGCCAGAAAAAGTCTACTATGAATCACAATTTCAGATTTATAAAGGCAACATAAAAATGACTTGGAAACTTATAGGTACGCTAGTTAATAGAAAAGGGAATAACGGTAATACTATAACCAGGCTTATTCATGAAAACAAATGCTTCACAGACCAAGCAAGTATTTCTAAACAGCTTAATTTATATTTTACATCCGTTGGGACAACACTATCAGGAAAAATTCCTCTGACACAAATAGATCCAACAACTTACATTAAGAAATCGTATCTTAACAGCTTTATGTTCCGGGGTATACTCACAAATGAGGTGCAAGAGGTAATAAATAATTTAGATGCTAAAAAGTCTTCAATTGGGATTCCTATTCACTGTATCAAATTTGTCACTCGTACAAGGTATCGTACCTGAGACTCTTAAGATGTCAAGAGTAACACCAATTCCTAAAGGAGGTGACACCTGCAACCCTACTAACTACAGACCAATATCTATTCTTTCAAAATTCTCGCAAATATTCAAAAAACTAGTTTGTCAGCAATTACTCAATTACATTGATCAAATCTTAAATGACTATCAATTTGGATTCAGGAAAAACAGATCAACTGAGCAAGCTATTATTGAAATAACCGAATGCTTTAAAAAGTCTATAGATAACAATTTGTATACTTGTGGTATATTTCTGGATTTAGGCTTTAGACACAGTTAATCATAAAATCCTACTCAACAAACTACAACAATACGGAATTAGAGGAATCCCGTTAGAATGGTTTTCAAGTTACTTAGTGTGTAATTTGTATTATATTTATATTATAAGGATTATCTTTCAGCTCGTTTAAAAATACAACATAAAATAACTAGTGGCTAACACGAAAACCTCCCAGTTAATTTAGCCTCTAGGCATTCAAAATAGACAAAATCACAAATAAATACGCACATATTTTATCGTAACTAAAACTACCTTTTGTAATTTAAAATCACAAAATGTACTATGAAATGTAACTTGTTTGCTAAAATAAAATGTATTGTATTGTATTGTTGTTGTTGTTGTTGTTTTTTTTTTTTTTTTTTGATGATCAACTTGAATTTGCCCCGTTGAAATTTCTGTTTTCTGAGCCAGATTGTCCGCATTGTTGTTGTGGTGAAAACGGCTAAAAACTATCAACCCATGTTTGCGAATACTTCAGTAATGTTTCGTGTTATTTCGTGTAATTTTTCAACGTTGAAGGTCATCATATTTTCTTTAAATACCCGTTTAAAACCAGTTTTAATAGTCTCATTGACGCACAGTCAATTATATCATGATTGTTATATAGGACAATACTTTTGGGCTGCAGCATTTGGTTACCTGGTTACAACTGAGCTAATTTTAACTGAAATTCATGTTTCATCAAAAACGAGGAGGATTTTCTTAATGGGAAAAAAAACATGACACTCAAAGCAAAAGGTCCTTTGAGCTTTGCAGCACAACACAGGGATCTCAGTTAGAATAAAGCGACAGTCGCCAGCGCCTGCAGAGAAGCTAAAGTGCACATAACACCTGATAATTTTAGCATTGATTCTAGACTTGCCACGACCAGGTGATCTCGCTTCTCTCAGGCTGAAGGAATTAGCCAATCAGCGGACATTTTGTTCATAGCTCAATGTTTCCTAGTTCCAGGTTTTCGGCTCGATTTACAACAGCTTTTACTCGAAAATAAAGAAAATAAAGCTCATCCGTGCAAAGATTTGCCAAATACCTTTTAGAAAAAGCATATTTCGTCGTTGTTGGTGGAAAATATTTCATTTTGACAAGAGATAAAAGAAAATACTTGGAAATTTTCGCTATGACAAATAATGCGCGTAGATTCCAAGTCACCTGGGATTCAACTACTTTTTTTCCTTCTTTGAGATTCGGCTCGGCCGAGAATTCTACTTGAAGTAAATAGTTGAATGGTAAATATTTCTTAATCTTAATGATGTCATAGTCATTGACTCAAATCAAGAAACTTATTAGAATTAGAATAGGTTTATTGATCACTTTGTAAATTCGTGTGAATTTAAAAAACGTGATTTTACAACATATTATAAGAGATAATATTGAAGGATAACTATTATATACAAGTTGTAAATATGAGACATTAATCTATTGCGGTTTATCCCAGATGCTAACGCATTTAGGAATAAAACTGTTCTTATAACGTTCAGTCCTGCATTTGTACAACGGGAATTTTCGTGGATTTCTTAGACTGTAGTTGTGGGATGTGGCCAATGGAAGAAGTTTTCCAATCTTGTTATCTGGGTGTTGGTGAGATTTTTTATAAAGGATTAGGCACTGATCTTCTCTTCGTTGGTACAGTGTAGGCAGGTCAACGTGCTTCAGTGTAGCAGTATATGACGTCTGAGGAAAGGCAATCTTCAATGCACGTTTTTGAATGTGCTCGATTTGGTCAGAGAGAGTTTGTGAAAGAGAGAAGTGCCATACGGGACAAGCGTATTCTAAAATAGGGCGAATAAATGAACAAAAAACTGTTATCAGATCTTTGGCTGGGGCACCAGACCGCTTGAGAATTCTCAGAGCGTACAGCCGTTTACTTGCTTTGGTACATATGTAGTTAACGTGTGCGTTCCAGGTGAGGTTTGATGAGATTACTACTCCCAAGAGTTTAAAATCTTCTACAATCTCAATTTCGGCACTAGTGGAAGAAAGGTTGTCAAATGCCAGGGGGTCTTTAAGGAAGGATACACGTAATTCTTTAGTTTTAGAGACATTCAAACGCATGTTATTGCGGTCAGTCCAGTCGGTAATAGAGTCAATGTTAGCTTGAAGCGTTGAGTTCGGAGAAGATCTTGAAACGATTTCATAAACCGTACAGTCGTCGACATATTTGTATAATGGAAGATTAGTTTGCAAGTCATTGATCATCACGAGAAAGAAAAGGGGGCCAAGTTTTGTACCTTGTGGGACACCAGCGTTGATTGATCGCCAAGATGATTTATTCCGGCCAAGCTTAACACGCAAATACCGGTCATGTAAGAAATCAGCACACCAGTTCAACAAAATAGGAGGAGTATCAAGCATTTGTAACTTCCGAAGTAGAATGTTATGGTCAATGCGATCGAAGGCCTTGGAGAAATCAATCATGCAGCATCTGATAGTTGAGCCAGGGTCGTCCAATGCTGCTAGCCATTGATGGATCAGATGGATAAGAGCATGTGTAGTAGAACAATTCTTGATATTTCCAAACTGGAAAGGGTCGATTGATGATTTGATGTGGTTAAAAAGCCAACGGAAAACAAAACCTTCTAGTAGTTTACTCAGAACAGGTGTGAGAGAGATAGGTCTGAGGTCACTGTCAACAGATTTTGGATTAGATATCTTGGGTAGAGGGAGAACATCAGCAGATTTCCAGAGTACTGGAACGCGGCTTTGTGCAATGCTAGCGTTAAAGATCGAGCATATTGGACCAGCAATCAGAGGCGCAGAAGTCTTCAGTACCCAGTTAGGGATGTCATCGGGACCGGTTGCTTTCTGAAGATTAATTTTTTCCAATTCCAATTCAACTTGACGAGGTGATATTATATATTCATCGGGAACAGAAGTGATGGGAAGCTTGTTGAACTGAAGTGGAGGCAAGCTGTTTGAGACGTTGCAAAAGGATTCTGCAATCAGATCAGCAAGTTCAGAACCTCTTTTGAACTCACCGTTATGGAAGATGCTTGAAAGAGGTTCCGATTTGGACATGCCAGAAATAGTCTTGATGTTGTTCCACCATTTTTTCGGGTTTGGTTCTCGGGTATTGAGGATTTTTTCATCGTAAAAGGACTTGCGGGCAGAATTACATAATTTTCTTACTTTGTTGCGGTAGAAGTTGTACTTAAGAGTATTACCAGTCGACCAAGCCTTTTGTCTTTTAGAGATAAGATTCTTGATATCTGCGGTAATCCAGGGTTTGTCTTTAGGATGGAACTTTATCGTGCGCAGAGGAAGATGGGTGTCAATAGCAGAGGATGTTATATTTGAGAAGAGAGCGAACTGGTCCTCTACTGCAGCTGTGTGGTAAAGGGGAGTCCAGTTGACTTTGGACAAAGTGGTAGATAGAGCTTGTCTGTTTGCAGGTCGGCAGTCTCTCTTAGTAGTGTAGACAGGAGTACACGGCGTAGGATTCTGCGTTGCAGGGCTGAGGAAAACACTTGAATGATCAGACTGACCAATACATGGGAGAATCGTGGCATCGATGTAGTGATTTGAAAGAGTAGTGTAGATTTTATCAAGGATATTACTACCACGAGTAGGTTTCTTTACCACTTGTTTAAGGTTGAAGGATGAGGTTAGGGATCCAGGGTTAAACTTGTTGAAGTCTCCCAACAAGACAATTCCTGAATTAGGGAATTTAGCGAGAGCAATGTCTAGGGACTGGGATAGATGTTTCCTCAATTCAAGGTCGTTGTTTTGTGGAGGATGATAAACACTTGTCATTATGATTGAGTTGATTCCTCTTGGAAGTCTTTTAGGTTTTAATAAGAACCATTGTGTTTCAAATGCAGGGTCAGAGAGATCTTTTAAGTCCAGGAAGTCCAATGTATCTTTGATATAGGTACAAAGTCCACCACCACGTTGGTCGTCTGGTCGATCTTTACGAACAGAAAGAAACCCAGGAATCTTGATGAGGTCATTCGTGATATTTGATGATAGCCACGATTCAATTTGTTTAATGATTAAGTTTGAATTTTTCAGGCCCCCCCCCCCCCCCGCAATCTCAAAACACCCCCCCCCCCCTCCCCTCCTCGGATGATTTTACCCGACATGCATCGAGGATCTTCATCCCAGTCCTCCTCATCGTTTTGTCACTTCACGTGGAGCAGCTTCGTGTGTTTGTTTTTCTTGTATCGCTGCTCGAAAAAAGCTAGATTTTTTCAACAAAATGCAAGAACCTGATCCCCTGGCTGATGATGAAAGTCTTATACTCGCCGGAGAGAATGAATACGTAAGTTAAACCTGTAAGAACTGTTCACGACGATACTAAAATCACTCAAAAACTCGGTTCTCGAACAAAGTCAACAAATGTCAAAGACTTGGCTCTGCTTCTCTCATTCATTCAACTTTTTTTGTAGGTCGCGATTGTACGATTTGGCTAGTCGGGTTATAGTATGAAAAACTATGACTAGAATGCGGGAGAAAATAACCCCATTACATGAAAAAAGCAACTGCAAACAAACTTATTCACCGAGTTTCAGGACATTTGGCCATAAGAATATTCAGGATTAATATGACCCTTATTTCATAATTTTAAAGCACTGTCAAAATTACAGAGAAATGTAGGGTTTCCAGCCAAACTATCCAGCTACACCTAAGTCTTACATTCTCTCTATTTTTATAAATTTTCAAAATATCACACCTTCATTTGAATTTGCCCAATCTTGGCCAAATTCTCAAGACAAACCAACTTCTATCCATTGATCTTTCTTGTGATAGGGATTATTTTACAATGATATTGAACTAAAGAAAATAAAACTCAGTCCCTTGCTTGTTTTTAAGCTGGCTAATTGTGTTTTTGTGTAGATTCCTAATCGCTATGCCATGGGACTCAAAGATGGTATTGATATTCAAGAACTGAGGTCTGGAGGTGGTGCTTCTTTTGAGGTCGACCTAAATCAACAGTGTAAGCCTCGATATACCTGATGCTAAAATGTATTATACAGTTTAAGCTTAAATCGGCTGTCATGAGGATAGAGGGGAAGTGGAACAATGTAGGCAATCATTCTCCTTGCAGAAAATTTCTATTATTTTGACCTACATCATGGCTGCTGGGAATGCCCCTCTTTAGACCCCTTGCAGCATGTAGGAATGCAGCTCAATTTGGAGGCAAAGATTGAAATCCTTTTGTTTTGTCCTCCAAATTGAGCTACTTTGACGTCACATGCAAGGGGTTTAGACTTAGTCCTAAAATTAAAGATTTATTTAATAATATATGATGGTGGTGATGGCTTTTGATGACAAAAGGTTCTTGATTTCAGTTCTACAAACACATGATATGCCATACTGTATATATATGGTTCATACAGTATAATATTTTTTGTCTTATTATTATAGAAGATACTGTAGTTATAATGTCAGATCCTATGGCTCAAGTTTTTTTAAATGATTTTTTATGTCCTGTACAGCTCCAAGCTTGTTATTTCAGAGAACATGGCTAAACCTGATTCATTTGTTACTATGTATATCATACTCAACTGATAAGCACAATAAATATTAACATTTAGATCTATTTTACGTCTAGTCCCCCATGGGCATAACAGTGATGATGAAGAGGAGCCACGTAATGAATACTTTGATATGGAAGAGATGTTTCAACAGTTGAACCATGAGGTTCTTGGAGTAGATGATGAAAATGAGACTGACACTTCAAAGGTACATTGTGCAATCTATAGATTAAAAAATCTTAAAGGGAGCTTTATTCAGATTCATGATGAACCTACAGTATGACCTTCTGCACTAAAGGCTCGTCTATGCCTGGCATGGGTGTGGGAAACTTTTGGTTTGTGATAACAAAACCTATTGAAAGGGCTATCAAACTTTGACATGTTCCCAACCAAACTCTAGAATCCACACCCAGAAAGACATCAAAGTAGGGAAAACCAATCGTTACAAAACATTAACAAATGGAATAAATTTGCACACTGGAGCGTGTAAAGAAAGTAATGCCTTTTTTTGTGTGATTGTTTAATGCATTCATTTATTTCATCTTCATCAATATTTTTCTTCAGACTCCCTTTGAAAGCATGGGACAAGACATGGAAGATCTGACAGGTGACCGTGGTGTACTGAAGAAAATACTAAGAGCTGGAGTAGGACCTGTTGTTCCTAGAACAGCTTCTGTTCGATGTAAGTAGTACATATAATCTTCATGAAGGGTTTCTTATAATGCACTTCCTCTCACTAATGCAGTCATGAGCTCAATCCCTGGATTCCAGATCAGGCTTTGGGGGTTTTTCTCTTGCAATTGGTCCTCCATTTTTTCCCCTACACAAAAACAAACTTCTAAATTCCAATTTGATCATGGAATGAGGGCAAAAGGTTTCAGTTAGCCACTGCATGGCTATTAAATCCTACCTTGAAATCATAAAACAAGGATGCATCAGGCAAAATTGAAGGCTGTTGTTATGATCTTTTTCATATTGACCCCTTTCATGTGATGTCAAAGCAGCTCACTTTGGAGGACAAAACAAAATAATCTCCTGAGAATTGGAACCAATCGTTTTGTCCTCCAAATTGAGCTGCATTCTTATGTGCTGTAAGGGGTCTATAGATGGGATTCACAGCAGCCATGCTGCAGGTCAAAATAGTGAAAAACTTCTCTGTGGGAAAATAAAAACTTTTTGTCATGCAATGCAAGAATACATGTATTGTATGGTTCCTGCTCAACAAGTATGAATGCTGTGAAACCCCTTTATTATTTAGTACATATTTGTAAACCATGATTAACACTGACAACAGTGGACAGACACACGTACCACACTGTGCAATAAAAGTGTTCATTTAATGGGTTTTACACATCCTTCATCTTGTAGTTCATTATAACGCATATAAAGAGTACTGTGATGAACCATATGATTCATCACGATTTAGAGGCAAGTCTGAAAATACAAGACTAGGAGGTATAGTACACAGTGATTTTCTGTCATTCTTAATACAGTACTTTATGATATTTAGCCAGTTTGTCTGATAATATGGGTAACATGTGATGTTACAGCTCTGCCTCACATTGCCGTCACTGGTGCGATTCTCATCTGAACCACATACAGTATGGGAGTTAGGTGTGTTTGTTTGTGATGTCTCTGCCTTGCCATGAGGGTTTCTTGCCATGGTTTCTTCCCTCTACAAAAATAAACACAAGAGTTGAGTGTTGTATGTTTTAAATATAGTTATTAAGTGAATATAGTGGTAGTGTGTGTGGAGCGAACCTGATCATATTATCATAATTTATTCTGAATTCTGTGCTGCCTAACACTTACTACACACTTGGTGCTTGTATGTTGTGAAGACTTTTTTAATCTGTTGTTAATATAATACTCTACCAGATATCAAGTGTTTTGGTACCTATAATTGTTTGTATTCCTATGATAGGAGGAGCTTTTCCAGGGATAGATATTGGACTGTCATCCATGAGAAAGGGAGAAATGGCAAGGTTCCTGTTTGAGAAAGAATATGTGTTTAAAGATATGGGTTGCGGACCTAGAGTTCCCCCTGGAACTGGTAAGTTGGTATTGTAGACAAATAAAATTTATATATCCTGTTTGTTTCTCCCATTCATCTCTCATTTGTTTCCCATCCATTCCATTTTCCTTTCCATTCTTCTCTTTCTCACTTCTTTTATGGTTGTCTTCCAAACATCCTTTTTTTCATATTCCTTTCTCTCTTTTGGTGATTTTTTGTTTCAATTCCCTCATATTTTTATCATCTTTTTTTACTTCAATGATTATCTCTCTTTCTATATTCTCTACATTTCATTTATTTATTATTCCTCCACTTCACTCTTAATTTTCATTTTTCCATTAATGCTTCTTCCTACTGTACCTTTATTCCTTCCTTTATTTATTCATTCATGTAATTTTATCACAGTAATCTCCATTTATTCATTCATTCTTTCATCCATTCATTCATCCATTCATCCATTCATCCATTCATTCATCCATTCATCCATTCATCCAGCCATGCATTCATCCATCCATGCATTCTGATTCATTAATCCATTCATCTATTCATGTAATTTTACCATGACAGTAATTTCCATTTATTCATGCATTCATTCATTTTTCCCAACAGTAATGTGGGAAGTGGAACTCATTAGTTTTGTCGATCATGGACCAAGTGATGATATCAATAATCTACCAATGGTAAATCACAGTTTAATAACTCATCAATATTTAGTATTATTTATTACCGGTATATAGTTTGGATGGAACTGTGCAATGTTATTAGTGAGCGGAGCATGGTTGCTGATGCCATCCGTGTGCGCACTGCAAACTTTGTAAAGAAATGTAAGAACACAGCATTGAAAACTACAACAAAATTTTTCCTTTCTAATAATGTCATAAAACAGCCTTTTTCTGTGCTCTGTTCAGTAATAAAGCACTTACAGTGCGTGGGCACCCAGAAATATTTCAGACATCGTTTATTGTTCGCTGAACAATCTGAAACGACTTTTTAACTCCAAGAAGTTTATCTGACTACAAATCAGTCGAACTTCTCACAGTTAGGTAATTGCTTCAGATTGCTCAACGAACGATACACAATTTCTGAAATATTTCCGGTGCCCACGGTTTTTCGATTCACACTGTAAGAAGTGCCGAACGCATTCAAGAAGTGTGAGAAGCACTTGCCTAGGGCCTGTGCTTCTGTTTACACTTCTTTCATGCTTACATCACTTCCTGCTTGCTTTATTAATGAACGTGGTACAGAAAAAGCTGTTCTATTTGTTAATTGCAAAGAGTTACATGATGGCAGCAAAAATTTAACAGTAACTATGAGAAAACATTTTCTTTTATTTCAGTCTGGAGGCAAACGTAAAGCCTCTTTTCAGCACATGATGGCAATCGCCAATGGACATAAAGAGGTGCATTAACACTGACAGATCATTCATATTATCCACCTCACCACCACCCCCAGCCTCGGGGGGGGGGGGGGGGAATTCAGTGGCATAATTTGTGGGCATGAGGAAGAAGCATTCTAGATGTAAAAGTATTCCTTACTGGTAGATTTTGTCAAGATTGTGGATACTAAGAGGGTACAATGTGGAACCATTTCCTCCATAAAGGAGTATTTAATATTAGACTTCTGTCTTATGGGGGCATACATGTATTATGAGTACTTGCCTGCCCTTGAGTGTGTGAATTATTGTTAATTAAAGAATGCATTTGCTTTTATAGGTTGGCAATGACCTTTATAAAAGAAAACAAGTACACCAAGCTGTGTCAAAATACATGAAGGTATGTGCTAAACTAGTGTATTTCTACGGCATCAAACTGCTACTGTTGCAATGGACACGTGCTACAGTACATACTGTACTGCCTCAATATTGGGAGTATTGCAGGTTAACAATCGTTATTTAATTTATGACCAGGCCATTAAACACCTGGAAGATTGCTCATTGCAGAATGAAACAGAAGAAAACCAAATGAACCAAGTATTATTAAAACTGTACAGCAACATGGCACAGTGTGCGTTAGAGCTGGGACAGTCAGCCAGGGCTATCAAGTATGCAAGAAAGGTATAAGTCAGCATTCAGCTCAGCATATTGCTTTTTTTACATTGCATGTGATAATTATTATGACGTGTCAATTTTACCTTCTCTTTCCTTTCAGTACTGTTCAACTCCTCTTCTCTCCACATTCCCTTTGTCTTATTTGTTAGCCTTTTGTCTTTTTAACAGTTATTTATTTTCAATATATTGATTAATTAAAGGTACTTTACATTGACCCCAAAAATGTAAAAGCATTATTCAGGATGGGGAAAGTAAGTAATATGATAAGAGTGTGTTCATGGAGGGAGGGGTAGAAATTTGAATATATGCTAAAATGACTGACTGACTGCACTGACTGCACTGACTGCACTGACTGCACTGAGGGTGTTCATGGAGGGAGGGGTAGAAATTTGAATATATGCTAAAATGACTGACTGACTGCACTGACTGCACTGACTGCACTGACTGCACTGACTGCACTGACTGCACTGACTGCACTGACTGCACTGAGGGTGTTCAGGGAGGGAGGGGTAGCAATTTGAATATATGCTAAAATGACTGCACTGACTGACTGCATTGACTGACTGCACTGACTGACTGCACTGACTGACTGCACTGACTGCACTGACTGACTGCACTGACTGACTGCACTGACTGACTGCACTGACTGACTGCACTGACTGACTGACTGCACTGACTGACTGACTAATTCATTAAGAGTTGTTGATCAATTTATCAGAATATCAGTACCACATAAAATCTATTTACAGTATTTGTTTCATATTTTCTGTACAGGCATTTATGAAGGAGAGTGAGTTTGACAGAGCAAGAGAATACTTTGTAAAAGCTTTACAACGTCAACCAAATAACAAAGACATCAAACTTGGAATGATTGAACTAAACAAGTAAGAACATGTTGCCGCAGAAGTAATTTCTTCTTAATATTCAGCTGTACATCCCTTGATGCCCTCTCTGCAAATGCAGAGGAATAAAAGTTAAAACCAAGGGATTGGAAGACTTTGAGAATAATGAACGTACTGTATCTCGCCTTCCTGGCCCCGACTTCCCCTAATCCTTCCTTCCATTTTCCCACCTTTCTTTCTTTCCATCCAACATGTGAGTTGAGTGTCATGTAATCCTTCATGGAACATTGAATGTAGCAGTAGTGTGTGTGTGTGTGTGTGTGTGTGAGTGAAAAGGGGTCACCATTTAGTGCCAAAGCCCTAGAACTACTTGACACAAAAATCAATTGAAAAAAAAAGGTTGGTTATTTTATTTATTGCAGGAATGTAGAGAAGTTTAGGGTTATGGAAAAAGAACGATGCCGTGATGCTATGCGGGATTATCTAGATGTTGCATCCAATGGCCAAGGTAATGCGTGTACATATACCTTTAAATTAACAGACCAGAGTCCACTATCACTCTGACTTGAGTTTGCATCATAATAATAGGTTCAAGTTCTGCCATTTGCAACTAGTAATAGTAACCCTAGTATAGTAACCTTTGGCTAGTATAGTAACCCGGCTAGTATAGTAACCCTTGGCTAGTATAGTAACCCTAGTATAGTAACCCGGCTAGTATAGTAACCCGGCTAGTATAGTAACCCGGCTAGTATAGTAACCCTAGTATAGTAACCCGGCTAGTATAGTAACCCTAGTATAGTAACCCAGCTAGTATAGTAACCCTAGTATAGTAACCCGGCTAGTATAGTAACCCGGCTAGTATAGTAACCCGGCTAGTATAGTAACCCTAGTATAGTAACCCTAGTATAGTAACCCTAGCATTAATAGTATCTCTTGTGAATTGTCAATTGTTAATACCAAATTAATCAGAATATTTTGTTTCCATGACAGAGCATAAAGACAAGGATACAAAACTGCATGACATATCGGAAGATGTCAAGCAGATGATGTCCAAGAAACTTAGGTAAAACCAGGTGTCTGTAATCTAGCTACTCATAGCCACACAGTATATTGGGTAATTGCAAAAGAACTTTTCAGTTTCTTTGTTGGGAAAAAAGTGGGATAGAAATTTCCCAGTATTCAAGGAAAAACCTTGACAAAGAAATTGCATGGCATTTTTCATTAATTGGTCCTTTCTGTTTTCTTTTAAAAGTGATTTTAAGGAAGATGAAAGCATGAAAGAAATGGTTCTTCCATCAACTCTAACAGAAAAGGAGATGGAGTTTGTACAAGAAATAGCTACAAATATGGGCATCAAGTCAGAAATCAAGCCATTTAAGGTATACAAACTGTTTTACTCACAAGCTGAAGATTGATATTGTTGAAAACTCAGATAAGAAGTAAATGACATTGCTATCAGTAGAACAGCTAGTTTATTATGCTATCCTGGAGTTGATGTGAATCCACAGGCTCTACAGCATGTACTGTACATACAGGCCATTTTAAAATCCTTTGCTAACTAGGTGCAATGTGCCCTCTAATGTGCTGTCATTACTACAAACTTGTACCAGAACCCCTTGCATATTTTCTTGTGCCAATTGATTGACTACTACTTTCCTAGACAATCCATGGTATTGGTGTCAATTGTAATAGTCCCTTTCACAGTTCCCCGCACCATCTTGAAAGGTAGCTGTGCCTGTGCAATCGAAGCGAGACGAATGGTGAGCTTGTAATGATAGAGACATTTGAATATTTATTGTCCAAGGTGTTAAAAAAAGTCTCAATCATTCAAGGTCACTATTCTTCCCACTGTGAAGGGGACTATTGTCTAGTAATTTATTTTACTTCAGAAATGTGAATGAAAATTTCTACTTTTTTGTTTTACACAGGGTCACCAAAGAAGACTAAGAGTTTGGAAATAGGACAACAGGAAAGAGTACTAACTTTTTCTCTGGGTTTCTGTTTCTATTACAAGTACTAAAACTACTTCGTTGTAGACATCTGATAAGGAGGTTCATCACACAAAATGGATGATTTCGTGTTGATCAGAAGTGAATCAGTGACAACTAGTTAACAGGTTAAGATTTTACCAAAGTTGACAGACAATCACCATAACAAAGATAAGCTTTAGTTGTCAATAACATGGAAAACGTATTGTGCAGGAGCTAGTAACGTTTTGGAAAAAATCATTGATAATATATTTTCTAGCATTACCAGGAAATAAAGACATAACACTCAAGGGAAAACCAAAAAAGAGACTGCATGTTTGAGGAGGAAAAAGGGAGATTTGTATAAGTTTTGTTTACCAATCGAAAATAAACTGCTGAAAAAAGAGGGTTACATTATGTAGTGTACTTGGATGATTTCTTGATTTCTACCGTTGTCGCTTCGTGGTGCCGAATGTTATCAAACTTTTAAAACCGGCCTAAAGACACTCCTTTTTAAACAATATTATTTGTTATGAATATAATTAGCTTCTTAATTTCTATTTTTCCATCACGAAGCTATTCCTATGAACCGTTCTATTCCTATAAACTAATTTAATGACTACTTTGCACATATCGTGATTTATTATATTATTACTTTTTACATTTTAGATACTAATTTCCGTTTTGACTGATTTGTTTTCTGATTTAATACACCGAATCGGGATGTGGCGGCTGGTTTGGGTGGCTGTTGTTCCTGACTGTCCGGCCTCGTGTTCACGTGGAAGCTTAAAAGCGTTTTCGCGTGTGTGGGGGGCTGGTCGGTCCGGAGTGGTGGTTGCACGGATTGGTCGCCGTATTCCGATTCGGTGTATACGCGTTAATATTTATATATATATGTTTTTATCGTTTTATTTTTTTTATTATTTGTCTATATTATTTTTATTGTTATATTGTTAAAGCATCGAGACCTAGTTAGATGCTTTGAAATAAAATTATTATTATTATTATTATTATTATTATTATTTGTGTGCTATGCCACTACTGTATCAGAGGCTGCATCTTGATTGGACGTTCATGACAGCTAGTACAGCAATCTCACAATAGCCCCTTTCACTGTTCCCTGTGCTATTTTGAAAGGTAGCCATGCCTTTACATGTACATCAAAGCGAGACATGAGGTGACCTTGCAATGATAGAGACCTTTTTTATTACCTTGGACAATTATTCATGTCTCTTTTGTTTCAAGCTCACCATTTGTCTTGCTTTGATGAGGCACGGCTGCAAATTGTGAAGGAGACTATTCTGTACATTGGCGAGATGTGCTATTTCATAGTAAGTTGTATTACAAATTTAAATAAGCTAGCTGCAAGACATAGTACAGCTATGAATTTGAATTTTGTCATTTTATGATCTTGAATGACAGAAGTCTTTTGTTAATATTAACTACAATTTTTTTATTTATTTTCCAAAGTAATTTCATCCTTTATTTCTGGAAATTAAGTTGAGAACAGTTACTGACTGTAGGTATATACAAGTACGAAGGGTTAATAAGAATCACTTGGTGGGTGAAAAAGGCATGGGCACCATCACTTTGGACTCCATTTTTCTGATGAGGGGTACTAGATAAAAGAGAGAAATAAGGTTAAACAAGAAATAATCGAAATACTGAGAAGTGGGTTAAAAAGAGAGAGATCAATACCTGTATTGGCAACACAGTCATCCCATCCTGGATTATTCCAAAGATTCACTCTTATCTCCTTTCTTGACACAAGATCTTTGTAGGCTAAAGAAGAAGTTTTTAAAGTTATTTTAGCATTCGTAATTCCTCTATGAATGCTGTATATGTGAGTTCAGATCGACAGGATTAGAGGCCCATCCAAGTCCAACAAAATAGTTTATTTAATGTATGACCCTTGGAATATCAGTATCATCATTATTATCATGTATGTATTAACACTGTCATCAGATTATCACTACCAACATCATGATCATCATTATAAATTTTGCTACTACCACGTATGATAAAATTGACTTTATTGTAGCCAAGCTTTCGGACTTAGCGTCCGTCTTCAGGGCATGAATGATCTACTTTATTTACATGCGAGGATTCAAATGTACAAACGACAATATGCGCGCGCTAAGAATAGAGCGAGACAAATACACGTGCGCGAGCTACTGACTAAAACGAAAGTGTAATACATCATCATCATCATCATCACGTATTACCATCATCGTTGTATCATGATCATCATGTATCATCATCACTACTTTTATCAACCACTATCACTGACACAGGTATTGACCACTATCGCTGTCATAGGTATTGACCACTATCACTGTCATAGGTATTGACCACTATCACTGTCATAGGTATTGACCACTATCACTGTCACAGGTATTGACCACTATCACTGACACAGGTATTGACCACTATCACTGTCATAGGTATTGACCACTATCACTGTCACAGGTATTGACCACTATCACTGTCATAGGTATTGACCACTATCACTGTCATAGGTATTGACCACTATCACTGTCACAGGTATTGACCACTATCACTGTCATAGGTATTGACCACTATCACTGTCATAGGTATTGACCACTATCACTGTCACAGGTATTGACCACTATCACTGTCATAGGTATTGACCACTATCACTGTCACAGGTATTGACCACTATCACTGTCATAAGTATTGACCACTATCACTGTCATAGGTATTGACCACTATCACTGTCATAGGTATTGACCACTATCACTGTCATAGGTATTGACCACTATCACTGTCACAGGTATTGACCACTATCACTGTCATAGGTATTGACCACTATCACTATCATAGGTATTGACCACTATCACTGTCATAGGTATTGACCACTATCACTGTCATAGGTATTGACCACTATCACTGTCATAGGTATTGACCACTATCACTGTCATCATCAACCACCATCATCAACCACCATCATCACTGTCATCATCAACCACCATCATCACTGTCATCATCAACCACCATCATCAGTGTCATCATCAACCACCATCATCAGTGTCATCATCATCAACCACCATCATCACTGTCATCATCAACCACCATCATCACTGTCATCATCATCAACCACCATCATCACTGTCATCATCATCAACCGCCATCATCACTGTCATCATCAACCACCATCATCACTGTCATCATCATCAACCACCATCATCACTGTCATCATCATCAACCGCCATCATCACTGTCATCATCATCAACCGCCATCATCACTGTCATCATCAACCACCATCATCACTGTCATCATCATCAACCACCATCATCATCAACCACCATCACTGTCATCATCAACCACTATCATCAACCAATCATCACTGTCATCATCAACCACTATCATCAACCAATCATCACTGTTATCATCAACCACTGTCATCATCAACCACCATCATAACTGTCATCATCATTAACCACCATCATAACTGTCATCATCATCAACCACCATCATCACTGTCATCATCATCAACCACCATCATCACTGTTATCATCAACCACCATCATCACTGTCATCATCAACCACCACCATCACTCTCATCATCATCAACCACCATCATCACTGTCATCATCAACCACCACCATCACTGTCATCATCATCAACCACCATCATCACTGTTATCATCAACCACCATCATCACTCTCATCATCAACCACCATCATCATAATCATCATAAGTGTCTGAATACTTACCCCAAATATGATGTACCAAGTAGAGTTCACCAATTTGTGAAAAAAATCCACCTACTGCTTCATTATCCTCTTGCCTCAGCTTGATAGCACGACCCCTGACAGCAAATGATACACAGTAAATCAGCAAATTGACATAAAATGCAACTTCTACTGAGAAAAAGTTAACATTTGCTATACAGGCACCCTGCTAAAATCAATCAAACAATAAATCTGATTCAGTTTTATTAAATCAGGTGGAACAACCTCCAGGGTGAGCCTAGCCCTATTAACATAAGTCCAGGCACCTAACTCACAGAATAAATTGCTTAGAAAGAACACAATCTAGAATCCAACGAAATATGTTGGGGACCCCAAAGTGCTCAGTCACATGGGTCCCAGGACACACATTACAAAATTCAAGTATATTCCGTGATGGAGAAAGCAGCAAGATACACTTGACCATAGCTTGTCCTTGCCATATATTTTCTGCTATTGGCCAATTTAGAAACAAGCAAAAAAATGCAGTGACTTTTGAATTTTAATTTTAATTGGCAAAAAGATTTGTCATTTGAGAAAGCTTCATTCTCAAGCATGCCCCTAACCATACAGTCATTTTCTGTACATTTTTGACAATGACAATGACAATGATTTATTTAGTACTATTTTTGTACAAAGTAATTAACATAAATTAATTAAAGAACTTAATTTAGTACATGCTAACTGAAATAACCATAAGGCTAAACAAGTCAGTTAGCTAGAAAGGCTGTAATTCTGTTTCTTTTCATTGAAACATGTTCAAGTCCCAGTCTTGCTAATCAGAAATGCTTTTTCAGAATGATGCCATTTTTTTTGTCTTTTAAAATTCAAAACTCACTCCAGTCTCTTGTTGGTTCCTGTATTTGTTGTACTATAGAATACTGAACAGAACGCAGAAAAAGCTAAATTTGAATGCTTACCAGTTGTTTCCCCATTCAATTAATGTTCCAGGCTGCACACAGAAACAACAAAATGATTGTACAGTAAGTTATGATTTAGAATGATTTACTATTTTTTTGGAATAATATCCAACCATTATTTAAATGAAAGATTTAACCTAAAACCCTGGGGCTGTGTTGGCCAAGAAATTTCGAAAATGTGTGTAACCTGACAACCATCTTCCCTAATGTCAGTTATAACTGACAGGAAGGATGTTAATCTGAGTTATAAGAATGGAGCTTGTGTGCATACACTATTAACCCTTTGACTCCTGAAGATTTTTGAGGTTTTTCAGTGTTTTTCTGGACCTAAACGTTCTGCTAGCCCTAGCAAAACCATATTTGGAGTTTAGATTGACACTGTCAGTGTTTTATGTAAATGAAGGATGGTGTTTACTGGCAATGTATCGATAAGCGATGAAATGGGTCGAAGAAAATGGCCATCGCTCGCCGTGTAGAAGGAATCGATGGGGAAAAAAGCACTAAGAGCCAAGTACTACATGTAGGTCCAAACTATACTGTGTAAGGGTATTTTCTGAGTAGAAATAAAAATTGGAGAAAAAACTATGTGATGAAAAAGCATGATTTTTGGCTTTGGGGAATGACATCAAAAACAGTGGTTTTTGGTTTTCCAAAAATGTTTAAAGTTCTTTTCATTATAATTTTGGACATTTCTGCAGGATTTTTGATTTTAAAAGTTGTTCTGTTTCCTAGTGAAAATTTTAGACTGGTATTTACTAGTTCAACTGGATCAAAATTGTTGAAGCTGGAATTTTTCATTTAAGATCCATTTTTAACGGTGGTTTCGGGCATCGTAGGAGTCAAAGGGTTAATAAGGGGTAGGTTTAATATAGGTACCACTACTGTAAGCTGCATAATTGTCAATGATATCGTACGAACCTTGAGATGGTAGGTTCTTAGCTCATAGATATGTGGATCAACTCGTGGCACAGGCTCCCCCCAGAAATGGAATTCATGTAAAAGCTGGTTTTCACGGTCATACATCATGTGACGTCTTTCTCTGGCAAATTTCAAATATTCCTGAAAAATAAGTAAAAAGCAATAAAAATGAAATAAAAAGCAGCTTGAAAAGTACTTATTTCAAGAAAAGCTAATGAATCAATAAATCATGTACACACTATTTCTCAAAAGTTGCTGAGCACTGTTTATGATTTATTACTGTTTTTTGCTCATTAATTGTTCATGAGTCTGATAAATCATAGGTTCCTTTGCAGCTGTTCTTAGTGTTGGTCTCAAAATCCCTCCCCACTAACGGCTGCTTACTACAGCCAGACATTCCTTTCCAACAGCTTACCCAATCACGGCTCTAGTTCTGAAATCTAGAACTGAAGCGCGCCAGATAAAAAACAAAAGGAGTTTCATTCATTGTTTTGAACGTTAGACAAAAGCTGCAGGTTCATTGTTTATTATATTTGGTGAGAAATCAACAGGACGGCCTGTCACAGGCCTGTCTCCTGATTGGCTTAAATCAAACAATTGGAAAAGAATGCCTGGCTGTAGTAAGCAGCCATTAGTGGGGAGTGACTTTAAGGAGACTAGATAATTAAATCATTGACTGCTGCAAAGGAGACTAGATAAATCATTGACTTTACCGGATTTTCTCTGATGTACTGTTTTGCTTCCACCACAGATGCATAGCCACCAGTGAACATCCATAGATGTACTGTTGAATAGAATATTTTATTATAAGCCATAGTCAAATTATCTTTTTCTATTGGTGAGGAGTAGGGGGGGGGGGGGGGGGGGGGAGGGAAGGAGGCCAAATATTTTTTCCTTATTATTTTTCATTTTTTTGTAGACAAATGGATTCAACCCTATTTTTTGGTTGTTGTTGTTGTTGTTGTTGTTATTGTTGCTTCACTTTCCATCCATCAAATTCACAATGGTCTGAATTTTGATTGAGAGCAGCCAAAAATCCACATCTGGAAGTTATTGAAGTTGCAGTAAACCGAGAGATATCAAAACGCTGCTCTAGAATTATCACATGATGTTATAGATATTCCACGAGTAGCTGGTAAACTAAGCTAAGAGCATGCTTACATACTTACTGGCTTGATCTAGTTTTCCAAACATTGTGGTCCAGCTACCAACAAGTGCACCTGGGAAGTTAGGATCCTTGCTGATTCTTGGAAGAGTGTCACTCCTAAACATTTCAAATTCAACTTAGAAATTCTCTTCCTGTCAAGTATTAATTTATTTTATTTTCTCACCCCAAATAATAAGACTGAAATATTCCCAAGCATAACATAAATAAGGTTGCATGCGCATCGCATTAATAAAAATTTATCATAACAAAATGGATTAAAAATGTCAAAGAAATCATGCATTTTTAACACATATTTGGGAATTGTATGATTCATGTTCAGGCCTTTTCTTGTAGTTAACAGTACGAGGAGGCTACAATTTAATTTTCTTGGGCAAAACCTTTTGGGACTCTTTTCACTTTTTGGACTACCAAATGTAAAATTTGGCAAAATGCTCCAAAACTCCCCCTCTCCCCCTATCCAATGTTGCTTTGAAAGGTTTGGTGGTGACTTGACTATTAGGACACAACATTGTCTGAGGAGGGGAGGGGAGGTTTTGGCCTAAAAGTCAGTGTAAGGATAGAGTATCGTTTCAACCCAAAAAATGTAAACACTGGAAGAATCCCAACAGTTTTGTCCAGGATTATAGCTGTTAAAATATTGGTACAAATAAATTAATAAACAATGCTTGGGACCCAAATTCTAGCACGCAGTTCTAGGTTCCTATCACTGCAGACCCACCGTACCTCCTGCCAGTAGCTGTATGACAATTTCGTGTATTATATTCTGTTCTTAGGACTTTCCTTTTCTTACACGGTGTAAGGGTCCCTAAGGTTGGCAATCAGTAGTTGGTGATATGACATAGATGAATATGACCTTTGTTTACACTGGGTAGCTCATATCCACCCAAGAGATCCATATTTCTTATAAACCGTTTTATCATCATCATTATCAAGGATCATTAAGTTTTTGGAAATTGCAAACTAGCTTTAGTGATGATTAAAATTTATATTAACTTACACTAATGCGATATAATCTTCAATGCATTCTGGTTTGATGTGCTGAGCTGCAAAATAAAAAATTGTTTTACTGTAAGCTTAAGTTCATTTACATAAAGAAATTTATGCTTAACTCATAGGACGGAAAGCCCTTTTAATAAAGAATAGGAATAAGATTAAATACAATAAATCAGTATCCATAAAGAATAAAAACAGAAGAACAGAGTATAACATTTTTTTCCTTATATTATATGTCATGTGACATTTTGTATATTTATTAAGAATTTGTTTCAGAAATAATTCGAAGCACAAATTTTAGAAACAAGTAAGAGAGCCTAGTATAATATAATTTTCTTCGACATAAAATTAACAAAATTATAAATAAAGACTGACTTACTGTCCAATTCATACAACGTCTCCTTCTCTGTCAACATCTTTGAATGAGCATCAGTGGCTCTTTCAATCGTTTGAGACCCCAAGAAACGATTAAAAAACGACCCTTTTGAATCACTAGCTCTCTGGGTTACTAGTGATGTTGATATAGGCCTGAGACTGCTGGTGAATAATTGAGAATGGGCAACAGAACGGAGAAAACTTCCAAAACGACTCCATGTTGTTGCCGCCATCTTGGATTTGGGATATTAATCCACAATGCATTGCAGGCAGAAAAAAAATTTATATATAGAGCTGTAAAGTTGTGACGTATATCCGGGTCCAACTACTCAAAAACACCGCTAAAATAAAGCAAAAAACCTACTCAATGATTTAACCTCCACCTGAATAAATTAGAACTTTGGACAACAAATGCGGTCCTGTCATAAAAAAATAAAAAATAAAAAAATCTTCATAGAACTACTTTCACATGCAAGCAACCTGGAAGGGACCGTTTAATTTTTATCGAGGAGAGGGAGGGGGGGGGGGGGGGCGGTGGAATTCCCATAGGAGCCCATACAGAATAGTTCCCCCTCCCCCCCCCCCCCCCCCCGATAAAAAAATGAACGGGACCTAATCCGCAGAGCAAGTTTCTTCTCGACACACAGGTAGCCCACAAAAAGAAAAGGGAGTCCACAGGAAACCCAAGTCCATATTCATTGGACTGATCTTGAGCATCTTCATGAATATAACTGAAACAGACTTCAGAAATCGGCTGATAATATTCTTTTTAATAACTACTGAAAATTCTTTTTGCATAATTATTTATAGTAATATGTTGAACAATAACTCATTTTACTAAGTTTTACATCTTGATTGACCTTATTGTGCAACCAAGAGGATATGAACTAGTTCATCAGTCCTCCCTTGGTACAACTTTTCAGTCTAGCCGGTTGAACATAATATTTTACCATTTCAGACCGCTTGTCATTCCCTTGAGAACTGTTGATTTTCTTTCAGTTTGAGTTGAAAATGTCGTTTGAGTTGTATTTTTAATCAGGCTCTAATCATACGTGGTAAGTGGAAAAAGCTTGAAGATGACGTCTTCTGAATGGCAAGATAGTTTATTGGATCCATTCAGAAACCTGTACATTTAAAATTTCTATTTCAGTTTGATGGCATCTTCTGGCCAGACAGCATCTGTACCAAATGTAATTTCAGTTTCCTTTTTAGACTGATTAGTTAGTCACGATTGGCTGTCTCGGTAATATTATTCAACTGACTAAATGGTCTGAAGTTTCCAAATTCAAAAGGGCTATTAATATTATTTGCTTACTAAAATTCTCAATAGATTTTTCTCTTTTTTTTTTTTTTTTTTTTTTTTTTGACCCATCATGCAAAGCGATTCCAGGGCTCAATTCACGAAGCCATCAAGTAATCTACAATCAACAGAATCTTTGCTCTTGGGACAAACTAGAGAATTTATGAGTCTGAATAAAACTTTGAAAGAAAAAAAAGGAATCAATATATTTGAACCCAGTCCAAAAAGGCGTATTATTGTCGCATGCATGCATGTCATTCTCTCGAGCCAGTAGTAATCTTCTTCTTAACAATTAACCATGTTTATTATAGATTTTTTGAGCGAAAGAAAGGAATCATAATTAATCGAATGCCACGTGACCTGAATCTACATATTTTTATACACGAGCCTGGCCACCAAAAAAAAAAACAAACTTTAATGTAACTTACATTCCGGCATTAAAAAAACCAGGCAGAATTCTTCACGCTGCATGACATGTGACTTTTTAGCAGAGAAGCTCGTGCGTAGAAATATGCGCATACCCCGCGGTGTGGATTATCGTTGTTACATAATTTTTAAGCTTCCTCACATGAGAGAACCCCTAGGGTTTTACAGCCTTCATTGGTTCGTATCAATTTACTTTTTAACTGCATTATCTCAAGATTAGGATGTCACAGATATTGACCCCGATATTGGCTGTTATCACGCTGGAACGAAGGCTATAAAATTTCATCATAATAATCATATGTGTTCTAATGTCTGATTAAAATTAAGTTCATCTAAATCTTGATCAATTGCGCATGCCATAGATGATATATACCCGTGTCAATGACAATGATATAATAATATTATACAACGATGAGATCCTCAAGGGTACTTAGGATTTGTTTACGAGATACTTTATAAGGTCATGCCGGAGTTCAGTCTCTGTTTTTGCACAACACAAGGCGAGAGAAGGCTCGCGCGAAGAATTTACTCATTGTTCCATAGCAGAGAGGGTGAAGCGCAGACGAAAAACAGGGAATCAGAAAAGCGTAGGTGCGAATGATAGTGAAGTATTTCCAAGTATTCCAATGAATGACCCCAAAATATTCCAGAAGAAAGAAAACTTGGTAGGGAAAATAACACACAAGAAACACGAGGATAATCACATAGAACATTTTCAGAAGGTCACGCTCAAGTTTCACAAAGTCCTTTCGTCGATTCATCCTATCGTTCACCCTGTAAGCCGGACGACCGCGGGCTGAATCCTGATTTTCTGGCTTTGGGGCCATTTCGATGCTTTCGGCGCCATTTTGTTGTGGCGGCTGAAGTGAAGATACATTCTGTTGCTGTGTTGTAGGGTCGTTATCTTGCTCGCTGGTATTCTTTGTAATCTCAACATCCCTTATTGAGCGATTTCTGTGATGTCTTAGTTTTACACTTACGAATCCATAAGACACAGACATGATGATGATTGGAATGACGTAGTTCAGAACAAACCTTGCCATGTAGAACCTCTTCATCATTGGACTGGGAAATTCTGGACCGTCAGGGAAAATTTCTACGCACCAAAATTTTCCCGGGAAGCGCTGTTGATTTGCTGGGCTGAGTTGTTGGTAAAGAAAAGATGGGAAGACGATAGCCAGAGCGATCACCCATATCAAAAGTAGTAATAGTCCAATCTCTTTAGAGTTCAATTTTCGTCGCGTATGATGAGTAGAAAATACCCTGTATCTGTGTAAGGCAATAGCTGCTAAGGTATTTGTGATAACGACTATTGAGAATGTCTGTATTGGGCTAATCAGACGGCAAAGGAATGAGCCAAACGGCCAATACATGAACTCAGTGTAGGCCACGACAAAAGGATTCAAGATCGACACGATGATTTCAGCTGCAGCTAGATTGGCCACAAGGTAGTGTGTTAGTGATTTGCGAGTTAACTCGAATACAGCTTTGAGAACAACAGCGTTGCCCAGAAGTGATGCCGCGATGACCAGGCTGAAGATAATTAAACGAAAAACCTTGAGTTCCTGCGGTTCCTCGACATGAACCGCTGAAGAATTAACAGACTGGTTCGACATTGTCATTTGTTGAGATGAGAGCAAAAGGTGCGACGAAAACAAAGCCTGTAGAAAGTATATTGATGCTCGGGTAACTGTTTTGTTCACATCTGCGAAGTGGTATGAGTCAGAACTGGCGACTTAGAAATTTGAGTATTATATAGCGAACGAAGGTCAGCGCACCCGGCGCACCGGTCATAGCCTATTGGAGTTCTTGTTCTTTGTCCAACTCTTCAAAATCCTCTTCTTTGATTTTTAATAATTTTCAATTTCCTTTCCTCTTGAAGTTGATTTGTTGAAAAACTCCACAAAAGTAATTCGTAGAAGTGTCAGTCTTGAATAATCTAAATTAATCAAAGTAGAAGAGTTTTAGCGATAAAAATGCGATAGGATGCGTTGATGCTTGTCTTCCGTTCTTAGTTCTGTGCAGGAAACGAAAGCGATATGCTTTTCAACGACTAGAGCTTCTCTATGAAGGCTGCCTCACTAAAACCCGTTGCACAGGAAGAAAGCACAAGTGTTCAGAAAATACGACAGTTCTCTGACAATATTTTCCAAATCAGCAATAGTGTGTTTTTGCAATAACTCCCTTTGGGCAATCGAGTGACTATTATAAACGTCTGCACAGTGACAGGGATTGAAGTGTGATGACAGATCTCTAGATCTGTGTACTCAAAACCCCCCAAAAAACATAAAAAAGGCCTATTGATCATTGACTATACTTCATCGCATGCTTAGACATGCCTTCCTGTATTTTCAGCATGCATTCCGACTATTAATCATCCATCTGGCAAAAAAAGCAGAAAAGAAGAAGCTAGTGGGACTTTCTATTACGTCTAGCTGTGAAGATTTTAGACTGTGCGTCTGAATGACGACCCCAAAAAAGAACTCTTACGTACAAGTCACTTGTAAAACTTCCAAGAGCATGAAAACTGATTCCATTCAAAAATAACAAGATTTATTAACCACGTCTTTTCGCTTTTTATAGTTGCTAGACAGTATTTCCTTCCAGAACGCTTGATTTGAAAGAGTGAAATTCAGTTAATTTCATTTCATACTATAATTTTATTTTTAAGGGTATCAAGCTTAGCTAAAAATAAAGGCGGTGGGTGCCCTTAAAAAACTAAGTTGTTAGTTATCTTAGATATATCTTCTTTAATTTCATCATAAATGAACTGCATCAAGAAGTAATTTAAAAATATAATGTAAAGTATCTGTCTTGATCTGATCTCAGATCTTTTTGTATTGCTTTCTTTCATTTAGACTGATCGATCGGTACGTATTGCCATCCGTTTCTATAGTACTAATAACAGTCTAGCGTGCAGATGTTTTCTCGAGATATTAAGGAAAACTGAAATAACATACCGACTTTAGACTCTAACGGGAAGATGGAGATACAACAACAACGAAATTCAAAACTTATTTTAAAAATTCCTTTTGTTTTACCGATGAAATTAAGAACTACCGAAGAGATTATTTTTTCGAAATGCACTTACCGCACTTTTATAGTGATAGCAACCACCAAGTCAATCCGCGAGATAGCCAGCGAAGTCTCAGATGGATTGACACAAGGAAAGAGAAATCGGAAATTGTGAAAAAAATTGACATCGTTTAGGAACAGTTGTAAAATTATTATGGAAATGGCATGGAACTGTTATTGAAATGAACAAAGATTGGGAAAATGTTTAAGTTATTTAACAGTAGTCTGTCGTATGGAAATAAAATATAAAAGAGCTAGCTAATAAACGAATGGCAAATGATTTGTGGCCTTATAAGATAAGGATAAATATGCGGAAAGATGAAAGAACGAAGAAAGGAAGAAATAGAAAGGAAGGAAGGATAAAAAACGAACGAACGAATGAAAGAAAGAAAGAAAGATAAAAAGAAAGAAAGAAAGAAAGAAAGAAAGAAAGAAAGAAAGAAAGAAAGAAAGAAAGAAAGAAAGAAAGAAAGAAAGAAAGAAAGAAAGAAAGAAAGAAAGAAAGAAAGATAGAAAGATAGAAAGAAAGAAAGAAAGAAAGAAAAGAAAAAATGGAATATGTATAGTAATTGATGAAGTTTGTGGAGCGTAGAGTAACATTTTTAAATTTTTCCTATTTTGCATGCCCTATATTCCCCCCCCCCCCTCCCTAATGTTTTAGCTATTTCTCCCTTGTCAGTGAAAATTGGTGATGTCATATCACCTGACAGATCACTGGTTTATGGGGTTCCTCGGGGCTCCGTCCTATATAGACCCTCTTCTGTTTTCGCTATTTATTGCTACCTTGGAAGATGTCAGTAGTCACTGCTCATGGTCTTAGATGCATGATATATGCCCACGATACACAGCTCTATATTTTCATTGACTCCAAGCAAGATCATCCCACATGTACAATGCTTAACTATATATAAATCGCGTTGCGCATGTTAAAGATCTCGTCATCTGGTGTACTACAAATAATGGCCTTATGCGTAACCCTGACAAGACCGAGGTTCTCCATCTTACATCCAGATACAAGCAACATGGTAAGATCTATCACCCTCAACATGGATGGCATAACTATCGTCTTTAAACTCTATGCAGAGAAAAGAATTCAAAAAAGGAAATCTATAAAGCTTACGGAAAGCGCTTGCTATTTCTCAACAAGGATAGCGTAGTTTAATGGCATTGAATTGGGTTGTTTTGCCGACTAATTCGCAAAGATTCCGACTGCCGGGCTTTTAGTCCATATAGTACCGTTCCCGGAAGTCCTCGATGAAAATTATCTAGCCTGCCACGAGGACTAATACATAGGGCGGTTTAGAATATAACCCCCCTACTCAATCGTGCCGGACTTTTTTTTTGGTAGGTTGGCCGATCTTTAAGGTTGGCGTTTTTTTTTTCTTGGTTAGCCGTTTTTTTTTTTTTTTTAGGTTTTTGGCTCCCTTCCCCCCTCCCCCCATGACCCTATGCCAAAATCCTGGCTACGCCCCTGTAACCCCGAACTGATACTTTTGACATCGTAGGAACCCCCCCCCCCCCCCCCCCCCCCGCAATATTTTTGGCCATACTACGGCCCTGTTAGGAACGGTATCAATTTAAGACTTCAGTATTGACAGTAAGCGTTCTAGATTATTATAATTTGTTCTTATGCGTTCATCCAATCTATCAGGTTTTCTGGTAGGGTATTTGCGGAATCCGGGAAACGGATAAAATATAACGCGGGATCCGGAAACGTAGGGGGAAAATCTTACGTTATTCGGAATTTTGCATCGCGCGTGACTAGGGAATGTCCGGGATGTGGAATTTTGCTTTGTGATTGTCGGGAAAAACGTTAAAAAAATTATCAATAAAATAAAAAAATAAAAAATTTAAACACCTTTGAATATGAATTAAGGGACTGTCAGTTATGGCAAAATATTGCGGGACGCGGGATTTCAGGGAAAAATAGTGCATGAATCGTGATGCGCACTCCCACTTCCAGACCCCGTTTTAAATGGAGTAAACACCTGGCAGTCGGAATTTTTCGAAATAATTCGGCAAAACAACCCAATTCAAACTTATTAAACTACTCTATTCTTGTTGAGAAATTTCAAGCACATTCCGTGAGCTTTATATATTTCTATTTGAGGCCTTCTTCTTTTCTCGACATAGAATACGAACGACTCCCTGGTATTAGTATTAAACAGACCTAAAGTTTTCAATGTTCAATATACAGTACACCAAAATTATTGGGGGCCCGCCCCCTCCCCCTGCTACGGCCCTGCCTAATGAGAAATTGCTTGGTGTTCATCTTGATCAAACTCTGAGCTGGTCTACGCACATTGATATGATTAGTGTAGAACGCCGGATATCTCAAAGAATTAGTATACGACACCACTTGACACTTGACGCTCGTATTGCTTTCTACCAGTGCTTAATCCTCTCCCTGATGGACTACTGCTGTGTGGTTGGGGGAACACATCAAATCAGAACAAGGGAGCACGTTAAAAAAAAATTTGTGCTATAATGTGACAGGCGTTCCTCGTATCTGGTTAAGAAGCGCGAGGAATCATCATGCGGCCGAACAAAAGCCGAAAGGTCTACGATCGCGATCCGAGCGTGTAACTTGTGGGATGACAAGTATTATATGATACTCGTCGCTCCAACGTCGCTTCTCGCAAAACATTCGTCGTCGATTTTCGCGAAAATCAAATTTCGCGTCGGCTCGAACGAGTCGACGAGGAACGCCTCTCTCATTCTTCTCGCAGCGCGCGCTACGTAACCAAATACTATAAGGAAAGCCTGTCACATTGTAGACTATTCGCGCGTTAGGTAAACAAACGAATAACACGAACAAAATTTTAACGTGCTCCCTTGATCAGAACTCATTTGTTGAATAATCTTCATCGACTGCAGATAAAGGCTGCAAGGTTGATCTTGGACTGTGATAGCAAGGTCCCTCACTACTTTTATTTCTCAGACTTGGATGGCTTCCAGTCCACGAGAGAATTAAATATTTCCGTGCCATAACAGTTTTTAAAACTCTAAATACAGGGTGGCAAAGGGGGGGATTCAGGGTGATATACAAGAATTCAGGGTGTAATATGAATTTTCACGAATCACGGACTTCGAAATAAGCAGATCACGCATCACGGGCTGGGGGGACTGAAATCACGAATCACGGACTTAATTTTTTGTATTTAACGAATCACGATCCAAAAAAATCGCATCACGCATCACGCGTAACCCCTGTTCCACCCTGTGAATAAGTCCAAGCTATATTACTGATCTGTTGTTACCTTATAGTTCCCTGCTGACAGAGTCTCGTTTTCATTTTTTCCGCTGGTATTCTCTCTCCCTGGAAAAAAGAAGCCTCTGCTAGCAGGAGAACCTTTTCATGTAAAGTGGATCTGATATCAATACTCGTTGGTCTTCAAAAATGAACTTGAAGCTTCCTAAGGTTAATACAAATTCTGGAAAAATTACCTTTGCTTTCTCAGTAACCAGTGAGTGAAATATAGAGTGTGAAATACTCTAATTCACTCTTCTCATTTCGTAAAAACTAATTAAAATTAATCTAATACTTTAATGGTCATTACATTCTAGCTTCTAGATTCTAGGCACGTTTGTCCATAGCTTTGAACTGCTCCCAGTTTTCGATCGATTGCGCCTGTTCACAAACTACGCAGCTCTTCTGTATTTTTTTCCTTTTCTTTTCACATTTATTGTCAATTCTCAAAAGTCGCGCAGACGGTTCTCTAGATTTTCCGGGTCTTCTACGTAGATGTTCTGCCTTGGGGGTGGGGGGGGGGGGGGGGGGGGTCGTATAGTCTTCGGATCCAAGACACATCTAAGCGCTCTCCGGCTTCTTGCTCCTCACGATGAGGCCCATGGTCGATGGAGGGATGTCCTAACCTCGTGTTGACATTTTTACTGAGCGTAACATTGACATCTGGGGTATGAGAGTCATCGGCGATGAGACCACATGTGCCGGAGCTCCCTTCTACGATTGTGTCACGCGCTACGCCAGAAACTTGCCTAAAATCTTCACATTTAAAGTGCATATAAGGGTTCGCCAGTTTGTGTTTAATATGAAAGTTTTGACCCTAAAAATCACATAATCAATAATTTTTTTTGATTCTGTTGCGATATCATTATTTTTTTGACTGTCTAAGTTGGTAAAAATGCGTGTTTTGGACACCCTTTAGAAATATTTCGGAGCAGTTAGAGGAGAATGGTACCTAGCTCGTGTGACGTCATTCACGGGACTTGCTGATCAAGAGTTCAAGGGTTTTTCCTAGTAGAATCGAGCGTAGTCTTACAAAAAAGTTATCTAAAATAGTGGAAATCGAAAATCGAAGGGAAGCTAGTGATCTTCTATATAGATTTCAAGTGTTTTCAATGAACGAGTCCCGTAAATGACGTCACCAATAACTAGTCCCAGGCTCCCATGGTCGCTCGGCTTTTTACTTCGTTTTTCCAACTTTGACCGAATAATGAAATCGCAACAGAATCCAAAAAAAAATATTGATTTTGTGATTTTTAGGGTCAGAACTTTCATATTAAACACAAACTGGCGAACCCTTATATGCACTTTAAAGAGTTCAGTTCATATTTTTTGTGCTTCATTGAACACTAAACCTTCTATTCATTTACAAGCCTAATTTCACAACAGAACGAATTCGAACAATAGCGGTTCTAACGTCGAAGTTAATTTAACTATTCATAATGCTCGCAATGATATGCACGGTGGAATTTAAGTAATAAACATCAAATAATAGATGTTAACACACATTTGCACGTGGGATATGCAATACCCTGGTTATAAATTCTGGTTGCGAGTGGGATCGAAACTCCTTGCGTTCTTGCTCAGTTAACCCGGGGGTGTGACAAGATGAAGCGACCCACCCCCCTCCCACCCGGTTAATTCGCGCGGTCGTTGCTGTCAACCTAAGCTAAGTCGTACCAGCTTGGCTTAGGCCGCGCTGTAATCGATATTTTATCCCATACTAAATTCCACTGGGAATAAAGGCGAGCATGCGTGATAGAATAGCGGAGGCTAACCTCGAGTAATTTATAGCCTTACTTATACACCGATTCTAAAAATGGCGATTCTTCACTATTCTATTATATTTAAACTTTGTCAATCAAATATTTTATCAGTATATCAATCTTACATGAAAGAGCATCCAAAAGTGAGTGAGCGGGTAAAGCTTCAATGCAGTGGTATTTTTTTCTTTTAAGTTATTATGGAATGAATTTACAGATATAAGTACCAGATTTTGCTGATAAATACTGACTAGTCTCGCTTTGGTGTCATTTACACACTTTGCACTGCAATAACACCTAAAATAATTACTTTTTTGTCCCAGAATTTTCACAGAATCCTTATTTACCTATCTTCTTTCCATTGCATGTTTTATTTCTCTTGAGGAATGAAATTTAGAAAATACGTAAATTAGAAGCGGCCGTTTTTCGAATGGGTCTATAGCCTGAGATTTTTCTTCTTCTCCTTCGTTCGTTCGTTGTGTCGATCATTCATTCTCTCGTGCGTTTGTTGCGTCCCTTGTACGTTTGTTTATTCTTTCCAAATGTGCCCTGATTTCTTTTAGAATAATTGACTACCACAAATACAACGTATATCATTTTTATATATACGACCTTTATTCATCTACTTTTTATCTACTAAAAACCCAATTACTAGTGGTACTGATATGTCATGGCATCATTTAGTATGCCTCCTTTTCAATTAGTTCATCAGGATCCTTTTTCTGCATCATGATCATATTCTGAAAATAATAAAGAATATCAGATTTGCCTGTACATATGATGATAATAATAATAATAATAATAATAATAGCGTCTTTATTTAACGAGGGTATTACACGAAATAGTGTAGAAACACTAATAAACTTGTGGCCCTCATCATCATCGTCGTCGTCGTATACGAACAGGGGTAGATAAATTACAAATTACAACTGCAGATGCATCGAAGGGATTAAATTTCGACTTCCCCTCATCTCGTTGTTCCCGTTTTCGGTCTTAATTTGGCACCGTCCTTTCGTAGTCCGTATTAAAGAGGTGTTACACTTATATATTATATGGTGTTATTCAACCTACCTTTTCGGACAAGGGCCGTTAGTGAAAGTGATGTCGTCAAGTGCGATGTCACTAAGATACGAGGATCCTCGGACAGATTCAAATACAATCTGAAAAAGTAAAAAAAACAAATAAGAATATATATTTTAGATAGATGCCCTAGGTGTTTTTCTCTACTCCTTTGGAACTCGGACTGTTATTTCATTCCAGACAGTAGCTAGGGCTCGAACTGCATCGTGTTATTTACCAGATCTAAAACCACTCGGCTACGCCTCGTGGTTCAGTTTAAACCTGATAAAAAACTCCTGTCGTTTATTAAACCTGATCTTTAAAAACTCAGGAATAATTCACAAAATGTTGTCGCGAACATGGACTATGAGTTTTTGAATGTTAAATTAAATTGCGCGGTGTATCTACATTCTTAAATGTTACGCCAACTTCCGCCAACATTGTACCAAGAAGTTTCATCGTGTGAACACGATAAAGGTAAAGGTAAAGGTCGACCTTATTAAATGTCGGTAACTCATGACAGTTAACTTAAGTGTTACTGATAAACTTGAGGCCGATGGTGTGCCCATTTTACCCCCCTCCATCAGTGCTCCGTTTTACCGGTATTTAAAACTATTGCCAACTGTGCGATCCTTGCTCTTTAAGGTGACAGTCGATGGCGTGATATGCGACTTTTCAATGTTTACCTGGTCAAAATATAAAAGGTTCTTTGGCTTGTTTCCTCAATTCATTGTTTCAATGCAATTGCATGAAAAGCCCCAAAACTCTGTTTTCAGCACGCAGCAGTAACAGCACCTAATCGAGCTTTAAAAACAAGGCAAATGGAAGGAAAAAGCTTGCCAGGGAAACATCTTCAACACAAGTAAAAAATTGTCTTACCTGGTAATTATGGCGTATGTTTGGAAGATTGATTACACCTCGATGCCACATATCCTGTTTGTCGCCACTAATTTTGATGTACTGAACTGTGGTGGAGTACCTGATATACACGTTAAGAGATCCCATGGTTTCACCGTACATGTGAAAGTAGAAACTCATGCAGCGACCAGCAGGTGCTGGAGGAAAGACTTTACTGACCAGGGTAGCTGTCTGTTTGGGTTGGGCAGGGTATGATGTTTCTACATACACGTATGATCCTTAAACCACACAGACATAACAATTAGAATAGCATCATATAGTCATTAAGATTAATAATACTAAATAACAATACTAAACACCAACACCAACACCAACACCAACACCAACACCAACACCAACACCAACACCAACACCAACACCAACACCAACACCAACACCAACACCAACACCAACACCAACACCAACACCAACACCAACACCAACACCAACACCAACACCAACACCAACACCAACACCAACACCAACACCAACACCAACACCAACACCAACACCAACACCAACACCAACACCAACACCAACACCAACACCAACACCAACACCAACACCAACACCAACACCAACACCAACACCAACACCAACACCAACACCAACACCAACACCAACACCAACACCAACACCAACACCAACACCAACACCAACACCAACACCAACACCAACACCAACACCAACACCAACACCAACACCAACACCAACACCAACACCAACACCAACACCAACACCAACACCAACACCAACTGACCAATAACTAGATTGGGTAGATTCCAATAGAAACAAATGCTATTTTTTCATTCACCAAGGTGCTATTTCCCACATTGTGGAAAAGCAGGTCATTCTTTCTACAAATGAACCACTCACCAGAACCTGAAGTGTGGTCACCATTGGGTCCTGTGTGCAAAGTTGGTGTTGAACCTGACTTTCTGGTCCACGAATAGGTGTTCGTTCCTGGTCCAGTCTTCCAGCCACACATATCTTGGTCAAAATTACAATCATCCCCAAACACTGAAACCAACCAAGAGTACTTTGTGTTTTAACATTGTTATTCGCCCTATTAGACCGATTTAACACTAGTTTACCGTGAAGCTGGGATAAATTGTTTGAGTGATATCCATAATATGACACGTGATCTGACAAAGGAAAGCATGCATTGCTTATGAAATCGGCCTATTTGTGGCAGTAAACAAGGTGCAGTACCTTACTTGATTTCATGCTCATTTCATATGTATGTCCATACTTTATGGGTTTTACATACAAACAGTATTATCTTTAAGGTGGCTGACTACTACAGATAGTTTGTTCGTTCGAGAGTACGCGCGCTCCAGCTGAATTACAGTGGAAACCCACTTATTAAGAAGTCATACATGTTTTCAAAATAATTAATAATGTAGCATTTTCAATATCAAAATCATGTACCCTTGGCCGTTGGAGTAACAGGACGTGAAGTGGTAGGAGCTGGGCCTTGACCAGCGCACTTGCCATCTTTAATGGATATATCATCCAGTGCGACGTCACTAGTATAGTCAGATCCTCTGATGACCTCAAACACAACCTGTTCATAATAATATGTTGAGATTAATATTCAAGCTTAGAATTGGTTTTGATTAGTGGTCATGCACAGGTACATACTGACACGTGTGGCACAGCATAATTCAGACAAATGGAAAATATGCGTAAGTGAAAACATGACTTTACGATTACGACTACGCTGAAGACGGTAATGTTTTTATTTAAGCGTATTTTCCAGAATAAAGCCCTTCTAATTTCAATATGTCTTCGTCATGCAAAGCTTTAAAAGTATTAAAACGTAGAGTGAAGAATATTTTTTACTAATCAAGAATTGAGGTCAATTAAATCGATGATTACTTAAAAGTTCTTGTTATATGGCAACTGTTATATATATTCTGTTCTATATGTTCTATTCATAGATTTGCAGTAAACGACATCTTTCTGGATTTATCGAAAGCTTTCGATACACTGGACCATAATATACTTTTTAATAAGCTTGATTATTATGTAATCCGCGGTTTAACCTTGACCTGGATAAAAAGCTATTTAACCAACCGTAAACAGTTTGTGCAGTTTAATGATTGCGCTTCTGTTGAACAAACTATTATGTGTGGTGTTCCACAGAGATTGATTCTTGGTCCTCTTTTCTTCATACTCTATTTCAATGATTTCCTAAACTTTTTGAGTTTGCTGACTCCATACTTTTTGTGGATGATACAAGTATATTTCTCTCTCATAAAGATCCTGATCAACTTGTTGAATTACTTAACAAAGAACTGCAACTTGTTGATCTTTTGATGAAAACAAATAAACTTCAGTAAATATTTAAAAAAAATACATACTCTTTAAACCTAGACAAAAACACATTTCTCTTCTTTATAACCCTATCTTATATACCAGGTGATCTGAGGAAAAGCGATTAGCCAATCAGATTGCGAATCGTGATATCCGAAAAAGAATCAATCCCATGCGTCTTTTCGAGCTCAATTATGGATAAACAGAGTAAAATCAAAACAAAACCAAATAGCATACAAGTACAATAATGCTTGGAAAAGTGTCATTTAGCCAATTTTTAAGGCTAAAAATGTTTCTACTTCAAAGAATATGTTGTCTAGATGAGACTAAGAATATATTTTCATCGGTTAGGTTAATATTCAAGGTTTTTTATTAAAGAATTACCGTTGAAACGATCTCGAAGAAGCTGCCGAAAAGCTTTCTCGATTCCTTGGCAGGATTTAACTAAAATTTCCACACCTTACGCTGCCCTTTTGTCCTTGGCAATCTCCAGAATGCTTAACTTTAAGAAAATCCTTTTATCTGTTATTTAGAGTGTTTCGTTTTCAATAAGAAAAGACTTATTGGCGAGAAAGTCGCTCATAATTAGCCTATTTTCAAGATGGCCGCCACGAAACTCAAGTGAATTGAGCGTACGGTGGATGATGGGATTGATTCTTTTTCAGATCAGGAAATCATGCTTTGCGCGCCTAGTCAGATCACCTGGTAATGACTGCCTGCTTGAGCAGAAATATGCAACATTTCTTGTTGTATTCACTGATGGTCACTTTACTTGGAAACATCATATCAGTTATATATGTAACAACAGTTCGTTTCAAGAGTTGGCTTTTATCAATGGAATCGACTTAAGAAAGGATTTCTTGTGCCAGAAACTTGAAAATCGTGTGGAGATTTCTTCGGCGAAAGAAGAAAACCAGCGAAGTAAAAACTCAAAAAAAAGTGAAATTACAACAATTTTGAAATATCACTCGTGGTATTTATGCCAAATATCACTTCAAACCATGCTATTACCTATACGAATCCAAACTTTTATTATTTTATTCTATAGTCTACCCATATCTTCACTATTGCAATATTATCTGGTCTAGCACCTAATTTAAACAGAATTTCTCTTCTTCAGAAAAGAATTGTTCGCATTGTGGCCAATGCTGATTATCTTTCTCACACCGAACCACTCTTTACTAAACTCAAAATTCTTGACATCTTTAACTTGAATACGTTTAGTATCACTAGTTTCATGTTTCTATATCATAATCACTTGCTTTCTTCTTCTTTTTCAAAACTTTTGGCTATTCTTACTTTGGCTATTCTTACTTGTACGAATAACTTAATACTGATTTGTAAATATTATCTTGATGGTGAAATAAAATCCAAATTCAAAAATTCAAAAATTCAAATTCAAAGCACTGTCGAATAAATAAGTACCTTATAATCATTAGAGCTTGTAACAGTTGCAACTGCTCTATGCCAGTAATATTGTCCTTGATGACCGCTTTTTGTAAAAATCGCTTTCTTTGTTCCTGTTTTGGCATCCACTACATAGACATTCAGTGACCCCATGCCTGGTCCAAACATACTGTATGCAAACTGAAGACAACGTCCAGAAGTAGCGGCCAACATTGGACTTCTGAGTTCTGTTTTCTGGTTTGGCCGTACAGGTGACGAAGCCTCAGCGTAGACATAAACACCTTTAAGAATAATGAATGGTCACTTTTAAGGTAGTTTAGAAATGTGTTTACAACAGAAGCTGTACTTGTGCAGCTAAATTACTCATCGATTAGCTAGATCACAAGGATATATCGGTTAAAATTGAAAGCTATCGCCAGGTTCCTGAAACCTTGGAAAGTAAAAAGAGTAGAAAACGTTTTGTTGGTTTATTTAGCGGCCATGTTGTTTAAAGTAATGATTGAAAAATTCATCAATATAATGGCGGTTCTTTCAGACAGTCTTATGTCCTCAGTGCACAGATATATATGGTAAATGCAGTATTCTAACCTGTTCCGTCCAAAGGTTTTGTTGCATCACCAAGAGGACCAGTTGATGAGCTGGATGTCTTTCCTCGCTGACGGAGCCACTGGTAGTTATTTTGTGGGTCAGTAGTCCAGCGGCACATATCAGTTTCAAAGTCACAGTCAAAAGGAACTAAAGTTAGAGGTAAATATAACATTACTTTTCGTTGTTTATTATCAATTATTATATTCTATTACTCTCTTGATACACTTGGTGAAAAACTTTGTTGTTAAGGACGTTCATGGCCAAAAGATCCCATCCTCAGATTGCTTTTAAAACTTCCATGATGAAAGTAAAGAACTAAAATGAGCAAATAAAAAATGGAGGTCCCAGAAAAATAAATCATTTGACCCCATTTTTCACTGAACTCAAGAAACAAATTTTTCCTGTAAAGTTAGGTGCTGTAAAGTACTTTCAAGAAAACGAAAAAATAAGTGCCCCCGACTTTGTTTAAGCGCTATAAAATTTTGAAGAAGCGAGAGACTTGTTTTCTTGATATTTTGCATATCAAAACATTAATATGACGTCATCATGATTGGCGCGCGCGCACTAAATTCATGCGCAGAAACGCTGCGCGCGAACACTGCCCGCGAATGCCCTTTAGGCAAGTTTGTCGAGGATGGAAAAGTTCCATCATTTATTATATTTTTCGAAGAAATAGGATACTAAATCAAAATATGATTTTTGTAATCAATTAATGTTAGAAGCTTCGAGGACGATCAAGAAAGATTCAGGTTATTGGTTTAGTGAGGATCGGACAATAATGCTAAGATTCTTATTTTACCTTGACATTCACTGGGACTGCATTGGCCGTTTCCTGTTTCTATACCATAAGAGTTAGCTCCTGGGCAGTTTGAGACATCTGAAGACGAACAAAACCTTTGACGAATCGTTCTGCATTTGGTGACGTCACAAGGACCATAGTCACTCCATGAACTCCAGCCATTAGAAGGCCCTTCAGTATTGAAGAAAATGTGAGTCAGGTTTTAAGAAAACAAGATATCTTTTGATTGTGTTTTCATGTCAGACCACGCGAGTGTCTCGGAAGTGGGAGCCATTTTAAGTCGCCTCCCACAGAAATGAACTTACATCTGCAACTGACGTTATGATTAAACAACAACAACAACAACAACAACAACAACAACAACAACAACAACAACAACAACAAGAAACAATCAAAAATTAAGAAAAAATCCCCAAGGTATTGACATATGCATAGTCTGAAACACATGACCTAGTCAATGAACACAGCGGTATTTTACGAATTCGAAAAAGAGCTATTAGGTTCAAGATTCGATCATTACCTGAACAATCATACAGTGCATTGACCTCGAAGATATCAGTTTGCGAAAACCCAATTCTTTGTCCCAGTTTCTGGTTTGGATTGCTGATGGCCTCTATTGTGGGTTTGCCGTTCGAGGAAAAAAACGTTTTCCCATAATGCATGAGGCTTCCAAAGTCGTACGTCGCTTTCAGACGGTCAATAGTTCCATGGCTATATTTGTTGAAATTATGCTCCTTTCCTAGAGTGATCGAAAATAAAAATATCCCGTTAAATTGTTACTCATGAAGGGATTGTTTTTCGGTATCAGATATTGACCGAATGCCAATGTGGCCGCCTCTTCATTATCATAACTTTTTAAATTCATATTTTAGTTGACCACTACATTAAAATTATCGATTAGGATGACATCAACAAAGTAAGAAAGTTTGAGACAAAAATATTAAATTCTTGAGAAGTTATGAGAATTTGAGCTAATTTCAAAAACGTGAAAAACACCACAACGAGGCTAGAAAGGAAACAGATCACTTTAAACACATACAAATCTCTGGGCCCGGTTGTACGAAGGGTGGATAGCGCTATCCGATGGATTAATTCTTATCCAGTGGATAAGTTGATGCTGTTATCCAATAAATTTATCCACTGGATAAGACTGACTTATCCATCGGATAGCGCTATCCACCCTTCGTACAACCGGGCCCTGTAGTTTTGATTCCAAATAGCTTCACTTCAATTTATAGCAATGAAACTTTCCAAAAAAATTGAAAGCCGCTTTTTTTGCCGATAATAGTCCACTTTCGATATTCTGGTTGAGTGATCACGGATAAAGCAATTCAAGACGAGGCTCCGGCGAAACAATGGAGTAACCTAATATATTCTTTCGTTTCCCCGGAGCCTCGTCTCGAATTGCTTTGTGCGTGATCACTCAAGCAGAATATCAAAATTGGGCTATTGGTTCTGAAAAATATGTCTGAAACTGATCAGATTATAGCTAGTAGGAATGCCGCGCGAGATCACAATGCATAGATAGTTTATGAGTTAGGTAAACATGGTGCATTCACGTCTTAGCCACGGTACAAACAAAACTTATTAGGAGTGATGAACAACAGATTATGACCAAAATAAATCAAAATCAAGAAACATGACACAACCTACAAAACAATATAAAGTCTTGAGAAAACGCATCATGTTTGCTGTGTTAAGGCAAAACATTATTCACCAATTTCACATTCCCATACAGATAGATCTTAATGTTCAGAAATTCGCTAAGTTTGTTAATCATGGACGTACTCGTCTAAATCAAAATCCTAGCCTTGTTATCGAAGTCCCTTTGTAGTAATGCTTTGCGTTTGGGGGGGGGGGGGGGAGGGGGGCAACAACGAGACAAAATCGTTAATATTACCATAAAGATTAATAAGAATTGAAGAAAAAACATCTAAAAACACTTATGCATTTATGATAATTCACAAAAACCAGAAAGAAAGAAATTTGAACAGGTTTACGATTAAAAGTCATGACATTTCTTGGTAAGTCCATACAGTGTCTGTAACACCAAACGTTTCATTCTCCCATGCGTGTGGAATTAACTCTGATTAAACTGATACTGGATTTTTCAATGATAATAGCAAACATACTCAACATCTGCATGAAAAGTTTTGAATTTTCGAATATTTTTTGCTATTGTTGCCCCCCAAAAACGCAAAGCATTATGGGAATGTGAAAGTGGTGAATACCATTACTTACTAGATTAGCATAAATGTATCATTTTGGCTGGGGAACCGATATAAACGTTTTTACTTACCTGGTGTAACGTTTTCCCACAGAATTTTCACGTATTGATCCCTGTCGGGTCTGGACTGTTCGTGCCAGAAGCCCAGTGCGTGAAGCAGTTCGTGCATAATTACCCCTTTCTTAGCGCAGCCTTCGCCAATTGAGACGTCTTGTCCCCCACTTATCCAGTACAATTTACCGACATTTGAAGAACACCTGATCAGTAAGAAAACACAAAAGCTAATCAGAAAACTGTATCCCAATAGATCAGTGATAGGAACTGATTCATCTATCATTGGGGGCGAAATGTCTCTGAAGATGCTCGCCTCTCACTACTGGTGCTACTGCAGACACTTTTGTTTGGGATCGCTTGATCATGCATGAGAAACCGTCTCTCTTTATAAGCTTTTCGTCCACTATGAATGACACCTTTTTAGAGAAAACCGTTTTAATGTCAATATAAAAAAAAAGTAATTTATGGATCCTATTTCTCTTACCCGTCTTTCTTCACGAAGTTGATCCAATGTTTTTCATTGGTACGAGGAACAAATCTGACACAGGTATGCTTTCGAAACTCTGCAATGGCTGCCTGAATGATCGGACTATCGTCTCTGGCTGAGTGAAAAGTGTTAATCATTATATTATACCAATATGCACGCGAACGCGCAAAATATGACTGGTATAATTTAAAATACGAGCCACTTGTATTTTGTGAAGAAAAACAAGCTAGTAAACTGGTACTTAATGTATACGAAAACAAACAAAATGTTAAAAGGAAAACAACGAGAACAAGAGAGCAAAAAAAAGAAAAAATGAATAGACCGAATCCTAATCATATGACGTTTCATAACTAAACTACCATCCAGCTGATCTTTAATAGTGACGTAAAATGACGTCACTGCAAAACTGAGGTGTCATGTGCCCTGCAAAAATCGACTTATAAAAGCTTATATCTGAGATAAATCTAGATTTTCAGGAGAGGATTTTGATATTTTATATACATTTATTATGATATTCATTATTGAGTGGAAAAATAAGATAAAGAAATATCTGTTTCCCGAGTCGCCGGGCCATTTACGATGACACCTCAGTTTTGCAAATTTCTCGATTCTGATTGGCTAATATTTATTATCAGATCAGCTGGATAATCCTTTTGTGGTCTATGGCAAATGTATTACTTGGTCCAAGGATTACGCCGTACGTCTCAACTTTTTCGTGCGTTTCGCTCTGGTAGCTTTCCACTGCTAACGGGAAATACGCACAGAATAATGCAGACGTCATGATTTAGTGGTTTGTTTTTTTGAGCTGGAATTGTGACATAAGAAAGCTAAAAATTGCGAAAAAGAAGAAAAATAATGGTCATACGTTTAATGAGAACGTGAACCGCTACGAGTTCTTTGTCGCTTTAGAATAATCAACATTGAAATTTTCGTCAAAACAACCAACTGTAGGATCTCCCTTTCAAAATCTCTTTTCATAACATTCAAATGTTAAAACATCCTTTGAGAATACCAAGACAATAAAGAAAATTAGCACAACAAAAAAGCTACCGAAAGGGATTCTGGAAGCGTAGATATAAAATGTCATCATGCTTGAGGACTATTGAATTTAGAGTACTAGCGCTACGTTTTTAGTAACTCACGACTTCTCAAGGACTGGTCGATGACATAAGGAACGACTTTGTTCTTCCAAATATATGAGCGATCTCTTCGAGCGTTTCGTTTTTCATTTCCTTCTTGTGGTCCATCAACATCGCTGTTATTCTTATCCAGGACTATATCACCTTCAAATAGGTTCTTACCCACCTCTGTAAAGCAGAATAAAAGATTTTAGTGACAAATGATACTAGCCTCCTCCGCAGGCAACTCTAAACTTTCAAGCAAGCGCGGCTTAACTCTATAGCGGGCTTCCTGTGCTTCCTCTGACAACGAAACACTTTTTTTCTTCCTTCCCAGACCCCTTTCTCTTCTTTCCACATGCACAGGAAGCCCGGGGATCCTCAAAAGAGATGCCTGCGGAGAAGGCTAACATGATATATGATTCTGGAAATTTGGTTAAAAGCTTAGCGCTCAATTTTGTTGAAATTGGAATTTTACGGGAAATGTTTGCATAATTCGCGTAAAATTCCGATAAATTTTTACATCGCCTATCATCCTTATTTAATTAGGAGTCGATGCTAATTAAATAAGAATTGACGATTCGGGAAAAGTTTAACGATGCGTATTCAAGGTAAACCGGCAAGCTGTTTACTTCGATCGAGCTACCTTAACCTTTCCGTTACAATAGAAAAACTGCGACAAAGGCCTGTGTCTGGTTTAATTTATACTGCGCAGTGCACTCATTGTTATGTAAAATAGTCGTCGTTTTTATTAATTTCCCGTTATTTAGAATATAGTACGCGACATTTGAAAACGTCTCTTGCCGCAATAAAAGTACAATCTCAAAAAGGGGGAAGAGGGTAATGCAAATTACGTATTTCCTCCATCACTGTCAGTTCAGTAGTGTAGTTGCTGTAGAATGTAAGGCTTAAGAAAGAAATCTATACGATTTTCTGTTTTTCTTCTTTATAGTTCTTCATTTAAAAAAATCATTCGTTTATTAATTTATGAACTATTAAATGTTTAGTTCGAGTGTTCGAGTCACGTGAAAGCGAAATATGCCGGTTACGATCAATGAAACATCAATAAATCTTGCAGAAGTATACAGAATCTTATCCGACAACATTCCGCATCAAGCTGCTTGACGAAATCTTCTTTCGAATGTCTGAGGCTATAGTTATTACAGTACTAACTCAATAAGACAACATTCATTTGCTAGCTCACTTACTTTCATTTACACTTTCGATTTGATCTGCAACAACCTTTTCGGAATCGTCGTTTTCTGTCACGCTTTTCTCTGCGAAATTAAGTAATGTAAAGTTTAAAAAGGTTTTTACCACAATTATAAAAATTCTAGCTTACTGATTGGCTAATAGCTATGAGGACAGACGCATAAAATGACGTCATCGTTACGCTACAAATTTGAAAAATTTGAAAAGTTTTTTGTCTGTTCTTGTAAGTTTTTTCTTCTTAAGGTGACTGACTACTTTTGAACGTTCAACTTGAGCCCACGATGTGCGCGCGCACAAAATCCGCTCAAAACCGCATAACAACCTTCAAGATTTTATTGAGGAACCATACACGTTGTGAACTTCAACAGGGCAAAAACCCCGAATTTTGCACGGGACTCTATATTTTTCTTTGAATTTCCTAAAACAACAGGTAAAAATCAATCTTTTGAAAAAGTTTGAAAAAAAACGTAATTATTAGAACTGATAAAAAAAGCGTTTTATGTTTTTTTGTTGTCGGTCGTTTGAGTACGATTTTCGGTTTATTGAGTTAACAAGATTTTGAACTTTTAGCTTATTTTTAAAACTTTCTTCGAAAATAATGTTTAAAGTAGATTTCCTGAGGAAATTGCTTCCAGAGCTCTTTCAATTGATTTCCGCCATTTTTCTTTCGAAAACTTGTCAAGATGGTTATATTCAAAATTCATTATCTCGAAAGCGAGCTTGGGACACCCCATTTTTCTTTTCATTTTTGGAATCAGCGTTAAATTCTGTGTAAAATATCTTTCTAAGAACATTTTGTAATTATTCCTTGCTAAAGTAGTCAGTCACCTTAAAAAGGGATAAACTAATGACTTCTCCAAATTTTGAAATAAAATAGGAATATGAAACTATAATAAAGTAAGCCATGGAAAGCAGATGAGGCTGTATTCAACTAATCAGGTTGGTAAGTACGAAAAAGTAATACATCAAAAGCAGAAAAACGTATGATACCAATTTTTTTTTTCGTAAAATGGTAAGTGGTTTGAGAGAACTAGGATATATATTACATCAAGCTATATAGACGATATATCAAAAAAGATAAATGGCTGAATATTTGAATTAAAGTGTTAATGGGAACAAAATGCAATAGAAAGAATAGCATTATGCATGGAAACTTTTCCCAGTACATATTGAATATGAAAGAAGTACGGCTGAGTGAGGACATACCATTGTAAGATACAGGAACAGAGTTGGATAGAGAGACTGCAATGCTGATCAGCAGGATAATATGCTTGAACCGACCCATGGTGGAAACAGGAACAAACTGACGCTTTTGCACAACTATTCTCCTTTATATGCAACAAACTGAGCATCATTACCGAGGGGGGTAGGGTGGGTACTATTGATTGCATTACTGGTCCTCCAGACGGTAACCATAGCAATTATTTCGGATGAGTTTCACTTGAGACAAAACAAAGCTCAATGTTTTGAAATGTTCTCAGCGGTGTATTACTTTGAATAGGAGTCAATTGAATATGTGTGAACTACGAACTTTATTTCAGGAACGTTAAAAAGGGAAATCTAACAAATATCAATCATAAAATTTACAAAGATATATTCATTAATGAGAGACAATGTAATCATTAACATTTTAATGTATCTAATAGAATTATCAAAATCTAAATAGACAATTCAGATACTCAACTTCTGGTTTGGCTGATACTCGCCGGGGCAGAACAGAAATGCTGAACGTTTTCCTCATGTTCATTTACGAATCTTTGTTTAATTTAAGCTAGGGGGTCTAAATTTCTTTAGTGGTGCCGGCGATATAGTAAAATTACCGTTTGAAGGGATATTAAGTATAACAAGATTGTAACAGTAAGACTGACCAGTTTAAAAAAAAAAACTTTTTTAATAATTTGAGGAACTAACTTTTGTATATATAATATCATTTTTCAAGTTTCTTATTTTCTGTAGTTTTCCCCTTTGATCTTCTCTTACTGCGTGTTGTCGTCCTGGATTCGCCCCTTTATTTTTTACTATCTAGTCCTCATGCAATTCTACTTCATTTCTATTTTAACTTTACATATACATATTTGAGGATGTTATCTCATAGGAGACTAGACACTTGATCTGTTTTTCTTGTTTTATCTCAATCTGACTTGGTTTGGGTGTAAACAAGAGAGCATAAATATTTTAAAAAAATAAAATAAAATTACGAACTACGGAAACCAACCTTAATCTTATCATCATGTCTTGCACCAAAAGAGCACTGATAAATAGTTATGCTCTTGGTGCAAGACATGATGATAAGATTAAGGTTGGTTTCCTTATATCGTCGAACCTAAAGCGGCTCAATGTAACCCTGATTTAAGGCTTCTACTTAACTAATGACCGGAATCAGTATCAATGCACCAATCTAACTTTATCAAAAACGGTTGCAAGTGTACATGTTTTATAGCGGGTTCCAAATACAATTTCATTTTTTTTAAAACTCGCTTGCTGTGTGCTTGCTGTGATGTCCGCTACGCGTCGTGCTTCTCCTAACATGTACACTTCTCTCACCAGTTTCAATCCTCTGCCAACCCCAGCGTGCTTTATAACGGCAATTTTAGCTATTCCGGCCCGGGCCATATTCCGGGCTATATTCCAAAATATCTTATCTCTTAATTGCGCATCCCATATTTTTTATTTTTTTATTTTTTAAAGAATATTTATTTTTTAACCTCACATAATTTACAATTTGTCCAAATCTAGTCCATAATACCTATATTTCTACCAACCACTTATCAAATACTTCTTACATATATATCCCTCATTACTTTTAAGAGATTTCCCTATTTTCTCAGATGGAGTGATATCAAGTCAAGATTCTCTGAGATCGGGGGAAACAATTTCTTTGCTTTGGTTTGTTTTTGGATAACCATGAATAACATGAGTTGAAGGAGAAGGAGAAGGAGAAGGAGAAGGCGAGGCCAGGGCGTTCGACCTTCTTTCTCTACGCCACTGATTGATGTGAACGTCTCAATAGACCTCATCGGCTTGGGTGTAATGTTGTCCCATTTCAGACCACGTGTCATTCTCTTGAGAATAAGATTCTTTGTTTGAGTTGTATCCATATTCATGTGTCTTCTCATGCGCAACCGTTAAACAATGAAATGATACTCTGGGAAATGACACGTGGTCTGAAATGGGACAACATTACACCCAAGCCGATGAGGTCTATATTCAAGGCAGGATGGTGCAAGGCCATTAATGATTGGGATTTTTTATCAAACAATTACTGAAATAACCTCTGTCGTACCATAAACCAGATCTCTTTTCGGAAATGAAGCCGTTCTTTTCACGTTATTATATCATTCAAGCTATTTCAGATGTATCCCTAAATAGGCCAATTAAAACAAATGAATACTGAACGCTCTCCGGGGTCCCATTATGCCCGTCTTCATATTTTAACCAAAAATATTATGTCTATCTCATGAAAATAACAAATAAGGAACCGGTGTTTTCACAGGCCTATGTTATGCATACCTTTCAAAATTAAAGTTAGACGTGTTAGACGCCACCTTTAAGCCGCATTGTTTATTGCTTACATGTTTGTTATGTTTTGTCACTGCCGCATCTTCTAATCTTCTAGAAAAAACTGCATGTAATTTATTTTAGATTCGAGTTTGTTATAATTTTTTTTCATAATATGAAATAAAAAATGCATCGTTTTCGAAGGGAAAATGTAGTAATTTTCACATTTTATATTTATTATTGTCATGAAAGAGGGATACATATCCCTCTTTTGCTTGACATATTTTTTGCTTCGATAGCTTCCAATGTGTAATAATGTTAATGATATGTGAGATAAGGAAAGTTGTTTCCATAACAGTTATTAGTTTGTGTTCAACATTGAGTTACCTGCTGACAGAGTCTCCTTTCCTTTTTTTCCGCTGGATCGACATTGAAAACGTCTGAAAATCCCTTTTTTGGTTAGACTGTCAACAGTCCCTCTTTTCCCTCCTAACTCAGTCGAGTCGGGTTTTTTCCTGCCTTGGACGCGCGGGGAGTGAGGGCGAGTTTGAAGCGCCACGTCGCTTCAAACTCGCGCCCACCCTCCGCGCGTCCAAGGCAGGAAAAACCCGACTCGACTGAGTTAGGAGGGAAAAGAGGGACTGTTCAGTCTATTTTTTGGTCAAACGTTTGTTCAACTTTTGCGATAGAAAATACAAAAAAAACCTCCCCAATCTACCCCCCTTAATTCGAAAACGAGCACGGTGACCCCCATTTTTTATTTCATTTTTGAGTTTCACCTATGAAGTTCTTTTTGTACACAAAGTCTGAAGAAAAGTTTATTGAAGGGTATATGGGTCCCGAACCACCTTAAGGTATCAGGATACCTTATCAGGATAACTTTACGCGCGAGCCAAATTTCGCGCTGCTTTTTCAATATTATTATATAAAAGTGTACATTTTCTGGAAGCTAAATAAATTCGGTTCTTCCGAGTCTTTTGAGTCTTTTGAGTCTTTTGATCAAAATAGCTTCTTTAAAACGTTCTAGCTTGTTCGGATTACACCGAATCGATCTGAAACTTTTGATCGTGACAAATCCCACGCGATCTAAAAAAAGATATCTCAGATTTTTGAAACAATTTTTTATTCCAAAGATATTGTCTATTTTGAAATAATAACCATCGAAAACTCTCATTGCGCGCGATCTAAAAAATATATCAAAAATCTGAGACACCGTTTTGAAGCTCATTTTCATTCTCCCTCGCCAGCTCGTACGAATGAAAATCATTTTCTTACTACCCGTTACCATGAATAACACACAACACAACAATATGTAGGGTAGGTTGTATCGAGCAATATACAACGTCAAGTTTATTCTGTAATTTTCAACAAGATTTTATGAAATACAAATATTCCAATGTTCATTATAATGTAGTATATTGTATAAGCCTTAATAAGGTCCAAATCAAAGGGGTTCTTTCTTAGCAACAGGCTTATGCGAAGCTCGTTTTTCAGCTTCCACTAGATGGCGACATAACATGCTCTCTAACGGATTCGTGCACACACGTTGGGATCCCTACTGGGTGACCATGATTCTTCTGAAAAGTCAGGAATTGTCGAACTTCAAGGATATACCGCGAAACAGTGGCAGCCGCCCTCGACCGAAAACAATCTTGAATTAACCTCCGTTTCTCGCCAGCACACATGGCTTGCCAACAATCAGCACTCGAAAGGACCTGAACCAAGAAAAAACAAATCATAAATACATTTCAATCATACTGACGAAACGAACAAAAACTACCGTACAACCGAATCTATATATATACACTTGTTGATTTTGCTCTCGGTGAGCTCGCCATCAACTTTCAACACAACACAAGGCTCATTCCGCATGAGCTTGCTCTCGGCGACCATCATTATTAAAGTTCAACCGAATCGCGTACACATGACCCTCCCAACCAGGGGAACCAAACAACGACTTCACATTACGTCCGTGAACTATCACCTTTTTGCCTTGATAACGTTTATAATCAATCAACGCATAACTGAAACGTCTCCATAAGAGTGGCCAAAATGACGCTGAAGGCCAGTCAGGCACGATCAACGTACCTACTGCGCACTCTTTTTCCATGTGCTCAATGGCTTTCGAAACCAAATCAACTGGAGGAACTACAAGGCAATTCTCATTCTTCCATGGTTGAAAAAACGCATCGATTCCCGCCGAACCCGGATTCCAAAATCTAGAATAGAATTTCACCACCTTGCTATTATAATACGTAGCAAAACAGTCCACCGTGTGGGGTCCCCACGATTGATCCAAAATCCTGAAAAAATCCCAATCAAGTTGCCAATCGTCCGTATCAATCATTTTACTTATCATGTCCGCTTTTTGATTCATCGATCTAGGGATCCACTCTATGAACAACTCCATGTTGTGATCGGAACAAAAATCGAAAATACTAATCGCCAATCTGTGTAGTGACATTTTCATGCTCCCCACTTCAACAATCCTGGCCGTAGACTGGTTGTCGGTATACCATTGGATCTTAGAATCATGGAGGAGGGGACCGAAAGACTTTAACCCGAATTCAATAGACAACAACTCTCTGTGCGTGGAACTATAGGTTTTCTCCTCTTCTGTTAGCAAACGATGACAAATAGGAGGCATGGTATCGTCGGACCGTATCACGATTGCTCCGCAAGCCACACTACTGGCATCCGAATGTACGAGGTGATTATGAACAACCGCCTTAAAACAATCTTTCGAATTGAGCACCCTAATTTTGGACAACCAAAACTCCAATTCCGAAACACAATACTCGTCCAAACCCGATGGAGTGTCCCAATGGTCGGCTGCTGCTATGCTTATTTGACAATGTCTGCTCATAATTCGAGTGACTACGCCGAAAACCGGACTTAAAGAAATAATGCTGCCTACAACCGACGCTAATGTTCTAGTAGACGCGCGACCGGAACTCAAACATTCCTGTAACTTCTTCTCTAGTTTCTCAATCCTTTCATGGGTTATGGAAATGGTTCCTTTTTCAAAATCCCAAACTATCCCAAGCCAAACAATGGATTGCACCGGACGCCAAATACTCTTATCTTCGTTTACAACAAAACCTGCAGCCAATAAATCTTTGCGAATTTGGTGAGAAGCTCGTTCCGATTTCTCCCGAGTACCTTCCAGAATGAAACCATCATCGAGATAAACTACACAAAAGAGTCCAAGTGTTCGCCAATGCTTAACTAACGGCCTGAGAAATTTAGTAAAGATATAGGGCGCCGACGACAGACCGAACGGAAGAACTGTATACGCAAAAAATCGAGTCGACCCGTCCGGAAACGTCCAACTAAAACCTAAGAAGGACTGGTGCGGTGGGAAAATATCGATATGGTGATACCCGCTCTTCAAATCAAATTTTGAAGCGTATCCTCCCAAACAAAAATACTCTAGGGCTTTTTTGGAATCTTCAAACTTAACTCTTTTCTTTAAAATATGTTGATTGACGAGTCTTAAATCTAGAATTAATCGTTTCTTACCACTAGACTGGATAGAGACAGATAATGGATTGACCACGTGTAATTTCTCTTGGGGCTGTTCTACAATCCTGCCCGAGGCTAACAATTCTTCGATGGTTTCCTGGACAAAATCCCCGCTCTTAATGGCCGACGGGTTATTTTTGCTAAATGATCGGGGTGGTGTATGAACGAGAGGAAGCTTGTATCCGTCCGAGATAGTATCTAAAATAAATTGAGGGGCCTTAATGGTCGCCCAAAACCGTATAGGATCCCTAAGTCTTCCTTTCACCCTAGTGGTGCTAAGGCATTCTACTACCTCAATAATATCTTCGTAACAAGATTCGACCTGATCGTCGCATACATCTTCCAGCTCAGGACTGGGAGGTACTGGAGCCTGAGCCCGGCCATGGATACTGTTCAGACTTGCGCTGGTCAAACTTTGTCTTGTGCTTGTATGGGGGTACTCTACATGTGCTGCTCCAATGTCCTGTAAGCCCACAGGTGAAGCAGACGTCTTCCGGACGAGGCTGTCGACGGCCTTGAAAACAAATAAACAAAAATGAACCGAATGAAAAGACCGCCGGTCACATTAAAACGAAAAAGTCAATCAACCGTCAGTTGTAGATTGCTTAAGTGATACCTGGATGAATAACTAGGGACAATACTCCCTATTTATACGTACAATTGTGTGAATAACAACAATTGCATCACCAACTCATAGACACGTGCACACGATACAACATATCAATAGGTCATTAGTCAGTCCTTAAGAAAATACATTTTCATTCTCCCTCGCCAGCTCGTACGAATGAAAATCATTTTCTTACTACCCGTTACCATGAATAACACACAACACAACAATATGTAGGGTAGGTTGTATCGAGCAATATACAACGTGGATATCACAAAGAAAGACACAATAGATAATCTAGAAAACTTACGAACCTCGAAAAAGCAAATGGTCGTCCCTATTAGTGGGAGCAGAGCTGCGACGAACCACAGGGGTGGACGAGCTGAACAACTTAGCATTTTCCTTCTTCCTCCTGGTCGCTTTCTCCTGTGCCTTCTTAATTCTTTTCTCGTCTGCTGAATTGTCAGCTAGGTCTTCGTTCTCGTATTCATCAACAGCCAACCAACCAGCCTCGCTTTTATCGGCCAACTTTATGAACTTTTGCCTTCTCTGCACGAACTTAGCAGTACGCTTTACTGTTTCGAGGGCAGAATCCAAGTGAACTAACTCCAAATCGTCCCCAATAGACTTAAGCTCATCCAAAACCTCCGCGTTAAAGACAAATTGTTTTACATTCCCCTTTTTCTTTAACTTTTGTCCTTCCGTCTCCCGCCTTAATTTGTTAGCGGCCAGCTTGTCGTCCGTCTTTCTTGCGTTGGTCTGATTGATAGCATAAGAATCAGCAAATTCCTCTAACTTAGAATCTAAATATCCTTTAAATCTTGTGAAAACCTCCTCTACTGTAGCTGCATCAGGATCAACATTTATCCGCTCTTCACTCATTTCGATTTAAAATCAACCGTCAGTTGTAGATTGCTTAAGTGATACCTGGATGAATAACTAGGGACAATACTCCCTATTTATACGTACAATTGTGTGAATAACAACAATTGCATCACCAACTCATAGACACGTGCACACGATACAACATATCAATAGGTCATTAGTCAGTCCTTAAGAAAATACATTATCCACAGATCGAGTATGCTAATGTACTTTTGCGGAAATTCTGATCCTGCGGGAAGTTGTCAAATGAAGTGTCACTTTTTCGTGTTCAAAAACAGACAATTTTAAATAGATATTCGAAAACTACATTTATTTAGCTTTCAGAAAATGTATACTTTTATGGCAAAATATCGTAAAGCCCGTGCGACATTTGAGGTAGCGCGTATAGGTAATAACTAGGTGGGTAATCATAGTTTAAAAAACTGTTTCTTTGATCGGCTAAATAGTTTCATTATGAAAGTCTCACTTTAGAGTTTTCAATCTCAAGATCATCTTACATACCAAATGTTTCAGAATTTCCTTTCTTCTATGAAGCAAAAAGTCAATAGTAACTTTACTTACCTCACATAATTTACAATTCACAAGAATCCACATAGCATCAATTAAAGCAAATTAAAGCAAGTACCATCAATTAAAGCAAATTAGCGCTGAGCCCCCTCGGGTTCCCTTGTATTCCTCCTTCCATTACCAAAAATATTATGTCTATCTTATGAAAATAACAATTATAAAACCTTCTGTGTTTTCACAGGCTTATGAAAACCTTTTGAAAAGTTCAATTGTGTGATATTGCTTGGGATGGGAGTTGGTGATTACGTGTTTGAAGTTAACTTCCTCTTTTATTGTTTACATGTTTTTCCTTCCGCGATATTTCAGAAGAGCAATATTATAAAGATGAGCTGAGGCTTTCTGCTTAACACTATTTATATTAGTACTGAGTTCCTAGTTCAAGTTTCTTCCCCTCGCAACTTCGACGTTCGCCTTTTTTCACCGGCTCTTGCTTCGCTCGTGACTCTGTGAGTCTCAGAGATGTTGACTTGCAGCAAGTCTAATGATGATGGAGCCATATGCTTTAGAGATATAGAGATGTGCCCATGTCTTTGAGAATAAGAAACAGCAGTAGTTTGGAGGGATAGAGATAGATAAATTGATGCATTGCTTGAAGAGAAAAGCAGGAAGTTGAATAGGACTGTTCTTTCTATAATTAAAAGCTTTTAAGACCAGCGGGAGTCCTGACAGAAATAGGTTGATAGTTATCAAGGTTGTTCTTTTTCCTCAACTGTATCCTTATTTCTTTCAGAGTATTTAAATACACCAAATGGAAAGAATATTATTTCATCATTTTTATTCGTCTACTTTTAATCTTAAACACAATTCCTGAGGTACTAATATATCATGGCATCATTTAGCATGCCTCCTTTCCAATTATAGTTCATCAGGATCCTTTCGATATCATCATGGTTATACGCTGGAAAAAAAATAAGAAATATCAGATTTGTCTATATATCATCATCATCATCATCACAGGGGTAGATAGATTATTTACAAATTACGACTGCAAATCATCGAAGTGAATTGAGTCACCCTCGTCCCGTTGTACCAGTTTTCGGTATTTTTTAACTCGTGAATACGCGAAGCGTAGAAACGAGTAATTGTGAGGGGTGTAAATATGCATATGTTTCACTCACTCACTCACTCACTCACTACGATGTTAGCAGGTCGTTTATTCATCGTATTACGTCATCTGTTTACGAACGTTATATAAAACTTTCTTTCGGACGTCGTAGGAATACGAAGTTCTTGTCTGATAAAGAGTCGAGCAGCTATTTATTCTCAAAGATCAATAAATTATAAATTAGTTTATTAGTGTTCTACTTTAGATACATACATATTTAAATATTTTTTTTTAAGGAGTTATAAACAGTTTTCCATTCTAAATACTCTGACCTAAACCCGCAGGATCTTGAGCGAAAACGAGAAAAGCTTCGGAAACCGGGACTCAGAGAAAACGAGAAAAGCTTCGGAAACTGGGACTCATAACGGAGAGTTTTCTATCTCTTCAATTCAAACTACCTTTTCGGACAAGGACCTTTAGTAAAAGTGACGTCGTCAAGCGCGATGTCACTAAGATACTCGGACCCTCGAATAGCTTCAAATACAATCTGTAAAAACCAAAAAAAAAAAAAAGGATGCCCTAGAAGATTTTCTCTACCATTTTGGTAGGCTAGTATTTGATCATAACAAATATTAAGCCCGAACACCAACTGCAACTGTATGTTAAATTAAATTGCGCCGTATCTCCACTTCCTTATACAGTGCGGCTACTATAACCGGGGCCATTAGACAGCGAGAACCAATCAAAATGTAGACTGAAAAACAATGCTTTCCAACTGTGGCTAGTCGAGCCAATCAGAGACCAAAAAAAAAAAAAAAATAGCATTTGAACGTTAAGTTCATCTGACGCAACAAAATTATTCAGATTCCCATGAGAAAAAGACTATCGTGTAAACTCGTGCTGTAGTGGATTCTGATTGGCTCAAATAGCCAAAGTTGGAATGCATTGTTTTTATTCTACATTCTGAGTGGTTCTTGGGTTCTCTTTGTCTAAGTGGCCCCCGTTATAGTAGCCGCACTGTAATTGTTACGTCCAGAACTTTGTGCTAGTGAGGTCAATTTGAGGCTGTCTGATAGACCTCTTTAACTTTGTTTGCAAATTGCCCATTTTAGACCACATGCATGACATTCCCTTGAGAAATGTTCTTTTATTAAAATATTTACACATGAAAGAATCAACTCCCAAGAGTGCATGGCATCACATGGTCTAAAGTGGGTACAACAAACGACGAAGATAAGAGGTCTGTTTCTGCAACATTACACTCAATGAGCTTTATCGTGTGGAGGCAGTGACGAGATTAATGCAGTATTTCAATGTTCTGACTCCTTGTCAAATTACAAGGTCACTGTTTCAATTGCAGGAAAGGCCTAAATGAGACGTCTTTCCAAAACTCTGTTTTCAGCATGCAGTAGTAACAGCACCTAATCGAGCTTGAAAAAACAAACACAACAAAAACAAACAAACAAACAAACAAAGCAAATTATGACCTAAACCGAAGAGATAATTTTTTCGAAATGCACTTACCGCACTTTTATAGTGATAGCGAACGCCAGCGAAGTCTCAGATGGATTGACACAGGAAAAGAGAAATCGGAAATTGTGGAAAAAAATTTGACATCGTTTAGGAACAGTTATAAAATTATTACGGAAATGGCATGGAACTGTTATTGAAATGAACAAAGATTGGGAAAATGTTTAAGTTATTTAACAGTAGTCTGTCGTATGGAAATAATTTGTGGACTTATAAGATAAGGAGAAATACGCGGAAAGATAAAAGAACGAAGAAAGGAAGAAATAGAATTCGAAAGGAAGGATAAAAGGAAAAATAAAGGGGTAAAAAGCCACACAAAAAAACCCAGAAAGGAATAAAAGAATCTAAAAGAGAAAAGAAGAAACAAACAAACAAACAAACAAAGAAACTAAGAAACAAACAAACATAGAAACAAAGAGAGAAACAAAGAAAGAAACCAAGAGAGAAACAAAGAAAGAAACAAAGAGAGAAACAAAGAAACAAACAAAGAGAGAAACAAAGAAACAAACAAAGAGAGAAACAGAGAAAGAAACACAGAAAGAAAGAAAGAAAGAAAGAATGAAAGGAATATAAATAGAGGACAGGACTGAAGTGCGCGTGGTGTGGAACCAGAAATCTTATATATAGAGAGTAAAATATACATTAAAAAAAGCAGATACATTTTGCATGGCCTGATCGACGGGGCCTCGGCTTCCTATCCCCAATGACACCGATTATGAAACCTAAAGCAATCATATACCGCATGAACGAGAATTTATGCACCACACATAATAGTATTTGATATATTTTTCATGACCTATATATTGTATGAACGTACAGGAATAAGAATGTACACGGGATGGATTGGATGAACAGTACAGGAATAAGAATGTACACGAGATGGATTGGATGAACGTACAGGAATAAGAATGTACACGAGATGGATTGTATGAACGTACAGGAATAAGAATGTACACGAGATGGATTGGATGAACAGTACAGGAATAAGAATGTACACGAGATGGATTGGATGAACGTACAGGAATAAGAATGTACACGAGATGGATTGGGTGAACAGTACAGGAATAAGAATGTACACGAGATGGATTGGATGAACGTACAGGAATAAGAATGTACACGAGATGGATTGTATGTACAGTACAGGAATAAGAATGTACACGAGATGGATTGGATGAACGTACAGGAATAAGAATGTACACGAGATGGATTGGATGAACGAACAGGAATAAGAATGTACACGAGATGGATTGGATGAACGAACAGGAATAAGAATGTACACGAGATGGATTGGATGAACAGTACAGGAATAAGAATGTACACGAGATGGATTGGATGAACGTACAGGAATAAGAATGTACACGAGATGGATTGGATGAACGAACAGGAATAAGAATGTACACGAGATGGATTGGATGAACGTACAGGAATAAGAATGTACACGAGATGGATTGTATGTACAGTACAGGAATAAGAATGTACACGAGATGGATTGGATGAACGTACAGGAATAAGAATGTACACGAGATGGATTGGATGAACGAACACGAATAAGAATGTACACGAGATGGATTGGATGAACGAACAGGAATAAGAATGTACACGAGATAGATTGGATGAACGAACAGGAATAAGAATGTACACGAGATGGATTGGATGAACAGTACAGGAATAAGAATGTACACGAGATGGATTGGATGAACGTACAGGAATAAGAATGTACACGAGATGGATTGGGTGAACAGTACAGGAATAAGAATGTACACGAGATGGATTGGATGAACGTACAGGAATAAGAATGTACACGAGATGGATTGTATGTACAGTACAGGAATAAGAATGTACACGAGATGGATTGTATGAACGTACAGGAATAAGAATGTACACGAGATGGATTGGATGAACAGTACAGGAATAAGAATGTACACGAGATGGATTGGATGAACAGTACAGGAATAAGAATGTACACGAGATGGATTGGATGAACGTACAGGAATAAGAATGTACACGAGATGGATTGGATGAACGTACAGGAATAAGAATGTACACGAGATGGATTGTATGTACAGTACAGGAATAAGAATGTACACGAGATAGATTGGATGAACGTACAGGAATAAGAATGTACACGAGATGGATTGGATGAACGAACAGGAATAAGAATGTACACGAGATGGATTGGATGAACGAACAGGAATAAGAATGTACACGAGATAGATTGGATGAACGAACAGGAATAAGAATGTACACGAGATGGATTGGATGAACAGTACAGGAATAAGAATGTACACGAGATGGATTGGATGAACGTACAGGAATAAGAATGTACACGAGATGGATTGGGTGAACAGTACAGGAATAAGAATGTACACGAGATGGATTGGATGAACGTACAGGAATAAGAATGTACACGAGATGGATTGTATGTACAGTACAGGAATAAGAATGTACACGAGATGGATTGTATGAACGTACAGGAATAAGAAAGTACACGAGATGGATTGGATGAACAGTACAGGAATAAGAATATACACGAGATGGATTGGATGAACGTACAGGAATAAGAATGTACACGAGATGGATTGGGTGAACAGTACAGGAATAAGAATGTACACGAGATGGATTGGATGAACGTACAGGAATAAGAATGTACACGAGATGGATTGTATGTACAGTACAGGAATAAGAATGTACACGAGATGGATTGGATGGACGTACAGGAATAAGAATGTACACGAGATGGATTGGATGAACAGTACAGGAATAAGAATGTACACGAGATGGATTTGATGAACGTACAGGAATAAGAATGTACACGAGATGGATTGGATGAACGAACAGGAATAAGAATGTACACGAGATGGATTGGATGAACAGTACAGGAATAAGAATGTACACGAGATGGATTGGATGAACGTACAGGAATAAGAATGTACACGAGATGGATTGGATGAACGAACAGGAATAAGAATGTACACGAGATGGATTGGATGAACGTACAGGAATAAGAATGTACACGAGATGGATTGTATGTACAGTACAGGAATAAGAATGTACACGAGATGGATTGGATGAACGTACAGGAATAAGAATGTACACGAGATGGATTGGATGAACGAACAGGAATAAGAATGTACACGAGATGGATTGGATGAACGAACAGGAATAAGAATGTACACGAGATAGATTGGATGAACGAACAGGAATAAGAATGTACACGAGATGGATTGGATGAACAGTACAGGAATAAGAATGTACACGAGATGGATTGGATGAACGTACAGGAATAAGAATGTACACGAGATGGATTGGGTGAACAGTACAGGAATAAGAATGTACACGAGATGGATTGGATGAACGTACAGGAATAAGAATGTACACGAGATGGATTGTATGTACAGTACAGGAATAAGAATGTACACGAGATGGATTGGATGAACGTACAGGAATAAGAATGTACACGAGATGGATTGGATGAACGTACAGGAATAAGAATGTACACGAGATGGATTGGATGAACGAACAGGAATAAGAATGTACACGAGATGGATTGGATGAACGAACAGGAATAAGAATGTACACGAGATGGATTGGATGAACGAACAGGAATAAGAATGTACACGAGATGGATTGGATGAACAGTACAGGAATAAGAATGTACACGAGATGGATTGGATGAACGTACAGGAATAAGAATGTACACGAGATGGATTGGATGAACGAACAGGAATAAGAATGTACACGAGATGGATTGGATGAACGTACAGGAATAAGAATGTACACGAGATGGATTGTATGTACAGTACAGGAATAAGAATGTACACGAGATGGATTGGATGAACGTACAGGAATAAGAATGTACACGAGATGGATTGGATGAACGAACAGGAATAAGAATGTACACGAGATGGATTGGATGAACGAACAGGAATAAGAATGTACACGAGATAGATTGGATGAACGAACAGGAATAAGAATGTACACGAGATGGATTGGATGAACAGTACAGGAATAAGAATGTACACGAGATGGATTGGATGAACGTACAGGAATAAGAATGTACACGAGATGGATTGGGTGAACAGTACAGGAATAAGAATGTACACGAGATGGATTGGATGAACGTACAGGAATAAGAATGTACACGAGATGGATTGTATGTACAGTACAGGAATAAGAATGTACACGAGATGGATTGTATGAACGTACAGGAATAAGAATGTACACGAGATGGATTGGATGAACAGTACAGGAATAAGAATGTACACGAGATGGATTGGATGAACAGTACAGGAATAAGAATGTACACGAGATGGATTGGATGAACGTACAGGAATAAGAATGTACACGAGATGGATTGGATGAACGTACAGGAATAAGAATGTACACGAGATGGATTGTATGTACAGTACAGGAATAAGAATGTACACGAGATGGATTGGATGAACGTACAGGAATAAGAATGTACACGAGATGGATTGGATGAACGAACAGGAATAAGAATGTACACGAGATGGATTGGATGAACGAACAGGAATAAGAATGTACACGAGATAGATTGGATGAACGAACAGGAATAAGAATGTACACGAGATGGATTGGATGAACAGTACAGGAATAAGAATGTACACGAGATGGATTGGATGAACGTACAGGAATAAGAATGTACACGAGATGGATTGGGTGAACAGTACAGGAATAAGAATGTACACGAGATGGATTGGATGAACGTACAGGAATAAGAATGTACACGAGATGGATTGTATGTACAGTACAGGAATTAGAATGTACACGAGATGGATTGTATGAACGTACAGGAATAAGAATGTACACGAGATGGATTGGATGAACAGTACAGGAATAAGAATATACACGAGATGGATTGGATGAACGTACAGGAATAAGAATGTACACGAGATGGATTGGGTGAACAGTACAGGAATAAGAATGTACACGAGATGGATTGGATGAACGTACAGGAATAAGAATGTACACGAGATGGATTGTATGTACAGTACAGGAATAAGAATGTACACGAGATGGATTGGATGAACGTACAGGAATAAGAATGTACACGAGATGGATTGGATGAACAGTACAGGAATAAGAATGTACACGAGATGGATTGGATGAACAGTACAGGAATAAGAATGTACACGAGATGGATTGGATGAACGTACAGGAATAAGAATGTACACGAGATGGATTGGGTGAACAGTACAGGAATAAGAATGTACACGAGATGGATTGGATGAACGTACAGGAATAAGAATGTACACGAGATGGATTGTATGTACAGTACAGGAATAAGAATGTACACGAGATGGATTGTATGAACGTACAGGAATAAGAATGTACACGAGATGGATTGGATGAACAGTACAGGAATAAGAATGTACACGAGATGGATTGGATGAACAGTACAGGAATAAGAATGTACACGAGATGGATTGGATGAACGTACAGGAATAAGAATGTACACGAGATGGATTGGATGAACGTACAGGAATAAGAATGTACACGAGATGGATTGTATGTACAGTACAGGAATAAGAATGTACACGAGATGGATTGGATGAACGTACAGGAATAAGAATGTACACGAGATGGATTGGATGAACGAACAGGAATAAGAATGTACACGAGATGGATTGGATGAACGAACAGGAATAAGAATGTACACGAGATAGATTGGATGAACGAACAGGAATAAGAATGTACACGAGATGGATTGGATGAACAGTACAGGAATAAGAATGTACACGAGATGGATTGGATGAACGTACAGGAATAAGAATGTACACGAGATGGAATGGGTGAACAGTACAGGAATAAGAATGTACACGAGATGGATTGGATGAACGTACAGGAATAAGAATGTACACGAGATGGATTGTATGTACAGTACAGGAATAAGAATGTACACGAGATGGATTGTATGAACGAACAGGAATAAGAATGTACACGAGATGGATTGGATGAACGAACAGGAATAAGAATGTACACGAGATAGATTGGATGAACGAACAGGAATAAGAATGTACACGAGATGGATTGGATGAACAGTACAGGAATAAGAATGTACACGAGATGGATTGGATGAACGTACAGGAATAAGAATGTACACGAGATGGATTGGGTGAACAGTACAGGAATAAGAATGTACACGAGATGGATTGGATGAACGTACAGGAATAAGAATGTACACGAGATGGATTGTATGTACAGTACAGGAATAAGAATGTACACGAGATGGATTGTATGAACGTACAGGAATAAGAATGTACACGAGATGGATTGGATGAACAGTACAGGAATAAGAATGTACACGAGATGGATTGGATGAACGTACAGGAATAAGAATGTACACGAGATGGATTGGGTGAACAGTACAGGAATAAGAATGTACACGAGATGGATTGGATGAACGTACAGGAATAAGAATGTACACGAGATGGATTGTATGTACAGTACAGGAATAAGAATGTACACGAGATGGATTGGATGAACGTACAGGAATAAGAATGTACACGAGATGGATTGGATGAACAGTACAGGAATAAGAATGTACACGAGATGGATTTGATGAACGTAAAGGAATAAGAATGTACACGAGATGGATTGGATGAACGAACAGGAATAAGAATGTACACGAGATGGATTGGATGAACAGTACAGGAATAAGAATGTACACGAGATGGATTGGATGAACGTACAGGAATAAGAATGTACACGAGATGGATTGGATGAACGAACAGGAATAAGAATGTACACGAGATGGATTGGATGAACGTACAGGAATAAGAATGTACACGAGATGGATTGTATGTACAGTACAGGAATAAGAATGTACACGAGATGGATTGGATGAACGTACAGGAATAAGAATGTACACGAGATGGATTGGATGAACGAACAGGAATAAGAATGTACACGAGATGGATTGGATGAACGAACAGGAATAAGAATGTACACGAGATAGATTGGATGAACGAACAGGAATAAGAATGTACACGAGATGGATTGGATGAACAGTACAGGAATAAGAATGTACACGAGATGGATTGGATGAACGTACAGGAATAAGAATGTACACGAGATGGATTGGGTGAACAGTACAGGAATAAGAATGTACACGAGATGGATTGGATGAACGTACAGGAATAAGAATGTACACGAGATGGATTGTATGTACAGTACAGGAATAAGAATGTACACGAGATGGATTGTATGAACGAACAGGAATAAGAATGTACACGAGATGGATTGGATGAACGAACAGGAATAAGAATGTACACGAGATAGATTGGATGAACGAACAGGAATAAGAATGTACACGAGATGGATTGGATGAACAGTACAGGAATAAGAATGTACACGAGATGGATTGGATGAACGTACAGGAATAAGAATGTACACGAGATGGATTGGGTGAACAGTACAGGAATAAGAATGTACACGAGATGGATTGGATGAACGTACAGGAATAAGAATGTACACGAGATGGATTGTATGTACAGTACAGGAATAAGAATGTACACGAGATGGATTGTATGAACGTACAGGAATAAGAATGTACACGAGATGGATTGGATGAACAGTACAGGAATAAGAATGTACACGAGATGGATTGGATGAACAGTACAGGAATAAGAATGTACACGAGATGGATTGGATGAACGTACAGGAATAAGAATGTACACGAGATGGATTGGATGAACGTACAGGAATAAGAATGTACACGAGATGGATTGTATGTACAGTACAGGAATAAGAATGTACACGAGATGGATTGGATGAACGTACAGGAATAAGAATGTACACGAGATGGATTGGATGAACGAACAGGAATAAGAATGTACACGAGATGGATTGGATGAACGAACAGGAATAAGAATGTACACGAGATAGATTGGATGAACGAACAGGAATAAGAATGTACACGAGATGGATTGGATGAACAGTACAGGAATAAGAATGTACACGAGATGGATTGGATGAACGTACAGGAATAAGAATGTACACGAGATGGATTGGGTGAACAGTACAGGAATAAGAATGTACACGAGATGGATTGGATGAACGTACAGGAATAAGAATGTACACGAGATGGATTGTATGTACAGTACAGGAATAAGAATGTACACGAGATGGATTGTATGAACGTACAGGAATAAGAATGTACACGAGATGGATTGGATGAACAGTACAGGAATAAGAATATACACGAGATGGATTGGATGAACGTACAGGAATAAGAATGTACACGAGATGGATTGGGTGAACAGTACAGGAATAAGAATGTACACGAGATGGATTGGATGAACGTACAGGAATAAGAATGTACACGAGATGGATTGTATGTACAGTACAGGAATAAGAATGTACACGAGATGGATTGGATGAACGTACAGGAATAAGAATGTACACGAGATGGATTGGATGAACAGTACAGGAATAAGAATGTACACGAGATGGATTTGATGAACGTACAGGAATAAGAATGTACACGAGATGGATTGGATGAACGAACAGGAATAAGAATGTACACGAGATGGATTGGATGAACAGTACAGGAATAAGAATGTACACGAGATGGATTGGATGAACGTACAGGAATAAGAATGTACACGAGATGGATTGGATGAACGAACAGGAATAAGAATGTACACGAGATGGATTGGATGAACGTACAGGAATAAGAATGTACACGAGATGGATTGTATGTACAGTACAGGAATAAGAATGTACACGAGATGGATTGGATGAACGTACAGGAATAAGAATGTACACGAGATGGATTGGATGAACGAACAGGAATAAGAATGTACACGAGATGGATTGGATGAACGAACAGGAATAAGAATGTACACGAGATAGATTGGATGAACGAACAGGAATAAGAATGTACACGAGATGGATTGGATGAACAGTACAGGAATAAGAATGTACACGAGATGGATTGGATGAACGTACAGGAATAAGAATGTACACGAGATGGATTGGGTGAACAGTACAGGAATAAGAATGTACACGAGATGGATTGGATGAACGTACAGGAATAAGAATGTACACGAGATGGATTGTATGTACAGTACAGGAATAAGAATGTACACGGGATGGATTGGATGAACGTACAGGAATAAGAATGTACACGAGATGGATTGTATGTACAGTACAGGAATAAGAATGTACACGAGATGGATTGGATGAACGAACAGGAATAAGAATGTACACGAGATAGATTGGATGAACGAACAGGAATAAGAATGTACACGAGATGGATTGGATGAACAGTACAGGAATAAGAATGTACACGAGATGGATTGGATGAACGTACAGGAATAAGAATGTACACGAGATGGATTGGGTGAACAGTACAGGAATAAGAATGTACACGAGATGGATTGGATGAACGTACAGGAATAAGAATGTACACGAGATGGATTGTATGTACAGTACAGGAATAAGAATGTACACGAGATGGATTGTATGAACGTACAGGAATAAGAATGTACACGAGATGGATTGGATGAACAGTACAGGAATAAGAATATACACGAGATGGATTGGATGAACGTACAGGAATAAGAATGTACACGAGATGGATTGGGTGAACAGTACAGGAATAAGAATGTACACGAGATGGATTGGATGAACGTACAGGAATAAGAATGTACACGACATGGATTGTATGTACAGTACAGGAATAAGAATGTACACGAGATGGATTGGATGAACGTACAGGAATAAGAATGTACACGAGATGGATTGGATGAACAGTACAGGAATAAGAATGTACACGAGATGGATTTGATGAACGTAAAGGAATAAGAATGTACACGAGATGGATTGGATGAACGAACAGGAATAAGAATGTACACGAGATGGATTGGATGAACAGTACAGGAATAAGAATGTACACGAGATGGATTGGATGAACGTACAGGAATAAGAATGTACACGAGATGGATTGGATGAACGAACAGGAATAAGAATGTACACGAGATGGATTGGATGAACGTACAGGAATAAGAATGTACACGAGATGGATTGTATGTACAGTACAGGAATAAGAATGTACACGAGATGGATTGGATGAACGTACAGGAATAAGAATGTACACGAGATGGATTGGATGAACGAACAGGAATAAGAATGTACACGAGATGGATTGGATGAACGAACAGGAATAAGAATGTACACGAGATAGATTGGATGAACGAACAGGAATAAGAATGTACACGAGATGGATTGGATGAACAGTACAGGAATAAGAATGTACACGAGATGGATTGGATGAACGTACAGGAATAAGAATGTACACGAGATGGATTGGGTGAACAGTACAGGAATAAGAATGTACACGAGATGGATTGGATGAACGTACAGGAATAAGAATGTACACGAGATGGATTGTATGTACAGTACAGGAATAAGAATGTACACGAGATGGATTGTATGAACGAACAGGAATAAGAATGTACACGAGATGGATTGGATGAACGAACAGGAATAAGAATGTACACGAGATAGATTGGATGAACGAACAGGAATAAGAATGTACACGAGATGGATTGGATGAACAGTACAGGAATAAGAATGTACACGAGATGGATTGGATGAACGTACAGGAATAAGAATGTACACGAGATGGATTGGGTGAACAGTACAGGAATAAGAATGTACACGAGATGGATTGGATGAACGTACAGGAATAAGAATGTACACGAGATGGATTGTATGTACAGTACAGGAATAAGAATGTACACGAGATGGATTGTATGAAAGTACAGGAATAAGAATGTACACGAGATGGATTGGATGAACAGTACAGGAATAAGAATGTACACGAGATGGATTGGATGAACAGTACAGGAATAAGAATGTACACGAGATGGATTGGATGAACGTACAGGAATAAGAATGTACACGAGATGGATTGGATGAACGTACAGGAATAAGAATGTACACGAGATGGATTGTATGTACAGTACAGGAATAAGAATGTACACGAGATGGATTGGATGAACGTACAGGAATAAGAATGTACACGAGATGAATTGGATGAACGAACAGGAATAAGAATGTACACGAGATGGATTGGATGAACGAACAGGAATAAGAATGTACACGAGATAGATTGGATGAACGAACAGGAATAAGAATGTACACGAGATGGATTGGATGAACAGTACAGGAATAAGAATGTACACGAGATGGATTGGATGAACGTACAGGAATAAGAATGTACACGAGATGGATTGGGTGAACAGTACAGGAATAAGAATGTACACGAAATGGATTGGATGAACGTACAGGAATAAGAATGTACACGAGATGGATTGTATGTACAGTACAGGAATAAGAATGTACACGAGATGGATTGTATGAACGTACAGGAATAAGAATGTACACGAGATGGATTGGATGAACAGTACAGGAATAAGAATATACACGAGATGGATTGGATGAACGTACAGGAATAAGAATGTACACGAGATGGATTGGGTGAACAGTACAGGAATAAGAATGTACACGAGATGGATTGGATGAACGTACAGGAATAAGAATGTACACGAGATGGATTGTATGTACAGTACAGGAATAAGAATGTACACGAGATGGATTGGATGAACGTACAGGAATAAGAATGTACACGAGATGGATTGGATGAACAGTACAGGAATAAGAATGTACACGAGATGGATTTGATGAACGTACAGGAATAAGAATGTACACGAGATGGATTGGATGAACGAACAGGAATAAGAATGTACACGAGATGGATTGGATGAACAGTACAGGAATAAGAATGTACACGAGATGGATTGGATGAACGTACAGGAATAAGAATGTACACGAGATGGATTGGATGAACGAACAGGAATAAGAATGTACACGAGATGGATTGGATGAACGTACAGGAATAAGAATGTACACGAGATGGATTGTATGTACAGTACAGGAATAAGAATGTACACGAGATGGATTGGATGAACGTACAGGAATAAGAATGTACACGAGATGGATTGGATGAACGAACAGGAATAAGAATGTACACGAGATGGATTGGATGAACGTACAGGAATAAGAATGTACACGAGATAGATTGGATGAACGAACAGGAATAAGAATGTACACGAGATGGATTGGATGAACAGTACAGGAATAAGAATGTACACGAGATGGATTGGATGAACGTACAGGAATAAGAATGTACACGAGATGGATTGGGTGAACAGTACAGGAATAAGAATGTACACGAGATGGATTGGATGAACGTACAGGAATAAGAATGTACACGAGATGGATTGTATGTACAGTACAGGAATAAGAATGTACACGAGATGGATTGGATGAACGTACAGGAATAAGAATGTACACGAGATGGATTGTATGAACGTACAGGAATAAGAATGTACACGAGATGGATTGGATGAACGAACAGGAATAAGAATGTACACGAGATGGATTGGATGAACGAACAGGAATAAGAATGTACACGAGATGGATTGGATGAACGAACAGGAATAAGAATGTACACGAGATGGATTGGATGAACAGTACAGGAATAAGAATGTACACGAGATGGATTGGATGAACGTACAGGAATAAGAATGTACACGAGATGGATTGGATGAACGAACAGGAATAAGAATGTACACGAGATGGATTGGATGAACGTACAGGAATAAGAATGTACACGAGATGGATTGTATGTACAGTACAGGAATAAGAATGTACACGAGATGGATTGGATGAACGTACAGGAATAAGAATGTACACGAGATGGATTGGATGAACGAACAGGAATAAGAATGTACACGAGATGGATTGGATGAACGAACAGGAATAAGAATGTACACGAGATAGATTGGATGAACGAACAGGAATAAGAATGTACACGAGATGGATTGGATGAACAGTACAGGAATAAGAATGTACACGAGATGGATTGGATGAACGTACAGGAATAAGAATGTACACGAGATGGATTGGGTGAACAGTACAGGAATAAGAATGTACACGAGATGGATTGGATGAACGTACAGGAATAAGAATGTACACGAGATGGATTGTATGTACAGTACAGGAATAAGAATGTACACGAGATGGATTGTATGAACGTACAGGAATAAGAATGTACACGAGATGGATTGGATGAACAGTACAGGAATAAGAATGTACACGAGATGGATTGGATGAACAGTACAGGAATAAGAATGTACACGAGATGGATTGGATGAACGTACAGGAATAAGAATGTACACGAGATGGATTGGATGAACGTACAGGAATAAGAATGTACACGAGATGGATTGTATGTACAGTACAGGAATAAGAATGTACACGAGATGGATTGGATGAACGTACAGGAATAAGAATGTACACGAGATGGATTGGATGAACGAACAGGAATAAGAATGTACACGAGATGGATTGGATGAACGAACAGGAATAAGAATGTACACGAGATAGATTGGATGAACGAACAGGAATAAGAATGTACACGAGATGGATTGGATGAACAGTACAGGAATAAGAATGTACACGAGATGGATTGGATGAACGTACAGGAATAAGAATGTACACGAGATGGATTGGGTGAACAGTACAGGAATAAGAATGTACACGAGATGGATTGGATGAACGTACAGGAATAAGAATGTACACGAGATGGATTGTATGTACAGTACAGGAATTAGAATGTACACGAGATGGATTGTATGAACGTACAGGAATAAGAATGTACACGAGATGGATTGGATGAACAGTACAGGAATAAGAATATACACGAGATGGATTGGATGAACGTACAGGAATAAGAATGTACACGAGATGGATTGGGTGAACAGTACAGGAATAAGAATGTACACGAGATGGATTGGATGAACGTACAGGAATAAGAATGTACACGAGATGGATTGTATGTACAGTACAGGAATAAGAATGTACACGAGATGGATTGGATGAACGAACAGGAATAAGAATGTACACGAGATAGATTGGATGAACGAACAGGAATAAGAATGTACACGAGATGGATTGGATGAACAGTACAGGAATAAGAATGTACACGAGATGGATTGGATGAACGTACAGGAATAAGAATGTACACGAGATGGATTGTATGTACAGTACAGGAATAAGAATGTACACGAGATGGATTGTATGAACGTACAGGAATAAGAATGTACACGAGATGGATTGGATGAACAGTACAGGAATAAGAATGTACACGAGATGGATTGGATGAACAGTACAGGAATAAGAATGTACACGAGATGGATTGGATGAACGTACAGGAATAAGAATGTACACGAGATGGATTGGATGAACGTACAGGAATAAGAATGTACACGAGATGGATTGTATGTACAGTACAGGAATAAGAATGTACACGAGATGGATTGGATGAACGTACAGGAATAAGAATGTACACGAGATGGATTGGATGAACGAACAGGAATAAGAATGTACACGAGATGGATTGGATGAACGAACAGGAATAAGAATGTACACGAGATAGATTGGATGAACGAACAGGAATAAGAATGTACACGAGATGGATTGGATGAACAGTACAGGAATAAGAATGTACACGAGATGGATTGGATGAACGTACAGGAATAAGAATGTACACGAGATGGATTGGGTGAACAGTACAGGAATAAGAATGTACACGAGATGGATTGGATGAACGTACAGGAATAAGAATGTACACGAGATGGATTGTATGTACAGTACAGGAATTAGAATGTACACGAGATGGATTGTATGAACGTACAGGAATAAGAATGTACACGAGATGGATTGGATGAACAGTACAGGAATAAGAATATACACGAGATGGATTGGATGAACGTACAGGAATAAGAATGTACACGAGATGGATTGGGTGAACAGTACAGGAATAAGAATGTACACGAGATGGATTGGATGAACGTACAGGAATAAGAATGTACACGAGATGGATTGTATGTACAGTACAGGAATAAGAATGTACACGAGATGGATTGGATGAACGTACAGGAATAAGAATGTACACGAGATGGATTGGATGAACAGTACAGGAATAAGAATGTACACGAGATGGATTGGATGAACAGTACAGGAATAAGAATGTACACGAGATGGATTGGATGAACGTACAGGAATAAGAATGTACACGAGATGGATTGGGTGAACAGTACAGGAATAAGAATGTACACGAGATGGATTGGATGAACGTACAGGAATAAGAATGTACACGAGATGGATTGTATGTACAGTACAGGAATAAGAATGTACACGAGATGGATTGTATGAACGTACAGGAATAAGAATGTACACGAGATGGATTGGATGAACAGTACAGGAATAAGAATGTACACGAGATGGATTGGATGAACAGTACAGGAATAAGAATGTACACGAGATGGATTGGATGAACGTACAGGAATAAGAATGTACACGAGATGGATTGTATGAACGTACAGGAATAAGAATGTACACGAGATGGATTGGATGAACGAACAGGAATAAGAATGTACACGAGATGGATTGGATGAACGAACAGGAATAAGAATGTACACGAGATGGATTGGATGAACGAACAGGAATAAGAATGTACACGAGATGGATTGGATGAACAGTACAGGAATAAGAATGTACACGAGATGGATTGGATGAACGTACAGGAATAAGAATGTACACGAGATGGATTGGATGAACGAACAGGAATAAGAATGTACACGAGATGGATTGGATGAACGTACAGGAATAAGAATGTACACGAGATGGATTGTATGTACAGTACAGGAATAAGAATGTACACGAGATGGATTGGATGAACGTACAGGAATAAGAATGTACACGAGATGGATTGGATGAACGAACAGGAATAAGAATGTACACGAGATGGATTGGATGAACGAACAGGAATAAGAATGTACACGAGATAGATTGGATGAACGAACAGGAATAAGAATGTACACGAGATGGATTGGATGAACAGTACAGGAATAAGAATGTACACGAGATGGATTGGATGAACGTACAGGAATAAGAATGTACACGAGATGGATTGGGTGAACAGTACAGGAATAAGAATGTACACGAGATGGATTGGATGAACGTACAGGAATAAGAATGTACACGAGATGGATTGTATGTACAGTACAGGAATAAGAATGTACACGAGATGGATTGTATGAACGTACAGGAATAAGAATGTACACGAGATGGATTGGATGAACAGTACAGGAATAAGAATGTACACGAGATGGATTGGATGAACAGTACAGGAATAAGAATGTACACGAGATGGATTGGATGAACGTACAGGAATAAGAATGTACACGAGATGGATTGGATGAACGTACAGGAATAAGAATGTACACGAGATGGATTGTATGTACAGTACAGGAATAAGAATGTACACGAGATGGATTGGATGAACGTACAGGAATAAGAATGTACACGAGATGGATTGGATGAACGAACAGGAATAAGAATGTACACGAGATGGATTGGATGAACGAACAGGAATAAGAATGTACACGAGATAGATTGGATGAACGAACAGGAATAAGAATGTACACGAGATGGATTGGATGAACAGTACAGGAATAAGAATGTACACGAGATGGATTGGATGAACGTACAGGAATAAGAATGTACACGAGATGGATTGGGTGAACAGTACAGGAATAAGAATGTACACGAGATGGATTGGATGAACGTACAGGAATAAGAATGTACACGAGATGGATTGTATGTACAGTACAGGAATTAGAATGTACACGAGATGGATTGTATGAACGTACAGGAATAAGAATGTACACGAGATGGATTGGATGAACAGTACAGGAATAAGAATATACACGAGATGGATTGGATGAACGTACAGGAATAAGAATGTACACGAGATGGATTGGGTGAACAGTACAGGAATAAGAATGTACACGAGATGGATTGGATGAACGTACAGGAATAAGAATGTACACGAGATGGATTGTATGTACAGTACAGGAATAAGAATGTACACGAGATGGATTGGATGAACGAACAGGAATAAGAATGTACACGAGATAGATTGGATGAACGAACAGGAATAAGAATGTACACGAGATGGATTGGATGAACAGTACAGGAATAAGAATGTACACGAGATGGATTGGATGAACGTACAGGAATAAGAATGTACACGAGATGGATTGTATGTACAGTACAGGAATAAGAATGTACACGAGATGGATTGTATGAACGTACAGGAATAAGAATGTACACGAGATGGATTGGATGAACAGTACAGGAATAAGAATGTACACGAGATGGATTGGATGAACAGTACAGGAATAAGAATGTACACGAGATGGATTGGATGAACGTACAGGAATAAGAATGTACACGAGATGGATTGGATGAACGTACAGGAATAAGAATGTACACGAGATGGATTGTATGTACAGTACAGGAATAAGAATGTACACGAGATGGATTGGATGAACGTACAGGAATAAGAATGTACACGAGATGGATTGGATGAACGAACAGGAATAAGAATGTACACGAGATGGATTGGATGAACGAACAGGAATAAGAATGTACACGAGATAGATTGGATGAACGAACAGGAATAAGAATGTACACGAGATGGATTGGATGAACAGTACAGGAATAAGAATGTACACGAGATGGATTGGATGAACGTACAGGAATAAGAATGTACACGAGATGGATTGGGTGAACAGTACAGGAATAAGAATGTACACGAGATGGATTGGATGAACGTACAGGAATAAGAATGTACACGAGATGGATTGTATGTACAGTACAGGAATTAGAATGTACACGAGATGGATTGTATGAACGTACAGGAATAAGAATGTACACGAGATGGATTGGATGAACAGTACAGGAATAAGAATATACACGAGATGGATTGGATGAACGTACAGGAATAAGAATGTACACGAGATGGATTGGGTGAACAGTACAGGAATAAGAATGTACACGAGATGGATTGGATGAACGTACAGGAATAAGAATGTACACGAGATGGATTGTATGTACAGTACAGGAATAAGAATGTACACGAGATGGATTGGATGAACGTACAGGAATAAGAATGTACACGAGATGGATTGGATGAACAGTACAGGAATAAGAATGTACACGAGATGGATTGGATGAACAGTACAGGAATAAGAATGTACACGAGATGGATTGGATGAACGTACAGGAATAAGAATGTACACGAGATGGATTGGGTGAACAGTACAGGAATAAGAATGTACACGAGATGGATTGGATGAACGTACAGGAATAAGAATGTACACGAGATGGATTGTATGTACAGTACAGGAATAAGAATGTACACGAGATGGATTGTATGAACGTACAGGAATAAGAATGTACACGAGATGGATTGGATGAACAGTACAGGAATAAGAATGTACACGAGATGGATTGGATGAACAGTACAGGAATAAGAATGTACACGAGATGGATTGGATGAACGTACAGGAATAAGAATGTACACGAGATGGATTGGATGAACGTACAGGAATAAGAATGTACACGAGATGGATTGTATGTACAGTACAGGAATAAGAATGTACACGAGATGGATTGGATGAACGTACAGGAATAAGAATGTACACGAGATGGATTGGATGAACGAACAGGAATAAGAATGTACACGAGATGGATTGGATGAACGAACAGGAATAAGAATGTACACGAGATAGATTGGATGAACGAACAGGAATAAGAATGTACACGAGATGGATTGGATGAACAGTACAGGAATAAGAATGTACACGAGATGGATTGGATGAACGTACAGGAATAAGAATGTACACGAGATGGATTGGGTGAACAGTACAAGAATAAGAATGTACACGAGATGGATTGGATGAACGTACAGGAATAAGAATGTACACGAGATGGATTGTATGTACAGTACAGGAATAAGAATGTACACGAGATGGATTGTATGAACGAACAGGAATAAGAATGTACACGAGATGGATTGGATGAACGAACAGGAATAAGAATGTACACGAGATAGATTGGATGAACGAACAGGAATAAGAATGTACACGAGATGGATTGGATGAACAGTACAGGAATAAGAATGTACACGAGATGGATTGGATGAACGTACAGGAATAAGAATGTACACGAGATGGATTGGGTGAACAGTACAGGAATAAGAATGTACACGAGATGGATTGGATGAACGTACAGGAATAAGAATGTACACGAGATGGATTGTATGTACAGTACAGGAATAAGAATGTACACGAGATGGATTGGATGAACGTACAGGAATAAGAATGTACACGAGATGGATTGTATGTACAGTACAGGAATAAGAATGTACACGAGATGGATTGGATGAACGTACAGGAATAAGAATGTACACGAGATGGATTGGATGAACGAACAGGAATAAGAATGTACACGAGATGGATTGGATGAACGAACAGGAATAAGAATGTACACGAGATAGATTGGATGAACGAACAGGAATAAGAATGTACACGAGATGGATTGGATGAACAGTACAGGAATAAGAATGTACACGAGATGGATTGGATGAACGTACAGGAATAAGAATGTACACGAGATGGATTGGGTGAACAGTACAAGAATAAGAATGTACACGAGATGGATTGGATGAACGTACAGGAATAAGAATGTACACGAGATGGATTGTATGTACAGTACAGGAATAAGAATGTACACGAGATGGATTGTATGAACGAACAGGAATAAGAATGTACACGAGATGGATTGGATGAACGAACAGGAATAAGAATGTACACGAGATAGATTGGATGAACGAACAGGAATAAGAATGTACACGAGATGGATTGGATGAACAGTACAGGAATAAGAATGTACACGAGATGGATTGGATGAACGTACAGGAATAAGAATGTACACGAGATGGATTGGGTGAACAGTACAGGAATAAGAATGTACACGAGATGGATTGGATGAACGTACAGGAATAAGAATGTACACGAGATGGATTGTATGTACAGTACAGGAATAAGAATGTACACGAGATGGATTGTATGAACGTACAGGAATAAGAATGTACACGAGATGGATTGGATGAACAGTACAGGAATAAGAATATACACGAGATGGATTGGATGAACGTACAGGAATAAGAATGTACACGAGATGGATTGGGTGAACAGTACAGGAATAAGAATGTACACGAGATGGATTGGATGAACGTACAGGAATAAGAATGTACACGAGATGGATTGTATGTACAGTACAGGAATAAGAATGTACACGAGATGGATTGGATGAACGTACAGGAATAAGAATGTACACGAGATGGATTGGATGAACAGTACAGGAATAAGAATGTACACGAGATGGATTTGATGAACGTAAAGGAATAAGAATGTACACGAGATGGATTGGATGAACGAACAGGAATAAGAATGTACACGAGATGGATTGGATGAACAGTACAGGAATAAGAATGTACACGAGATGGATTGGATGAACGTACAGGAATAAGAATGTACACGAGATGGATTGGATGAACGAACAGGAATAAGAATGTACACGAGATGGATTGGATGAACGTACAGGAATAAGAATGTACACGAGATGGATTGTATGTACAGTACAGGAATAAGAATGTACACGAGATGGATTGGATGAACGTACAGGAATAAGAATGTACACGAGATGGATTGGATGAACGAACAGGAATAAGAATGTACACGAGATGGATTGGATGAACGAACAGGAATAAGAATGTACACGAGATAGATTGGATGAACGAACAGGAATAAGAATGTACACGAGATGGATTGGATGAACAGTACAGGAATAAGAATGTACACGAGATGGATTGGATGAACGTACAGGAATAAGAATGTACACGAGATGGATTGGGTGAACAGTACAGGAATAAGAATGTACACGAGATGGATTGGATGAACGTACAGGAATAAGAATGTACACGAGATGGATTGTATGTACAGTACAGGAATAAGAATGTACACGAGATGGATTGTATGAACGAACAGGAATAAGAATGTACACGAGATGGATTGGATGAACGAACAGGAATAAGAATGTACACGAGATAGATTGGATGAATGAACAGGAATAAGAATGTACACGAGATGGATTGGATGAACAGTACAGGAATAAGAATGTACACGAGATGGATTGGATGAACGTACAGGAATAAGAATGTACACGAGATGGATTGGGTGAACAGTACAGGAATAAGAATGTACACGAGATGGATTGGATGAACGTACAGGAATAAGAATGTACACGAGATGGATTGTATGTACAGTACAGGAATAAGAATGTACACGAGATGGATTGTATGAACGTACAGGAATAAGAATGTACACGAGATGGATTGGATGAACAGTACAGGAATAAGAATATACACGAGATGGATTGGATGAACGTACAGGAATAAGAATGTACACGAGATGGATTGGGTGAACAGTACAGGAATAAGAATGTACACGAGATGGATTGGATGAACGTACAGGAATAAGAATGTACACGAGATGGATTGTATGTACAGTACAGGAATAAGAATGTACACGAGATGGATTGGATGAACGTACAGGAATAAGAATGTACACGAGATGGATTGGATGAACAGTACAGGAATAAGAATGTACACGAGATGGATTTGATGAACGTAAAGGAATAAGAATGTACACGAGATGGATTGGATGAACGAACAGGAATAAGAATGTACACGAGATGGATTGGATGAACAGTACAGGAATAAGAATGTACACGAGATGGATTGGATGAACGTACAGGAATAAGAATGTACACGAGATGGATTGGATGAACGAACAGGAATAAGAATGTACACGAGATGGATTGGATGAACGTACAGGAATAAGAATGTACACGAGATGGATTGTATGTACAGTACAGGAATAAGAATGTACACGAGATGGATTGGATGAACGTACAGGAATAAGAATGTACACGAGATGGATTGGATGAACGAACAGGAATAAGAATGTACACGAGATGGATTGGATGAACGAACAGGAATAAGAATGTACACGAGATAGATTGGATGAACGAACAGGAATAAGAATGTACACGAGATGGATTGGATGAACAGTACAGGAATAAGAATGTACACGAGATGGATTGGATGAACGTACAGGAATAAGAATGTACACGAGATGGATTGGGTGAACAGTACAGGAATAAGAATGTACACGAGATGGATTGGATGAACGTACAGGAATAAGAATGTACACGAGATGGATTGTATGTACAGTACAGGAATAAGAATGTACACGAGATGGATTGGATGAACGTACAGGAATAAGAATGTACACGAGATGGATTGGATGAACGTACAGGAATAAGAATGTACACGAGATAGATTGGATGAACGTATAGGGATAAGAATGTACGCTAGATGGATTGGATGAACGTACAGGAATAAGAATGTACACGAGATGGATTGGATGAACGAACAGGAATAAGAGTGTACCTGGCATGGAAAGTATGTTGTCTACTGCTGAACTCAGTGAACGAAAACGCTTTTGTTTAATACTGTGATTATTTGTGACACTGATATTTCCTTTTTCTTGGTCATGTGATTTTGGATATTTCTCTTTGTGATCGCGACTGTATACTGGTAAAAAAGGACAGATCATATGCTTTTGAGGAAAATAGAGAGCTGGACTAAAGCTTCCTTAAATCAAAAATAAGTGACAGTTTTATCTGATTCCTAAGCTGAATCAGACCGTTGTGGAAAAGAGGTTGGGCTCCCTGTGGTATCTGGACCTCGGTCATACCACAGGCAGCCCATACTAAAGTTGAATAGTCTACAGTCAACACATACATATTTATACACACACAAATATAGATATCCACTCACGTTTTATGTTTTTTTTATTGAGTAGCATTGAAGCATTATACCGTACAGAATATCCATCCCTTTGGAATAAATATAAGACTTTCTTTTTTCTTTTTACGTCTCTTTGATAAGGGTACGACTGCCCTCTTGCTGTCTTGGAATGTCGTCTAACTGACGTCTAACTATAAGTGAGAGCTGAAAAGAAATTATAAAATATACGGAATAAATTTCACAGCAGGAATCATAGCTTACTTTTTAAACCGAGACTGAAAGCTAACAAGAAGAAAAAGAAAATAAAAGATAAAAAGAAAAAAAGATCAAATACAGTAATTTGGGGAAAAATCAGTTTTCGGATACGACGGGATTCGAACCGTCAGAAATTCAAAAAAATTTGTACAGTGTGCCATACCCCCGAGACATCCGCAGAGCTGGGCCGTCGTATGGACTTCGGACCTGACGGCAATTAAGTCCTTCTGCATACCCTTATAGTACGGAGTACGCAGAAAAATGTTCTAGCCGAGGCATCAGAGGAGCCAAAAAGCTTTTAAAAAAACGGCTAACCAAAAAAAAACGCCAACCTTAAAGATCGGCCAACCTACCAAAAAAAAAATGCAGCACGTTTGAGTAGGGGGGTTATATTCTAAAACGGGCTGGGGGGACTGAAATTCACGAATCACGGATTTAATTTTTTGGATTTCACGAATCACGGTCCAAAAAAAGGTCGCATCACGCATCATGGGGGTTGGGAGTCATTGGCGATGAGATCACATGTGCCGGAGCTCCCTTCAATCGCATCGATTGTTTCACGCGCTACGCCAGAAATTTTGCCTAAAATCTTCACGTTTATGATAATAGAAGGTACTTGGGCTACCTGTGTTGGAACTTGACTATCAGTGATTTGGGATACCTGTGTATTACTCTTAACCACAGGGAGCCCAGTGACTAATTGCCGGACTAGAACACTGTGGTTTGAACTGGAAGTCGACTGTACTCGCTACTAGATTCATTTACCGATTTAATCTGACTTAGTCTAAAAGATACCTTATCTAGTGTACTATAGCCTTCAACTATGCATCCAGCATTGGCTATTCTATTGGTTTTCAGTGGCTGTTGCTCGAATGTTGTGTTTCTTGAACTTCTCATCAGGTGAGATACAGTGCTCCCGGTGATGCTTGACTACCAAGGCATTCAAACTTTTCTTCTTGAAAATAATTGGTTAAGTCTTAGTGCAGTCTTTATCTCTGATAGCTAGTTTTTCACTCTAATTTTTAGCTTTTTTAACCAATTCTAGTCTGCCCAATGATCGAATTGTTGTTACGTACGCCTCGTCTTAAGTTCACTAAAGCTTGAAATTATTTTGGTTAAAAATTCAATAATTCATATCATTTTTTTTGAAAACATATCTCATTAAGCTTAATTTGTCTCATAAATGGCTTAAGATTTTATTCGGCTTACGCGTTGCTATAGTATGTACGTTTTGACCCTGGGAAACCTCTGGGAACAAGATTCTTTGTCTTTTGTTCTTCGATATCACTTGGAGTGAGGAGGGGAGGGGGGTTCAAACCACAGAAGGGGATGGATATTCGGATTTAAACGTTTCAAATCGTCCAAGTTAGCTATGGTGATGTTCAGTACTTGATACGAATTGGTTATAATAATTTATTGCTGTTGACTTTTACTGATATTTTTAATGTTTTTTTTTATGTCCCTTGAAATGTTTGCTTGGGGATGGAGTTGATCCTTAATTTCAATTGAAATCCTGACTCAAACCCTGCATATGCTTATAAAATAGAGTTAGTAAAGGCTTTATGCTGATATTTTTTTCTTTTTTCAGAGAAGTACCAAGTTCTGGGAATTTTATTACTTTTTCCCAGTTTTTCTTCATAGCACTGGAAGGATTTATCTTCACCTCCAGATTTGGACAAAAATCACCAGCCATACCAATAAGGTATATAATACCAGTATAATATTTTCATCCTGGCATCTTTTAGCTATTTTCCTCTTACCATCAGAATATGTGACAAATGTTTGATGTGAGACTTTATAAGACCACCCCACTCCAGAAATCATCATTCCTGAATTTGCTGGCCACTGAGCCACAATCCATTGGGAGCAGTAATCTGTTAATACTCCTGGTTACTGTGGAGACTAGGGTGAAGTACCCCTGTTGACGATGTAATATTGAATTGTTTTAATTTCTTTTTCTCCTGGCAGATGCTACATCACCATGGTGACATATTTCTTTTTAACAAGTGTTATCAATAACTATGCCTTGAATTTCAATGTTCCTTTGCCTCTACACATGATCTTTAGAGCTGTAAGTAAACAAACATGTATCAATTAATTTTAAATTGCAGACATCGGTAAAGTGTTATTCATGGGGGGGCATCATATGTGTCAACACTGTCACCATTTTAAGGTACTGGCAGGGGCAGATACAGGGGGGGGGGGTGGATTGGGTGGATATCCATGGTCCCCACTCTTTAGATGTGTTAACTGCAATCAAAAATATGAAATCAATATTTTAAAGAGTAGATATCTTGAAGGAGCTTTGAATAAAATTATCCACCCCACCCCCCTTTTTAAAATCCTGGATCTGCCCCTGACTGGGGACCTTCACAGCTGTTGTTCACTAAAAAATTCATCGTGCACTTATACTCATCTACGTAATGACCATAAAAGTATATATTTTCTTGATGCTGAATAAGAACAGATTTGAACCATATTGATCATAATTCTTATCAATCTCAGCAGTTCTTTAAGAGTGTGAGTTTGGACATTTTCAGCACACATTTTCAAGAAGTTCCTGGAATGCCATATTTCAATTGATTTCACTGAAACATCGCATATACTGTACATGTATATTTTGATCTTTATCTCATCTCCAAAATGATGTAATAAAATATGCCCCAATTTATACAATTCCAAATACCTTTCATTCTTATTTTTTCAGGGTTCACTGGTTGCCAACCTCATTCTTGGCATCATTATTTTAAAGAGAAGGTAAGATTTTTCCAGTCAGTGACATAAAATTTGGAGCAGCTAATCATCCTTTCTCACAGTTGAATTACCTGAATTGTGAAGGGCATAGCGCAAGGTGGCTGAGTTGAATGCCCAACGGTACTGCAGGCAGGCTCCATATGACTCATGTCTGACTATGGAGCACATTTCAGATAGAATCGGGGTTGAGGGAGAAAAAACATGCATGTTTCCCTTCAGGTTGGGAATGGATCCTCCTTTTTTTTGTAAAGTATGATATTATTGTCTGAAACTACTTTCAAGAACTGTAGGCTATTTTGTGGAAACATACATGTATTACAGCATGTATTTCTGTATTACATGACTTGTATTACTGACTTACAGCATGCATACTTTAAAACAAACCATGTAGCATTATCAAAATGGCTTCCAGCATTGTTTTCCAATTGCACAATTCAACCATTAAGATGAATTGCGTAAAATTAGGAGATTTTGAGGCAACCCCAAAAACAATCCAAAACCACCCAAAATGACTGTTACCCAGCCAGATAGTTGCATGATTCAGGTACAAGCAGGCTTCACTGACGGGAATCACTGATGCCTGTTGAGAATAATAGTTTTGTGTCTGAGGAGTGAATAGAATATAAATGGAACATTTGTTTTGCTTGCTTTATTTTATCTTTCATTCTTTGTTCTTTGCTATATTCATTTTTTAGCTACAAGCCATCCAAGTATCTCTCTGTACTGATGGTGACAGCTGGCATTGCTCTCTGTACTTTGGCCTCAGCTAACAAAATAGTAAGTAAATAAAGTAGTATCTCAATGTGTGAATATAACATGCCACAAACAATGCAATTAAGAAGAATGCACACTCTAGACAGTGATTAGGATAGAAATCGGTGGCATGATAAGGGATGTCATGATTGAGGAAACCTGTGACAGTATCCATTACCCCGCATTTGCTCATAATTTGTTTATTTTTTCATTTTTACTATGATTCGATGTGAGGTAAAAGCAAAAGAAATTAAGATAAAGGAATAGGCCTCTCACCCAGACTACACACAGGGAACCCATCATCATCATCATTATCAATCATCAATCATCAATCATCAATCATCAATCATCAATCATCAATCATCAATCATCAATCATCAATCATCAATCATCAATCATCATCACCACCATCATCAATCATCATCACCATCATCTTCATCATTATCATCATTATCAATCATCAATCATCATCATCATCACCAACATCATCAATCATCATCATCGTCATCACCATCATCATTATCATCATTATCATCATCATCAATCATCACCACCATCATCATTATTATTATCAACACCATCATTATCAATCATCATCATTGTCATCACCATCGTCATCACTATCATCATTATCATCATCATCATCATCATCATCATTATCAGCATCATTATCATTATCATTATTAGAATTATATTAGTACTATTAGTATTTTCAATCAAGGTGATTAACAGCAAGATTTTCTCTTCCTTCCAAACAGGAAGCACATCATACAGCCACTACTGGCAATCCTTATCAAGACTATCTCTGGTGGTGTGTTGGTAGGTCTACATATATATATATACATATCTAGATTATAGATTGTAGATAGATCAAAGACAAGACATCACTTTTGCTGTTACTCGGAGTTTCACACTTACACGATCTTCAGACAGTGTTTAGTAAAGAATAATCCATACTGTAATCTATATATACCTGAGGCTCTATAATCTATAATTGGAGTATTGTTATGTATTTACAATAGTGCTATTGTTCTATCAAGGTGCGATAATTTATGTTATCCGGCTTAAGTAATATTTGTTTTCGTGGCGGCATTTTGAAATAAGTTCTGATCTATCTATATACTTGATTAGTTTTATTACTTTTTGAAAATTTGTACCTTAAATCCTCCTTCACAGCTCCTTAGGACTCTTACCCAAAGGTTAAAAGTGCCCATTTAATTTCAGACATGTGACCCAATTCTTCTTTTACTTATCCCATACTTGCATATTTTAGGTATTGGAATGTTGATTGTAGCATTACTGTTATCTGCTAGACTTGGTATTTACCAGGTAAGATGACCCTTTCTTGATTCCAGGGTTCCTCCTGGTTTCTGTGGTTTTATTCCTTGTGCAAAACTTAACAAACTAATTTCAAGTTCCATCTGTGAGTTACAGTAGCTCACTCCCTCATTGCCAGCAGTGCCCTGACTTAGATCAGCCAAGTGGTTGTTTCAGGGTTTGATTTGTGAGTAAACCACACCCTGACTGACTTAGATCAGCCCAGAGGTTGTTTCAGGGTTTGATCTGAGAGTTAGCTGTGCCCTGACTTAGATCAGCCAAGTGGTTGTTTCAGGGTTCGATCTATGAGTTATCCATGCCCTGACTTAGATTCAGGGACAACGGAGCACATTTTAAAGGGGGCGCCAATTTTAAAGAGGAGGGGTGCCAGTATGTAAATTTAAGGTAAAACGGGGGAGAAGGGGTGTACGATCAAAAAAATATCATAGGCTAGTATGCAAAAGGAAATAAAATTGTGTGTGAGGGGGAGGTTGTTTCTGGAATTGAAAAAAAATTGAAGGTGTTACTGAAGGAACAAAAATACGAATCAAATAGAATAAGATATATCATATTTTAGTGAGGTTAGCAAACCTATGTACTGTACTGTACCTGTAGGGAAGAAAACTGGAGAACTCAACAGTTGGAACATACAAATTATTGTTGCTAGACTATCATTTATAAAAGATCTTGGATAAATTTGTTTGTTTATTTATAGGAACAATTGTATAGTGAGTTTGGTAAACACCCAAAAGAAGCCCTTTTCTATGCTGTGAGTATATCCATACAAGTATTTAAGTAACCTGCTGATAACTATCTTTCTTGCTGTGTTACCTAGCTCAATTAGCTTCTTACTGTAGTTACTCTAGGTAACCAATACCCTTAGTTAATTTCAATTAATTTATTAATTAATTAATTAATGTCATTTTATGTGTTTTTTTGTTTTTTTTTGTGTGTGTGGTATAAATGAATAAACTATGATATGATGTTGTTGTTTTATCCAGCATGCATTGCCTCTTCCTGGGTTTCTTCTACTTGGTAAAGATCTTTACCACCATATTCTCCTGTTCAGTGCTTCTGGTGAGTTTTTGATTATGCCAGCCGTGTTAGTATGATGGTGGTAATATTATAACTAGCTAACACTTTTTTCGTGTCCTGCTACCAGAACTTACGTACTCCAGTCTTCACGCACTCTTGTCCCAAATTTCATATGTATATACTTTATTTTAAAATGCTTATATCTTGTCCTACAACCACTATCTCTCTTACAGAACCTTTGTATCTGTTTGGCACAAGTCTTCTCATCCCCAAACTCTGGCTCTACACATTGGGTAACGTGGTCACGCAATATGTCTGTATTCGCTCCGTCTACAACCTGACCTCTGAGTGCACCTCACTGACTGTCACGCTTGTTGTCACGTTGCGAAAGTTTTTTAGTCTTCTCTTCTCTATTTTCTATTTCATGAATCCTTTTACTATCTATCACTGGGCTGGGACGGCGCTTGTATTTTCAGGTACATTCATTTTCGTAGAGTTGTTCCAGAAAATCCGCGATCAGCTTGCACCAGCCAAGGAGGAGAAGAAGATGGAATAATGATGATTCCCGTAGTGTATTCTGGGAACCACTTAGAACTCTTTCCACGGACGTTTTCTCGTGTTTTCGGGCTTCAAACGTTGATCTTCTCATGAGCAAAACCTTATGACATCAAAGAAAACCGCACTTTTATCCATTTCTTTAATGTGTTTGGATCATGTGAAGTTCGACGTTTGAAGTGGGTCTCAGTAATCCTTATTCTCGTTCGATAACAACCGCTGTAATCTTCGACTACGCCACTCATTTGTACAGGTTTAGCCTAATGTAAGAGCAAATCATTTACAAAAGTCAACAGTAATGTAAAGGCACGGAAATACGGGCAACAAAACCCTGCAACATGTCGCGGAACATTGTTGCAACAACAAAATTTTGTTGCGCAACTTTGTTGCAGAAGTAGAAGCGCTTTCTACTCTTTGGAACAATAAAAATTTGTTGTGCGACAAGTTGCACGATTTTGTTGCTCGTATTACCGCGCCTTAAGGTGGCTTCCTATAGTATTTTTCAGACCATACCTTTCATTTTCATTTGGCTTATTCATAGTCTTAACTTATACCTATATACTTGATTTTTGGACCAGTGATAGAGCTAAGATGAAATTTTAAAATGATGTTAATTTTAGCTTGATTGACGTTTCCTTGGCAACGATAAACAAATATTGTTGAAATTGGTTTTTATCGAATAACTCTAAAACTCGATGAGACCTCGACAAGCGGTAAACGACATCATCAACTTCAAGCTATTGCAAAACGATTCCAACTATTTTAAAGAAAATCAATCTGTTAGATTTCAAGTAATTCGCCGAAATATCCTAAAGCCGTGATTTTTTGCACATTGAAAGTTACGGCGGCCCGAGAGATACTCAGAAAAACCGAATTACTATTAAAATACTCCAAAACAAACCCACCTTAGGAAGCCACCTTAAAGAACGTGCAAATTGAACAATAGCAGTGAAGTATGAGCCAAGCCATAAAAGCCAGGCTAAATAAAACTGTACGAAGGCTGGGGTCATTTAAACACAGCGTTTTGCATCAAATAAGAAGAAAGGTTTACTAAAGTATTATCTCGTAGCCTCTGATCATACCTTTTAATCTTTTTTAATGATAATAGAGTGGATATTTTATTCAATCTTAAATGAAATTCTAGGATGTCATATTCGATATTGATGTGATTGAAGGCAAAATAAGTGCCAGGATTTTGTAAATTAGGAAATAAACTACAATTATTCAGGTTTATTGTTTTGTTTTCCTAATATCATTGTTTACGAAATTTTAATTTTAAATTTTAAATTTAAATTTTAATGTTAAAACAGTTCAGACGATGGCGAACTTTTCCCGCGTCGAATTCTTTGACTTCGAGTAGTGCTGTTATCCTCAAAACTAGCAGAAGTAATACTGTATACCAAACTTAAAACATATAGTTTCCTGGTGCTAAGCAAAATAGCTGATGTCTTATATGGAAGTTCTCGGCGTTTTCTTAGCCGCTCGTCTGAAAGGCAATTAGATTTGACGCGGCAAAAGTTCGACGTCTGTACTGGACCTAACACTGTTCAAAAAGAATACAATGAGTCAATACATTTTAAATTTGTAACACTAAACTTCGTGATGCTCTGAATTTGGGAAAATAACCTCAGAATAAAATGATAAGCAGCATTTTACCGATAAAAGCAAGAGCAGGTATAGTGTACATTCGATCGAAGAACGTTTTTAAAAGATTATTGCACTTTCACTTTTTGACGGGTTCCTCCCCCCCTCCCCCAGCCGTAATGTATCAAAGGTAATTTGAAAGTAGAGAATTGGACTACTAGTAGGATATATTTAAATCTGAATCAGTAGCATGAATGATATAGTTAACGTGAAAAAGCTTCATTTGCTTATGGTATACGACAGGGATTATTTCATTGTTCCATAGGTTAAAGGTCCCAATCTTTAATGGCCTTGCTCCAGCCTGTCTTCCATTGATGCGTTCACACCAATCAGTGGTGTTAAGATTTTATATCTCAGGATCAGGGTCTCTGGCTCAGTACGGTAATATTTATATTCATAGCACAATCATGCAAAACAATATCCTCATAGGTTTGACAAATTAATTATAACAGAAAAACTAGCCGCATCTTGGAACGTTTCGAATCTCCAAGTGTTCTAATCTGCACCTAATATTTCATTTACTACGTTTATTGTTTATGCACCTGTCCCGCCTACAAGGGATTAACTGTAATAACCAACAGGCCAGGCCAGATTACAAAGAAATCTCATCTCCTAGGTTTATTGACTTGGGATATACAGGCTAGCCGTTTACCATGCACCTCAGGTTTCAATGATGTTTTCGAAATAGTCACAGATACTTTAACTCCTGCTTTTTAAAACTGCTAATATAAGCTTGAGATGCGCATTTGGATTTCATATTTAAAATATTATCATGGTTGAGGGAAGGATTAGCTAGGATAAAGTTAGATTAGTGTATACTCTGATTTAAGCCAATTGTTAAGAATACACAGTCATAAACAAGCCCTTACCTATAGGGCGGTGTACGGGGTGCGTTCGCCCCCCCCCCCCCTCCCCCCCCCCCCCCCCACATGTCCGAAAGGTCCGCATTTTAGTACTCGATGTCCAACACTTTACTACAGTCGGTTAAAATGAAAGATGCTTATAATTTTTAACACTGTAGACGGGTTTTCCTTTTGGTTTGGCTTTTGTTCAGTTTTAGTTCGGTCTTTCGCTGGTAATGCAAAACAGGCCAAATTTAAGACAAAAAGAGAGAAACAAACCCTTTTCCTGGACCCTGATTACGGTATGTCTGAGTTAAAATCCTCAAACATATATGTAACATTAAAAGTGTTTTAATCGCCACTCTATTAAACATCTTGATTCAGTATCATACTGAATAAGAGTTACTGATTAAATAGCATGATTTCCTATACAATAATGGTCGACTGCTACCATCTTGAAGTCCACTATCAATTCGGTTAATTATTACCATTTCGATTTTGACGAGGAAAAAAACCCACAAGAGATAAAAACTACCGGGTTGGAATACAGGCTGAGGTGAAAACGTTTGCAACTGTACTGACGTTTCGCAGGGACATCAGTTAATTAGTCCTTCATTAGTCCTAATTCATTAGTTGAAAAATCAAACAGTTTATGTTGATGTTATGCAGTTGTAGATATAATAAGAGAAAATTGAAAAAAGATCTATTTGTATTCTTTTGTTCCTAATTAATCCCATCAAACGTTGACTCATTTCGCTGATATGTGTTAGATCTCCTTGTTAGAGGTTAATTTTACGCTGTCCCTAGCTGAAATAAAGTTTGTATTTCGAACATATTCTATTGACTAGCATTCCAGGTAACACACTGAGAAAAGTTCAAAATACTGAACTTTAATTTTTCGCAAGTGAAAATTATCTGAGATAATTGCTATGGTCTGGTCTGGAGGACCAGTAATGCAATCAATAGTACCCCACCCCACCCCCCTCGGTAATGATGCTCAGTTTGCTGTATATAAAGGTGAATAGTTGTGCAAAAGCGCCAGCTTGTTCCTGTTTCAACCATGGGTCGGTTCAAGCATATGATCCTGCTGATCAGCATTGCAGTCTCTCTATCCAACTCTGTTCCTGTAGCTTACAATGGTATGTCCTCATCAAGCAGTATTTCTTTCTCATCCGCTCTTAGTTTTTTTTTTTTTTTTTTTTTACTGATTTTTTTTATTTCTTTGAATACGAAACCTGTTTTTCTTTAGCAGTTTGAAGGCATCGTTTATACCTTGTTTTTACAAAACCCTTTTTTCATGTTTTTCTTGTTATTTGTCTTGTTTTGTTTTTCTATTTTTTTCCTCGCCTTATGTCTTTAGCGTAACGGTTTTGCTTCTTCAGATATTTGGTACACCAATGTGTTTATTTGCAGTTATTACTACATTACCAGGAGCCCGACATTACATGTTTAGTGTTAGATCAAAATCTTTTTAGTGTGCTATTCAACAAAAAAATATGAGCTTATAAAATGTTACGGTTAACTTAAGTTTTATTTCAGTATCTTTCAGTAAACCATAGTTAATGGAGTGGAATGGTTTGGAAACCTATTGTTCTAGGTTTTTGTTTGAATTTTTCTATTGTTATATGACGTTGACCGTGCACAGAGAAGGAAAAGTTGCAGCGTTTGTTCATCGTAAATTAGGGAAAATGGACGATTTTTTTCTCAAAAATGTTATAAAATAGGAGATATTTGTTAATTAATCCTATATGATAGAGATTAATTGTTTACTGAAAAGGGCAATCACCTTTTTGAACGCTTTCTCTTTTATCATCTAGTAACTTAACTTTATCTGCGCGGAATTATTTATCCTCTTCTTTGTAATCTTAGAATGAAAATGTTAAACTTTCAAAATGTTCGTACATGAAAATAGTACGGAAACTAGTATTTTCAGCCATACTTGCTTTGGTTCATTGTGCACGGTCAATATCACGTGATGGTACGTTTCAACATCGCTCGCCAAACAAAAACCTAGAACAATAGGTTTCCAAACCATTCCACTCCATTAACTATGAGTAAACCAAATGTACGTACTGTTAAAAATACATTTTGCTTTGGGACAGGCTAGGAACATATTATCCTATGTACACTATTATATATCTATCTAGATTGCACAGTGCAATAATTTGCTGACGATGAGAGTTAAATCGAGATGAAATACCAGCTTAAAAGGGTCATCTCTTCAGTTAAAGTTCTCCTATTTTATATTTATACCTTTTTAAATTTTGTTACTTAATTAACTTTCCAGATAAAAGCCTATCAGAAAACGACGATTCGGAAAAGGATGTTGCAGAGCAAATCGAAAGAGTAAATGAAAGTAAGTAAGCTAGCAATGTTGTTTTATTGAAGGCACTTGATTAAGTACTGTAATAACTTGCCTCAGGAATTCGTAAAAATATTTCTTCTTCACATTTAGGGTGGATAAGGGGCGTATCGAGTTTTCGGTCATAAAGGGGGGCAATGCACCATTTTCCCGTCATATTCAGCAATCGACGATTTTCCAACCAAACAAAGGTGGCGGACTAATAAAGTTTTCAAATTTTATCTTTCCAACATAAACATTTTATACGAATATCTGATCAATGCGAACTAGATTCATCATCGTCAGGTCTCTGTGGCGCAATCGGTTAGCGCGTTCGGCTGTTAACCGAAAGGTTGGTGGTTCAAGCCCACCCAGGGACGATTTTTTTTGCCTTTTGAAGATAATATTTGTGATTATTAGTAAAACACCGATATCTGATCAATACATACTAGAGTCATCATCGTCAGGTCTCTGTGGCGCAATCGATTAGTGCGTTCGGCTGTTAACCGAATGGTTGGTGGTTCAAGCCCACCCAGGGACGATTCTTTTTGCCTTTTGAAGATAATATTTGTGATTATTAGTAAAACACCAATATCTGATCAATACATACTAGATTCATCATCGTCAGTTCTCTGTGGCGCAATCGGTTAGCGCGTTCGGCTGTTAACCGAAAGGTTGGTGGTTCAAGCCCACCCAGGGACGATTCTTTTTGCCTTTTGAAGATAATATTCGTGATTATTAGTAAAACACCGATATCTGATCAATACATACTAGAATCTTCATCGTCAGGTCTCTGTGGCGCAATCGGTTAGCGCGTTCGGCTGTTAACCGAAAGGTTGGTGGTTCAAGCCCACCCAGGGACGATTTTTTTTGCCTTTTAAAGATAATATTTGTGATTATTAGTAAAACACCGATATCTGATCAATACATACTACATTCAACATCGACAGGTCTCTGTGGCGCAATCGGTTAGCGCGTTCGGCTGTTAACCGAAAGGTTGGTGGTTCAAATCCACCCAGGGACGAATATTTTTGCCTTTTGAAGATAATATTTGGGATTATTAGTAAAACACCGATATCTGATCAATACCTATTAGAATCTTTTTTGTCAGGTCTCTGTGGCGCAATCGGTTAGCGCGTTCGGCTGTTAACCGAAAGGTTGGTGGTTCAAATCCACCCAGGGACGAATATTTTTGCCTTTTGAAGATAATATTTGGGATTATTAGTAAAACACCGATATCTGATCAATACATACTAGATTCAACATCTTCAGGTCTCTGTGGCGCAATCGGTTAGCGCCTTCGGCTGTTAACCGAATGGTTGGTGGTTCAAGCCCACCCAGGGACGATTCTTTTTGCCTTTTGAAGATAATATTTGTGATTATTAGTAAAACACCAATATCTGATCAATACATACTAGATTCATCATCGTCAGTTCTCTGTGGCGCAATCGGTTAGCGCGTTCGGCTGTTAACCGAAAGGTTGGTGGTTCAAGCCCACCCAGGGACGATTCTTTTTGCCTTTTGAAGATAATATTCGTGATTATTAGTAAAACACCGATATCTGATCAATACATACTAGAATCTTCATCGTCAGGTCTCTGTGGCGCAATCGGTTAGCGCGTTCGGCTGTTAACCGAAAGGTTGGTGGTTCAAGCCCACCCAGGGACGATTTTTTTTGCCTTTTAAAGATAATATTTGTGATTATTAGTAAAACACCGATATCTGATCAATACATACTACATTCAACATCGACAGGTCTCTGTGGCGCAATCGGTTAGCGCGTTCGGCTGTTAACCGAAAGGTTGGTGGTTCAAATCCACCCAGGGACGAATATTTTTGCCTTTTGAAGATAATATTTGGGATTATTAGTAAAACACCGATATCTGATCAATACCTATTAGAATCTTTTTTGTCAGGTCTCTGTGGCGCAATCGGTTAGCGCGTTCGGCTGTTAACCGAAAGGTTGGTGGTTCAAATCCACCCAGGGACGAATATTTTTGCCTTTTGAAGATAATATTTGGGATTATTAGTAAAACACCGATATCTGATCAATACATACTAGATTCAACATCTTCAGGTCTCTGTGGCGCAATCGGTTAGCGCCTTCGGCTGTTAACCGAATGGTTGGTGGTTCAAGCCCACCCAGGGACGATTCTTTTTGCCTTTTAAAGATAATATTTGTGATTATTAGTAAAACACCGATATCTGATCAATACATACTACATTCAACATCGACAGGTCTCTGTGGCGCAATCGGTTAGCGCGTTCGGCTGTTAACCGAAAGGTTGGTGGTTCAAATCCACCCAGGGACGAATATTTTTGCCTTTTGAAGATAATATTTGGGATTATTAGTAAAACACCGATATCTGATCAATACCTATTAGAATCTTTTTTGTCAGGTCTCTGTGGCGCAATCGGTTAGCGCGTTCGGCTGTTAACCGAAAGGTTGGTGGTTCAAATCCACCCAGGGACGAATATTTTTGCCTTTTGAAGATAATATTTGGGATTATTAGTAAAACACCGATATCTGATCAATACATACTAGATTCAACATCTTCAGGTCTCTGTGGCGCAATCGGTTAGCGCCTTCGGCTGTTAACCGAATGGTTGGTGGTTCAAGCCCACCCAGGGACGATTCTTTTTGCCTTTTGAAGATAATATTTGTGATTATTAGTAAAACACCAATATCTGATCAATACATACTAGATTCATCATCGTCAGGTCTCTGTGGCGCAATCGGTTAGCGCGTTCGGCTGTTAACCGAAAGGTTGGTGGTTCAAGCCCACCCAGGGACGATTCTTTTTGCCTTTTGAAGATAATATTTGGGATTATTAGTAAAACACCGATATCTGATCAATACATACTAGATTCAACATCTTCAGGTCTCTGTGGCGCAATCGGTTAGCGCCTTCGGCTGTTAACCGAATGGTTGGTGGTTCAAGCCCACCCAGGGACGATTCTTTTTGCCTTTTAAAGATAATATTTGTGATTATTAGTAAAACACCGATATCTGATCAATACATACTACATTCAACATCGACAGGTCTCTGTGGCGCAATCGGTTAGCGCGTTCGGCTGTTAACCGAAAGGTTGGTGGTTCAAATCCACCCAGGGACGAATATTTTTGCCTTTTGAAGATAATATTTGGGATTATTAGTAAAACACCGATATCTGATCAATACCTATTAGAATCTTTTTTGTCAGGTCTCTGTGGCGCAATCGGTTAGCGCGTTCGGCTGTTAACCGAAAGGTTGGTGGTTCAAATCCACCCAGGGACGAATATTTTTGCCTTTTGAAGATAATATTTGGGATTATTAGTAAAACACCGATATCTGATCAATACATACTAGATTCAACATCTTCAGGTCTCTGTGGCGCAATCGGTTAGCGCCTTCGGCTGTTAACCGAATGGTTGGTGGTTCAAGCCCACCCAGGGACGATTCTTTTTGCCTTTTGAAGATAATATTTGTGATTATTAGTAAAACACCAATATCTGATCAATACATACTAGATTCATCATCGTCAGGTCTCTGTGGCGCAATCGGTTAGCGCGTTCGGCTGTTAACCGAAAGGTTGGTGGTTCAAGCCCACCCAGGGACGATTCTTTTTGCCTTTTGAAGATAATATTTGTGATTATTAGTAAAACACCGATATCTGATCAATACATACTAGATTCATCATCGGCAGGTCTCTGTGGCGCAATCGGTTAGCGCGTTCGGCTGTTAACCGAAAGGTTGGTGGTTCAAGCCCACCCAGAGACGAATATTTTTGCCTTTTAAAGATAATATTTGGGATTATTAGTAAAACACCGATATCTGATCAATACCTATTAGAATCTTTATTGTCAGGTCTCTGTGGCGCAATCGGTTAGCGCGTTCGGCTGTTAACCGAAAGGTTGGTGGTTCAAATCCACCCAGGGACGAATATTTTTGCCTTTTGAAGATAATATTTGGGATTATTAGTAAAACACCGATATCTGATCAATACATACTAGATTCAACATCTTCAGGTCTCTGTGGCGCAATCGGTTAGCGCCTTCGGCTGTTAACCGAATGGTTGGTGGTTCAAGCCCACCCAGGGACGATTCTTTTTGCCTTTTGAAGATAATATTTGTAATTATTAGTAAAACACCAATATCTGATCAATACATACTAGATTCATCATCGTCAGTTCTCTGTGGCGCAATCGGTTAGCGCGTTCGGCTGTTAACCGAAAGGTTGGTGGTTCAAGCCCACCCAGGGACGATTTTTTTTGCCTTTTGAAGATAATATTTGGGATTATTAGTAAAACACCAATATCTCATCAATACATACTAGATTCATCATCGTCAGGTCTCTGTGGCGCAATCGGTTAGCGCGTTCGGCTGTTAACCGAAAGGTTGGTGGTTCAAGCCCACCCAGGGACGATTCTTTTTGCCTTTTGAAGATAATATTTGTGATTATTAGTAAAACACCGATATCTGATCAATACATACTACATTCATCATCGGCAGGTCTCTGTGGCGCAATCGGTTAGCGCGTTCGGCTGTTAACCGAAAGGTTGGTGGTTCAAGCCGACCCAGGGACGAATATTTTTGCCTTTTGAAGATAATATTTGGGATTATTAGTAAAACACCGATATCTGATCAATACATACTAGATTCATCATCGTCAGTTCTCTGTGGCGCAATCGGTTAGCGCATTCGGCTGTTAACCGAAAGGTTGGTGGTTCAAGCCCACCCAGGGACGATTTTTTTTGCCTTTTGAAGATAATATTTGTGATTATTAGTAAAACACCAATATCTGATCAATACATACTAGATTCATCATCATCAGGTCTCTGTGGCGCAATCGGTTAGCGCGTTCGGCTGTTAACCGAAAGGTTGGTGGTTCAAGCCCACCCACGGACGATTCTTTTTGCCTTTTGAAGATAATATTTGTGATTATTAGTAAAACACCGATATCTGATCAATACATACTACATTCATCATCGACAGGTCTCTGTGGCGCAATCGGTTAGCGCTTTCGGCTGTTAACCCCAAGGTTGAGGGTTCAAGCCCACCCAGGGACGATTCTTTTTGCCTTTTGAAGATAATATTTATGATTATTAGTAAAACACCAATATCTGATCAATACATACTAGATTCATCATCGTCAGTTCTCTGTGGCGCAATCGGTTAGCGCGTTCGGCTGTTAACCGAAAGGTTGGTGGTTCAAGCCGACCCAGGGACGAATATTTTTGCCTTTTGAAGATAATATTTGGGATTATTAGTAAAACACCGATATCTGATCAATACATACTAGATTCATCATCGTCAGGTCTCTGTGGCGCAATCGGTTAGCGCGTTCGACTGTTAACCGAAAGGTTGGTGGTTCAAGCCCACCCAGGGACGATTTTTTTTGCCTTTTGAAGATAATATTTGTGATTATTAGTAAAACACCAATATCTGATCAATACATACTAGATTCATCATCGTCAGGTCTCTGTGGCGCAATCGGTTAGCGCGTTCGGCTGTTAACCGAAAGGTTGGTGGTTCAAGCCCACCCAGGGACGATTCTTTTTGTCTTTTGAAGATAATATTTGTGATTATTAGTAAAACACCGATATCTGATCAATACATACTAGATTCATCATCGGCAGGTCTCTGTGGCGCAATCGGTTAGCGCGTTCGGCTGTTAACCGAAAGGTTGGTGGTTCAAGCCCACCCAGAGACGAATATTTTTGCCTTTTGAAGATAATATTTGGGATTATTAGTAAAACACCGATATCTGATCAATACCTTTTAGAATCTTTATTGTCAGGTCTCTGTGGCGCAATCGGTTAGCGCGTTCGGCTGTTAACCGAAAGGTTGGTGGTTCAAATCCACCCAGGGACGAATATTTTTGCCTTTTGAAGATAATATTTGGGATTATTAGTAAAACACCGATATCTGATCAATACATACTAGATTCAACATCTTCAGGTCTCTGTGGCGCAATCGGTTAGCGCCTTCGGCTGTTAACCGAATGGTTGGTGGTTCAAGCCCACCCAGGGACGATTCTTTTTGCCTTTTGAAGATAATATTTGTGATTATTAGTAAAACACCAATATCTGATCAATACATACTAGATTCATCATCGTCAGTTCTCTGTGGCGCAATCGGTTAGCGCGTTCGGCTGTTAACCGAAAGGTTGGTGGTTCAAGCCCACCCAGGGACGAATATTTTTGCCTTTTGAAGATAATATTTGTGATTATTAGTAAAACACCGATATCTGATCAATACATACTAGATTCATCATCGGCAGGTCTCTGTGGCGCAATCGGTTAGCGTGTTCGGCTGTTAACCGAAAGGTTGGTGGTTCAAGCCCACCCAGAGACGAATATTTTTGCCTTTTGAAGATAATATTTGGGATTATTAGTAAAACACCGATATCTGATCAATACCTATTAGAATCTTTATTGTCAGGTCTCTGTGGCGCAATCGGTTAGCGCGTTCGGCTGTTAACCGAAAGGTTGGTGGTTCAAGCCCACCCAGGGACGAATATTTTTGCCTTTTGAAGATAATATTTGGGATTATTAGTAAAACACCGATATCTGATCAATACCTATTAGAATCTTTATTGTCAGGTCTCTGTGGCGCAATCGGTTAGCGCGTTCGGCTGTTAACCGAAAGGTTGGTGGTTCAAATCCACCCAGGGACGAATATTTTTGCCTTTTGAAGATAATATTTGGGATTATTAGTAAAACACCGATATCTGATCAATACATACTAGATTCAACATCTTCAGGTCTCTGTGGCGCAATCGGTTAGCGCCTTCGGCTGTTAACCGAATGGTTGGTGGTTCAAGCCCACCCAGGGACGATTCTTTTTGCCTTTTGAAGATAATATTTGTGATTATTAGTAAAACACCAATATCTGATCAATACATACTAGATTCATCATCGTCAGTTCTCTGTGGCGCAATCGGTTAGCGCGTTCGGCTGTTAACCGAAAGGTTGGTGGTTCAAGCCCACCCAGGGACGATTCTTTTTGCCTTTTGAAGATAATATTTGTGATTATTAGTAAAACACCGATATCTGATCAATACATACTAGATTCATCATCGGCAGGTCTCTGTGGCGCAATCCGTTAGCGCGTTCGGCTGTTAACCGAAAGGTTGGTGGTTCAAGCCCACCCAGGGACGAATATTTTTGCCTTTTGAAGATAATATTTGGGATTATTAGTAAAACACCAATATCTGATCAATACATATTAGAATCTTTATCGTCAGGTCTCTGTGGCGCAATCGGTTAGCGCGTTCGGCTGTTAACCGCAAGGTTGGTGGTTCAAACCCACCCAGGGACGATTCTTTTTGCCTTTTGAAGATAATATTTGTGATTATTAGTAAAACACCGATATCTGATCAATACATACTAGATTCAACATTTTCAGGTCTCTGTGGCGCAATCGGTTAGCGCGTTTGGCTGTTAACCGAAAGGTTGGTGGTTCAAGCCCACCCAGGGACGATTCTTTTTGCCTTTTGAAGATAATATTTGTGATTATTAGTAAAACACCGATATCTGATCAATACATACTACATTCATCATCGTCAGGTCTCTGTGGCGCAATCCGTTAGCGCGTTCGGCTGTTAACCGAAAGGTTGGTGGTTCAAGCCCACCCAGGGACGAATATTTTTGCCTTTTGAAGATAATATTTGGGATTATTAGTAAAACACCGATATCTGATCAATACATATTAGAATCTTTATCGTCAGGTCTCTGTGGCGCAATCGGTTAGCGCGTTCGGCTGTTAACCGCAAGGTTGGTGGTTCAAACCCACTCAGGGACGATTCTTTTTGCCTTTTGAAGATAATATTTGTGATTATTAGTAAAACACCGATATTTGATCAATACAAACTATGTTCATTATCGTCAGGTCTCTGTGGTGCAATCGGTTAACGCGTTCGGCTGTTAACCGAAAGGTTGGTGGTTCAAGCCCACCCAGGGACGAATCTTTTTGCCTTTGAAGATAATATTCGTGATTATTTATGACTATCGTCACATATTTAATCTTTTTACATCAGTACAATATAAAAGTTAGCAAATACGTTGAAAATGAAATCTTTACAAAAGGTGTAGTAGCTGAAAGAAACCATCTAAAGCGTTTGATTCTGTTTTACAGAGATGGATAAGAACCTATTTGAAGGTGATATAGTCCTGGGTGAGAACAACAGAGATGTTGATGGACCACAAGAAGGAAATGAAAAAAGAAACGCTCAAAGAGATCGAATCAGAGTTTGGAAGACTAAAGTTGTTCCTTATCTCATAGACCAGTCCTATATAACTCGTAAGTTACCGAAAAGATGGCGTCTTAGCAACAATGTCAATAATACTTCTTCTTTTTACATTTTTTAAAAACAATTTTAATCTCAAATCTCATCTAATTCTTAAAAATTCTTAATTATCCATCCACCCATCCACCCACCCATCCATCCATTTATCAACATCCATCCATCTATCCATCCATCCATCCATCCATCCATCCATCCATCCATCCCTCCATCCCTCCCTCCCTCCCTCCCTCCCTCCCTCCCTCCCTCCCTCCCTCTCTCCCTCCCTCCATCAATCCATCCATCCATCCATCCATCCATCCATCCATCCATCCATCCATCCATCCATCCATCTACCCATCCTACCCATCCATCCATCCATCCATCCACCCATCCATCCATCTACCCATCCTACCCATCCATCCATCCATCCACCCATCGATATCCATCCATCCGTCCATCCATCTAGCGATATCTATCCATTTATCCATCCATCCATCGATATACATTCATCCATGGCCTTTTATTCATCCATCCATCTCATTCAACTCATTCAACCTCATAATGTAACAACTTCATAATGTAACGTACCAACGCACCCCTCCCTAGTTTACAAGAACATACACTTGTAATAAGGGAACCCAAAGGCATTCCATCCTTAGTTATGCAAAACAAATGCTATTCTTCCTGATGCATGATAAATGTTGAATGCTATTTATCAATGCATGTTGTATTAATGATAATATATAATTATCATTCAGCCCAGGACTATATTCCGACCATTCAGGCAGCCTTTGCAGAGTTTCACCAGCATACCTGTGTCAGATTTGTCTCTCGCACCAATGAAAAAAATTGGATCAACTTCGTGAACAAAACAGGGTAAGGGATGTGGAAAAAGTTAATTTAATTCCACACGTACTAATGGACAGGTTCACAAAGGATATCTGTATTACATGCAGTGTAAATTAAAAAATCATGGTCACTCAGAAATATTTAAGAAATCGTATATCGTTCACTGCAGACGGAGTAATCTAAAGCAACTTTCTTTCTCTTCTCTTTCTCTTCTCTTTCTCTTCTCTTTCTCTTCTCTTTTTCTTCTCTTTCTCTTCTATCGCAAGACGTTCATCTGATTTGTAGTCAGATGAACTCCTTGTAGTTAGAAAGTTCTTTCTGCTTGTTCAAAAAATGTTAAACGATTTCTGAAATATTTCTGGGTGCCAACGAATTTTTGATTCGCACGTACTGTAAAATGTCTTGGCTTTTCTGTAAGTATCTAGAATATTATAGCCTGTTATTATACCCCCTTAACATTTGCTTATTTTTGATCACGACTGTATTACAGTATAAACTCAAAAAGTAAGGTAGCCTAAATTTCAATAATTTTTCTGTGCTCTGATTTGTCGGTCAGACTTTTTTGAAACAATTGAAAGCAAGAATTAATCATTATAAGTGTGCAGTGATAGTAAAGTAGCTACATTTTCGAGTTATCCTATCACTGATCTGTTGGTACAGAGTTTTCTGATTAGTTCTTGTGTTTTCATATTGATCAGGTGTTATTCAAGCGTCGGTAAAAACTACTGGAGAAGTGGGGGACAAGACGTCTCACTTGGCCGAGGCTGCAACTACAAAGGGACTATTATGCACGAACTGCTTCACGCACTGGGCTTCTGGCACGAACAGTCCAGACCCGACAGGGATCAATACGTGAAAATTATGTGGGAAAACATTACACCAGGTTATATACATTAATGAGAAGCTATTCAGTAATGGTATGATCCTTTTTCATGAGACAGCAAACATGATGCCTTTTGGTCCAACTTGGTACACTACCCACCAGCCAAGATCTGTTGTTCATCACTCCTAACAGATTTTGTTCGTACCATAGCTAAGACCTGGATACAGCATGTTAACCGAACTCAGTAACGATCCATGCGCGCGGTGATGCCAGTAGCTTCCAGGAGCACTTATCTTGCATTTTCCCAGTGGGCTATAATTTGCTCATATCAGATGTATTTTAGAATGAGCACTAAAAGAACTTACCTTGTGCTCTTTTTATGACTTGGTTTTTCAGGACAGGAGCATAATTTCAACAAATATAGCCATGGAACTATTGACAGTCTGAAAGCGACATACGACTTACAGAGCATCATGCATTATGGGAAATACTCATTTTCCACAAATGGCAAACCCACAATAGAGGCCATCAGCAATCCAAACCAGCAACTGGGACAAAGAAATGGGTTTTCACCAACTGATATCTTCGAGGTCAATGCACTGTATGATTGTTCAGGTAACGAGTCTTGAAGCTAATTGGCTGCGATGTGGAAAGCACTTGTACCATAACAGGTACTTTATCGTACGTTATCACTTGACTGCTGCTGAAATATCAAGAAACGTTCCATTATTCTGTCCTAAATTACTAAGAACAATAGCAGGGAATAACTACGTACATAATCAGTTGAATACTGCTGAGTGAATCTTAAAACAGTTCAGCAATTGAGGATATTTAAAATTCTTTTGCTAAACTATTTTGTGGTATTAAGAACTAAAATTATTGGATTTCGAGGTTATACTATAACCATCACGTGTCCGTTTGAGCAAAGAACCTATCCCCCCAGTTTGAACATGCAGTGATGCAACATGCAACAAAACCTTCAAGAACCTTTTTTGAACTGAGCTGTATAGATGTGGGCAACCGAGTAACAAAGCCATATACAAAATTTGAAGAAATTGCACCGTACAGATTTTTGTTTGAAAACTGATGATCATGAAAATTTTTGAAACAAAATTTCGCCTTTGCAAATATTAAGTGACAATGCTTGCGTCAGCGTTCAAGCCCGGGGGGGGACTCCGGGGGTAAAGTATCGGGTATGCTCGTCGTATCTCTTAGGGGTAAAAATCAGCGATTTGGTATCTTTTAGGGTCTTAAATTTGAAGTTTATCAATTCAGTACTTTCTGGTATCTTTTAGGGTGTTGAAAAAGGAACTAGCCCATCGCATAATAACACAATATGTATGCCTGCGTGAACTCAGATTATTACTCAAGGAAAAACATTTCAAAAGCCTTTATTTTTTATAAGTATTATTTTTGTGGTATCTCTTAGGAGTTAAAATTTGCCAAGCCACGCCCTTTTGAAAAAACTTCCGGTATCTTTTAGGGGTATTTTTGGAAATTTCCGACGAGCAAACCCGATACTTTACCCCCGGAGTCACCCCCCCCCCCCCCCCCCCCAGCCGTTCAGGTAAAAGCGTTCCAAGCATTACTGTGGGATGTGGCCTAAAAAAGACTCTCGCTTCTAGGATAAAGTCATGTGGTCTGACATGGGATCACAATCACTAAAACTGACTCACTTTTTCTTCAATACTAAAGGGCCTTCTAATGGATGGAGTTCATGGAGTGACTATGGCCCTTGTGACAGCAACTGCAAAAAAATTCGTCAAAGGTTTTGTTCGTCTTCAGATCTCTCAAACTGTCCAGGAGTTAACTCTTATGGTATAGAGACAGAAGACGGCCAATGCAGTCCTAGTGAATGTCATGGTAAAAATGAGTAATTCAGTTGTACAACCAACTGACACCTTAGATCGATTACATTGTTTTTTTCTATTCTAATAAAATGAAGGCTAGGATTTCAACTCAGGATCGTATGATGAGTGTTGAATATGCTTGACTATAGAGAGTAATCTTCAGCGCTAGCTCGGCTGATGACTGGCCATTCGGCAATCTGAGAGGTTAATGTAGTTATCTACAGATTGAGTCAAGTAACTAAGAAGTGAACAGATAGTAGCTAGGTGCTTTTATACTCATATTCCTATATTTTGTATGCAGCTCCCCAAAACGGTCACTGGGGACGTTGGTCATCATGGAGTCAGTGTAGTGCTACATGTGGACAAGGAACTCACACTAGAACGAGACAATGTAACGATCCACCGCCTAAAAATGGCGGGAAGCTGTGCTCAGGAGACAGCACACAGACCAATATTTGCAAGGCCAAAAGATGTGGCTTAGGTAGGACAATGTAATTGATGATATTATGTTCAAGGTGACTGCCCACTTTTGAACGCTCGATTTGAGCCCACGATGTGCACGCAAACAAGAACCGCTGAATAAAATAAATAGAAATTATCACATGTTAAGATTCTGATATCGTTTTTATTCACGAGTTTCCCGTATCATATCGCGATAGAGAGAGTCTTAACATATGATAATTTGTTTATTACACATTTAGGGTTGATACATTACACACAAGAAATATTTTATTGTCATAAATACCCTCATATAACTTCACTCCAAATATTATTTAAAGGATTGCACGTTTCTAATTTAAGATAAGTTTAATGAAAAAATTCTATACATATAAGTACAAAATATATCTTAATTTTGAAGTTTAAAAACCTTTGCTCATTGAAATATTTACCTCTCCCTTGAGGTCCTGATGATTGCGAGTTTGAAATCGATATGTGCAGCTGGACTATTGACCCACAAAATAACTACCGGTGGTACCGTCATCAAGGATCAACATCCAGCTCATCAACTGGTCCTAATGGTGATGCAACAAAACCTTTGAACGGAAAAGGTTAGAATACTAGACTAATACTGCAGTTTCCATATCTTTAACTAAGACCATGCAACTGATCTAAAGAGCAGTCACATTCATGATGTCTTCATTCATTACTTCAAACAATATGGCCGCTAAACAAACCAACAGAGCAGACTAATAAGGACTTTCCTAGCCTCCTACGCAGAGGCTAGGACTTCCCCTACACTTTCTAGCTACGTTTATTAGATCTGAACTTTCGGGCTCAGGTATGGCGACAGCAGGCAGTTTTGAAAAGTATATTCAATTGATAATGTAGCTGCGACAGCTTCTGTTCTAAAACACACTTATATCTATGTGTTTTTATTTTCTAATTTCTAATTTTCATTTCTAATCAGTTTCACACTATTATACTTTCCAAGGGTGGATCCAGGAATTTGTTGAGAGCGGGGTGCAAACGTTGAGAGGGGGGTCCAAATGTATACTTCGTACAAAATGTACATCAAAGCTGTGGCAAAACTAAATTTTAAAAACAAAACAAACAATGGAACCTTACCTATGACAGGGGGTCTGGACCCTCCTGACCCTCCCCCTGGATACGCCCTTGCTTTCACATCATATTGACCTCAGTTTCGTGCATTCCATATGCTAGTCATTTTTAATCAATTTATTCAGAATATTAATTTTCTTATGATTGTAATTTCCTTTTTACTAATTTATTGTTAGCGTTATTACATTGATCTAAAGCGCTTTATTATTATTATGCCTACGCATTACCTTAAAATTGACTATTCATTATTTTAAAGGTTTTTACGTCTACGCTGAGGCTTCGTCACCTGTACAGCCAAACCAGAAAACAGAGCTCAGAAGTCCAATGTTGGCCGCTACTTCTGGACGATGTCTTCAGTTTGCATACAGTATGTATGGATCTGCCATTGGGTCACTGAATGTCTATGTAGTGGATGCCAAAACAGGAACAAAGAAAGCGATTTTTACAAAAAGCGGTAACCAGGGACAACAGTGGCATAGAACAAATGCAACTATTACAAGCTCTAATGGTTATAAGGTACTCATTAGGTATTGTTGTCATGATTACGGGAATAGAACCTCGATTTTCAAATCACAATCTCTACCATAACACTGATACTATACTGATGCCTGAAGAAATTTGGGAAGACTGCGCTGTACGCTCGTACCGATTAGTGCGCTTCCTTTTATTTATATCGTACTATACCCCACCTGTAGAGATTTATCATGTCTTGCTTATCAAAACCACTTGCCAGCTTAAACACCATGTATTCTCAACATATTATGAACAGGTTGTGTTTGAGGTCATCAGAGGATCTAACTTTGTTAGTGACGTTGCACTGGATGATATATTCTTTAAAGATGGCAAGTGCGGTGGTCAAGGCCCAGCCAGTACAACCTCACGTCCTTGGACGGCAGCTCCTACAACCTCACGTCCTTCGACTGCCGCGCCTACCACTTCACGTCCCTCGACTGCAGGCCCCCGTCCATCCACTTCCGGTCCTATGACATCAAGGCCAACGCCCCAGGGTAAATTTTGATTCAACGTCTAAGGATGTACTTAACTACCATGCAAGATAGCTAAACTATGAATAGTCACAAACTAATATAGGTGGATGTAATGTTTGTAAATATTACCATTTTGGTTTTAATGTCAGTTAATAGCCAGTGGCCACAGGGTACCCCGCTTTTTATTGTTTGAATGATTTACGCTGTCTTTTAGAAAGGTAACTTTGCTCTTTATGGGTCTCCTGTGGTTTGATATCGGCTGGCCGGTTTACGGTTTCATAAGCTGTAATCAGATCTGATCCATAACCGTTGGGTATTGCTCTTTATGGGTTGCCTGTGTGTTTGGATGTAACGCACTTCCTAGATTACTAGAGAGTTTGTTACCAACGGTTATTGATTTGAAGCTATCAATTTACAGTCCGGATCTGATTACAGCTTATGTAACCGTAAACAGGTCAGCCGATCTTAGATCACAGGAAACCCATAAAGAGCAAACATATGGTTACCGTAAATCGTTCAAATAATAGAAAGCCGGGTTCCCTGTGCAATGGCTAACAAACCTGTGACCCTCGTTTCATGATCGAATTGGAATTTAGAAGTTGATTTGTGTGGAGGAAGGAAAACCGTAGAATTCGTAGAAAACCCCTCGAAGCACAAGAGAAAACCAACAAGAAACTCTGCTCGGTCACATGCACACGACACCAATCCCGGCGGAACTCGAACCCAGGTCCATTGCATCAATGACAGGAAACCGCTCTCACCGCTACGCCACTCGTGCTCGGCAAGATCGGGTTTTGTCACTTTTCTTTATTAGTTATCCAATTTGAATACCTACCAACCAAAACAAATTTTGCCTTCGTACGCCAGCCTATTTCGGACAAAGTTCCCGCAGATACAATACCTTTGAGTATTTGTTGTTCATTCTTTTATGAACCTTTTATGAACCTTTTTAGTTATAGTTCCGGCTTAAAAAAACTAGGTAACGTTATTAATAATAGTTGATATAAAATCCATCCACGACAAATGAAAGTGGTATTTACCTTTTCAGGTCTTGATGATTGCGAGTTTGAAATCGATATGTGCAGCTGGACTACTGACCCCCAAAATAACTACCAGTGGTACCGTCAGCAAGGATCCACATCCAGCTCATCAACTGGTCCTAATGGTGATGCAACAAAACCTTTAAACGGAAAAGGTTAGAATACTGCAGCTCTGCCATATCTGTCAGACTGCTTGAAGGAGCAGCCACATTGATGATGTCTTCAATCATTATCTCGAAGAATATGGCAGAAAAACAAACCAACAAACTTTCCCTAGGACTTTCCCTACATTTTCTACTTTTATTAGATTTGAAGTTTTGGACTCGTGCATGGTGATAGCAGAAAGTATCAAAAAGTGCCATGATGACGCTCGAAATACCTTGTCGGGATGTCCAGCTTTCCGAATTTAGCTGCACAGCTTCTGTTCTAAAGCACATTTCCATGCCGCCGTATTACCTTAAAAGTGACTGTTCATTATTTTTAAGGTTCTTACATCTTCGCTGAGGCTTCGTCACCTGTACAGCAAAACCAGACAACAGAACTCAGAAGTCCAATGTTGGCCGCTACTTCTGGACGATGTCTTCAGTTTGCATACAGTATGTATGGATCTGCCATTGGGTCACTGAATGTCTATGTAGTGGATGCCAAAACAGGAACAAAGAAAGTGATTTTTACAAAAAGCGGTAACCAGGGACAACAGTGGCATAGAGCAAGTGCAACTATTACAAGCTGTAATGGTTATAAGGTACTTATTAGGTATTCTCAAAACGCGTATTGAGATTTTGAGCCGCCAATACGAGTTTATATTGGTGGCTAGTTGGGAGAAAATATATTACATATTGGCCGTAAACGCGAAGCGACGAAGGCCAATACGGAATTTATTTTCTTCCAACGCCGTCAATATAAACCCGTATTGGCGACTCAAAATCGCACTAAGTTTTATATCGCGATTCTCCTATCGCGCGGTAATTCTGAGCCGACAATACGGGTTTATATTGGCGAGTCTCTCCCGATCAAACTGATAGGAGAATCGCTATACTTATCATGATTACGGGAATAGAATCTCTACTTCTAATTCGATTTGGGTAAGACTGCACTGTACGTTTGTACCGAGTAGTACTGCGCTTCCTTTTATTTATATCGTACTATACCCCACCTGTAGAGATTTATTATGCCTTGCTTATCAAAACCACTTGCCAGCTTAAACACCATGTATTCTCAACATATTATGAACAGGTTGTGTTTGAGGTCATCAGAGGATCTAGCTATACTAGTGACGTAGCACTGGATGATATATTGTTTAAAGATGGCAAGTGCGCTGGTCAAGGCCCAGCCAGTACAACCTCGCGTCCTTGGACGGCAGCTCCTACAACCTCACGTCCTTCGACTGCCGCGCCTACCACTTCACGTCCCTCGACTGCGGGGCCCCGTCCATCCACTTTCGGTCCTGTTTCCTCAAGGCCAACGCCCCAGGGTAAATTTTGTCATAGGAATGATATATATATATATATTTTTTTTTTAAATAGTTAAAAAGAGTATCGTTTATTAAGAACAGTTTGTAGGTTTGATGCAAGCCGAATTATTTTTATTTTAGCTTAATTTAGTAGGGAAGCTTGTCCCCTGTAACCATATAACTTTTGTAAATTTTTGACACTTTTCAGAGCTTGGAACTCTGATTTTTTTCCATTCAAACCTGCATGGTCAAATTTGCTAGACTTATTAATCTTGGAATGACATTTTTTTGGAGTTAAATTAAAATTCAAAACTAGCTCCAGTCCCATGCTCGTTTTTGAAATGGAGAAAAATGCAGTAATCCTAGATTCAAAGTAAACAAGTGGTCGGAAATAGCTCTTGGAGATAGTAAACAGATTTTAGAAACCAAGTTAAATTGGTCTATTAGGGTGAATAACAATGTTAAAACACAAAGTACTCTTGGTTGGTTTCAGTGTTTGGGGATGATTGTAATTTTGACCAAGATATGTGTGGCTGGAAGACTGGACCAGGAACGAACACCTTTTCGTGGGCCAGAAATTCAGGTTCAACACCAAGTTCTAACACAGGACCCAATGGTGACCATACTTCAGGTTCTGGTGAGTGGTTAATTTGTAGAGCCGATGTATGTGGTATTTCCTTCATTTTTGCCCAGGATTTCACGCTCCAAAATGTGAGAAATATCATTTCTGTGAATATATTAATGGCATATGTTGCTATTGTAATCTAACACAATAGAAACCTAGTGCGGCTCTGCTTTATAAAATGCCGTTTAATTACAAGACTGGCTGATAACAAGATTTTCATATTTACTGAACACGAGCGAGAAATTGTCCATTCCTGGATAATAAGAGACACTGTTAAAGATAGACCACTTTCATTTTTTGCATGTAAACTCATCTAAACTTGATAAATTCGTTTTTATAATTTTTTAAAAAATACTTAAGATAGTACGCGCGCTCTCATTGGTCGAGAGCTGTGTTTTCATCACGCTGTGAAGGCACGGAAATGACGTAACAAGCATTTTTAAAGTATTTTTTAAAAGAAATAAAACATTTTCTCCGATGCCTTCATAGCCTGGTGAAAACCTGAATCTTGTTTTCAGCCAGTAATTAAATGGCATTTTATAAAGCAGAGCTGCACTATACGATTTCACTATACGATAATATAAAGTTTATCAGTGTCTCTATAAATCATAAATTCGTTTTTATAAATTTATTTTATTTTATTTCATTTTATAAATAATATTCTATTTATCAATTTATTTGAACACTAAAAAATGAAAACCTTATTATCAATCGCGTGTTTGAGGCATTAGCGGCATCACATTGAATCGGAATACCGTTGTTGATCATTTTTAGCAGTAGCAGTAGCAGTAGCAGTAGCAGTAGCAGTAGCAGTAGCAGTAGCAGTAGCAGTAGCAGTAGCAGTAGCAGTAGCAGTAGCAGTAGCAGTAGCAGTAGCAGTAGCAGTAGCAGTAGCAGTAGCAGTAGCAGTAGCAGTAGCAGTAGCAGTAGCAGTAGCAGTAGCAGTAGCAGTAGCAGTAGCAGTAGCAGTAGCAGTAGCAGTAGCAGTAGCAGTAGCAGTAGCAGTAGCAGTAGCAGTAGCAGTAGCAGTAGCAGTAGCAGTAGCAGTAGCAGTAGCAGTAGCAGTAGCAGTAGCAGTAGCAGTAGCAGTAGCAGTAGCAGTAGCAGTAGCAGTAGCAGTAGCAGTAGCAGTAGCAGTAGCAGTAGCAGTAGCAGTAGCAGTAGCAGTAGCAGTAGCAGTAGCAGTAGCAGTAGCAGTAGCAGTAGCAGTAGCAGTAGCAGTAGCAGTAGCAGTAGCAGTAGCAGTAGCAGTAGCAGTAGCAGTAGCAGTAGCAGTAGCAGTAGCAGTAGCAGTAGCAGTAGCAGTAGCAGTAGCAGTAGCAGTAGCAGTAGCAGTAGCAGTAGCAGTAGCAGTAGCAGTAGCAGTAGCAGTAGCAGTAGCAGTAGCAGTAGCAGTAGCAGTAGCAGTAGCAGTAGCAGTAGCAGTAGCAGTAGCAGTAGCAGTAGCAGTAGCAGTAGCAGTAGCAGTAGCAGTAGCAGTAGCAGTAGCAGTAGCAGTAGCAGTAGCAGTAGCAGTAGCAGTAGCAGTAGCAGTAGCAGTAGCAGTAGCAGTAGCAGTAGCAGTAGCAGTAGCAGTAGCAGTAGCAGTAGCAGTAGCAGTAGCAGTAGCAGTAGCAGTAGCAGTAGCAGTAGCAGTAGCAGTAGCAGTAGCAGTAGCAGTAGCAGTAGCAGTAGCAGTAGCAGTAGCAGTAGCAGTAGCAGTAGCAGTAGCAGTAGCAGTAGCAGTAGCAGTAGCAGTAGCAGTAGCAGTAGCAGTAGCAGTAGCAGTAGCAGTAGCAGTAGCAGTAGCAGTAGCAGTAGCAGTAGCAGTAGCAGTAGCAGTAGCAGTAGCAGTAGCAGTAGCAGTAGCAGTAGCAGTAGCAGTAGCAGTAGCAGTAGCAGTAGCAGTAGCAGTAGCAGTAGCAGTAGCAGTAGCAGTAGCAGTAGCAGTAGCAGTAGCAGTAGCAGTAGCAGTAGTAGTAGTAGTAGTCATAACGACTATATGATGCTAATTGTTATGTGTGTGTGTTTTAAGGATCATACGTGTATGTAGAAACATCATACCCTGCCCAACCCAAACAGAACGCTACCCTGGTCAGTATAGTCTTTCCTCCAGCACCTGCTGGTCGCTGCATGAGTTTCTACTATCACATGTACGGTGCAACCATGGGATCGCTTAACGTGTATATCAGAAGCTCCTCCAGCCCAGTACAATCCAGGGTATTCAAGATTAGTGGCGACCAAAAGAATACGTGGCATCAAGCTGTGATCAATATTTCAAACATGATCTGTGATTACAAGGTAAAGAAATAAAGGCCCGCTTCTGGCAAGCTTTCCTTCCATTTAGTTTGTTTGTTTGTTGTTTTTTTGTTTGTTGTTTTTTTGTTTGTTGTTTTTTTCAAGTTCGATTAGGTGCTGTTACTACTGCATGCTGAAAACAGAGTTTTGGAAAGACGTTTTATTTAGGCCTTTCCTGCAACTGAAACAGTGACCTTGTAATTTGACCAGGAGTCAGAACATTGAAATGCTGCATATAATCTCACAAACAGACCTCTTTAGCTTCGTCGTTTGTTGTGCCCACTACGTAATGCCATGCACTCTTGGGAGTTGATTCTTTCATGTGTAAATATTTTAGTAAAAAAGATTTCTCAAGGGAATGTCATGCATGTGGTCTAAAATGGGCAATTTGCAAACAAAGTTAAAGAGGTCTATCAGACCTCAAATTGACCTCACTAGCACAAAGTTCTGGACGTAACAATTACAGTGCGGCTACTATAACGGGGGCCACTTAGACAAACAGAACCCAAGAACCAGTCAGAATGTAGAATAAAAACAATGCATTCCAACTTTGGCAATTTGAGCCAATCAGAATCCGCTACAGCACGAGTTTGCACGATCGTCTTTTTCTCGTGGCAATCTGAATAATTTTGTTGCGTCAGATGAACTCAATGTTCAGATGCTATTGTTTTTTTTTGTTGGTCTCTGATTGGCTCGACTAGCCACAGTTGGAAAGCATTGTTTTCAGTCTAAATTTTGATTGGTTCTCGCAGTCTAAGTAACCCCGGTTATAGTAGCCGCACTGTATAAGGAAGTGGAGATACGGTGCAATTTAATTTAACATACAGCTGCAGTTAGTGTTCGGGCTTAATATTTGTTATGATCAAATACTAGTCTAGCAAAATGGTAGAGAAAATATTCTAGGGCATCTATCTTAAATCAATATCCCTTTTTTTTTTTGGTTTTTACAGATTGTATTTGAAGCTATTCGAGGGTCCGCGTATCTTAGTGACATCGCGCTTGACGACGTCACTTTTACTAAAGGTCCTTGTCCGAAAAGGTAGTTTGAATTGAAGAGATAGAAAACTCATCCTATGCTGAGTTCTATAAGCACGCGGGAAATTGTGAGAATCCCAGAGAAGTGCTGGAATGTTGAAACAACACTCTCAACTTGAGAGAACACTTAAAAAGCTGGAAACCACTCCGCCACTCTCCGTTATGAGTCCCGGTTTCCGAAGCTTTTTTCCTTTTCTCTGAGTCCCGGTTTCCGAAGCTTTTCTCGTTTTCTTTCAAGATCCTGCGGGTTTAGGTCAAAGTATTTAGAATGGAAAACTGTTTATAACTCTTTAAATATATATTTAAATATGTATGTATCTAAAGTAGAACACTAACAAACTAATTTATAATTTATTGATCTTTGAGAATGAATAGCTGCTCGACTCTTTATCAGACAAGAACTTCGTAGTCCTACGACGTCCGAAAGAAAGTTTCATGTAACGTTCGTAAACAGATGACGTAATACGTTGAATAAACGACCTGCTAACATCGTAGTGAGTGAGTGAGTGAGTGAGTGAGTGAGTGAGTGAGTGAGTGAGTGAGTGAGTGAGTGAGTGAGTGAGTGAGTGAGTGAGTGAGTGAGTGAGTGAGTGAGTGAGTGAGTGAGTGAGTGAGTGAGTGAGTGAAACATATGCATATTTACACCCCTCACAATTACTCGTTTCTACGCTTCGCGTATTCACGAGTTAAAAAATACCGAAAACTGGTTCAACGGGACGAGGGTGACTCAATTCACTTCGATGATTTGCAGTCGTAATTTATAAATCATCTATCTACCCCTGTGATGATGATGATGATGATGATGATGATGATGATGATGATGATGATGATGATGATGATGATGATGATGATGATGATGATGATGATATATAGACAAATCTGATATTCCTTTTTTGTTTTTTCAGCGTATAACCATGATGACATCGGAAGGATCCTGATGAACTAACTGAAAAGGAAGCATCCTAAATGATGCCATGACATATTAGTACCTCAGGAATTGTGTTTAAGATTAAAAGTAGACGAATAAAAATGATGAAATAATATTCTTTCCATTTGGTGTATTTAAATACTCTAAAAGAAATAAGGATACAGTTAAGGAAAAAGAACAACCTTGATAACTATCAACCTATTTCTGTCAGGACTCCCGCTGATCTTAAAAGCTTTTAATTATAGAAAGAACAGTCCAATTCAACTTCCTGCTTTTCTCTCCAAGCACCATATTCTATCTATGCATCAATTTATCTATCTCTTTCCCTCCAAACTACTGCTGTTTCTTATTCTCAAAGACATGGACACATCTCTAAGAATTAACTGGCTCCATCATCATTAGACTTGCTGCAAGTCAACATCTCTGAGACGCACAGAGTCACGAGCGAAGCAAGAGCCGGGGAAAAAAGGCAAACGTCGAAGTTGCGAGGGGAAGAAACTTGAACTAGGAACTCAGTACTAACTAGTGTTAAGCAGAAAGCCTCAGTTCATCTTTATAATATTGCTCTTCTAAAATATCCAGGAAGGAAAAACATGTAAACAATAAAAGAGGAAGTTAACTTCAAACATGTAATCACCAACTCCCATCCCAAGCAATTCAGCACAATTGAACTTTTCAAAAGGATTCCATAAGCCTGTGAAAACACAGAAGGTTTTATAAATGTTATTTTCATAAGATAGACATAATATTTTTGGTAATGGAAGGAGGAATACAAGGGAACCCGAGGGGGCTCAGCGCTAATTTGCTTTAATTGATGGTACTTGCTTTAATTTGCTTTAATTGATGCTATGTGGATTCTTGTGAATTGTAAATTATGTGAGGTAAGTAAAGTTACTATTGACTTTTTGCTTCATAGAAGAAAGGAAATTCTGAAACATTTGGTATGTAAGATGATCTTGAGATTGAAAACTCTAAAGTGAGACTTTCATAATGAAACTATTTAGCCGATCAAAGAAACAGTTTTTTAAACTATGATTACCCACCTAGTTATTAATAAATAGTACATTTTCAATTTGTTATGTGACCATTGTTTGTTTTCATTTAGATTTTATGGGTTAAACCTAGAGAAACGGTTCAGTATATAAGTCAGTGAAGTGGTGAGCTCTATATGAATAAGCGCATGTACCCTAAATAAAAAGCTAATAAGATTCTTCGTGAATTATACTTGAACTTTAGAAAATTATCTCTTGGACGTACGGACCTGAGTTCTGTGCCTGTGCTTCTTAATGGCCTTTCTGGGTAGATTTTCTACCTTGGCATGGCAATCGTTGAAGAATCCAATCAAAACGCAAGTAGATAATTCATTTTCAAGTTTGGAGTCGGAGTGAATAATGAACTCAATATTCGAATAATGAATTCATTAATGGATTCTAGGGGGGTACGCTTCAGCCGTTTTGACTGTAAAAAGCATGATTTAGCAGTATAATAAAATACAAGTTTCATAATCCTTTAAAAACTACCTAAACTGGTCAAGTTTCACTGAAGGCTGTAGATCATTTCGTTGTGGAATTGTGGGCGCGAGCAAACACGACGTAATTTTTGGTAAAAATGTATGTAGCGGTCATATTGTGGTCAGTATTCCACTGACGAAACTTCAACGGCTTAAAATGATAGAATATTCAATATTTTCGATTAAATTGCACTGAAATATACTTGAGATATATAGAGAGATTTTAATCGCAAAATCTTTCATCTTTAACGCTTTATGGCGTTATTGTAATTGCTTAGTAACGTGCGCAGTTGCTCCTTTTTTCTATAGTAGGCGGCCACCTTAACCCGTCCATATCAAACAATGTGTTCAGAAATGGTCAGGGGTTGTGAAGAGCCAACGAGCCAACGTACTCGCCAAGGTAGACTATATGTAGAATATGTAAATTTACCTTTGAAATTCGATAGAAAAATAATGGAGCCATGGAAAACAAAACGTAGACACACTTTGAGAGATCAGCATCTGTACCGGAATGAGATGCGATAAACATCAGTAATGCGTCCACGTCAAATCTGTGTACCTTAAGCATCGTTTATAGAGACCACGTGATCAAGAAAAATACGCTGTTTCTTTAAAATGAAAGAATATTTTTTGAAAATCACCAACAGATATGCAACCCTTGTTAAGAAAAGCTTCCAAAAAATGTATACTTTGTTGGGATTTCATTGAATATTTCAAAAGCGGCTTACGCGAACTTAAGGTAACTATCAGGATATGATTAGGACCCCTATACGCGCTACCTCAAATGTCGCACGGGCTTTACAATATTTTGCCATAAAAGTATATATTTTCTAAAAGCTAAATAAATGTAGTTTTCGAATATCTATTTAAAGATATCTTTTTTGGAACATGAAAAAAGTTATTGGGTTCAAAGTGCAATTCATTTGACAACTTCCCGCAGGATCAGAATTTCCGCTATGTCGATCAAAAATACATTAGCAACTCTGTGGATAATGAGCTTCAAAACAGTGTCTCAGATTTTTGATATATTTTTTAGATCGCGCGCAATGACGCATTGAATCCGGATGTTTGAGTTTTCGATGGTTATTTTTGCAAAATAGACAATATCTTTGGAACAAAACATTGTTTCAAAAATCTGAGAGACAGTTTTTTAGATCCTGTAGGGATTTGTCACAATCCAAAGTTTCAAATCGATCCGATGTAATGCGAACGAGCTACAACGTTTTAAAGAAGCTATTTTGGTCACTCAAAAGATTCGGGAGAACCGAATTTATTTAGCTTCCAGAAAATGTATACTTTTATATAATAATATTGAAAAAAGGCAGCGCGAAATTTGGCTCGCGCGTTAAGTGATCACGAAGGTCTCGAAGGTATCCTGATACCTTAAGGTGGTTCGGGACCCATAGATCTTGCAATAAACTTTTCTTCAAACTTTGTGTACAAAAAGAACTTCATAGGTGAAACTAAAAAATGAAATAAAAAATGGGGGTCACCGTGCTCGTTTTCGAATTAGGGTAGGTAGATTGGGGAGGGTTTTTTTTGTATTTTCTATCGCAAAAGTTGAACAAACTTTTGACCAAAAAAGGGATTTTCAGACGTTTTCAATGTCGATCCAGCGGAAAAAAAGGAAAGGAGACTCTGTCAGCAGGTAACTCAATGTTGAACACAAACTAATAACTGTTATGGAAACAACTTTCCTTATCTCATATATCATTAACATTATTACACATTGGAAGCTATCGAAGCAAAAAATATGTCAAGCAAAAGAGGGATATGTATCCCTCTTTCATGACAATGATAAATATAAAAAGTGAAAAATACTACATTTTCCCTTCGAAAACGATGCATTTTTTATTTCATATTATGAAGAAAAATTATAACAAACTCGAATCTAAAATGAATTACATGCAGTTTTTTCTAGAAGATTAGAAGATGCGGCAGTGACAAAACATAACAAACATGTAAGCAATAAACAATGCGGCTTAAAGGTGGCGTCTAACACGTAGTCAACAACTCTCAAACATCACACAATTGAACTTTGATTTTGAAAGGTATGCATAATATAGGCCTGTGAAAACCCTTATTTGTTATTTTCATGAGATAGACATAATATTTTTGGTTAAAATGTGAAGACGGGCATAATGGGACCCCGGAGTGCGTTCGGCGTTCATTTGCTTTAATTGGCCTATTTAGGGATACTTCTGAAATAGCTTGAATGATATAATAACGTGAAAAGAACGGCTTCCTGGTTTCGGAAAAGAGAACTGGTTTATGGTACGACAGAGGTTATTTCAGTAATTGTTTGATAAAGAATCCCAATCATTAATGGCCTTGCACCATCCTGCCTTGAATTGAGATGTTCACATCAATCAGCGGCGTAGAGAACGGGGGGAGGGGGGTACTTCGGGTCGTTTCATACGGAGATGCTCCGCCCGGACTCTCGACCCCTTACCCTTTTCTATACCAAATTTCAGCAAAAAAGTACCCCTTTTATATACCTTTTTGCCTGAAAAGGTACCCCTTTCATATACCTTTGAAGAAAATTTACCTTTTTCTATACCAAAACTCACAAATTTCCACCCCTTTCTTTACCTGTGGTCTGAAAAAAGTACCCCTTTCGGGCGGAGCATCCCCGTATAGTCCATTATAGGAAATACCCCCCCCCCCCCCCCGTAGAGAAAGAGGGTCGAACGCCCTCGACTTCTTCTTCTCCTTCAACTCATGCTATTCATGGTTATCCAAAAACAAACCCAAAGCAAAGAAATTGTTTCCCCCGATGTCAGAGAATCTTGACTTGATATCACTCCATCTCAGAAAATAGGGAAATCTCTTAAAAGTAATGAGGGATATATATGTAAGAAGTATTTGATAAGTGGTTGGTAGAAATATAAGTATTATGGACTAGATTTGGAACAAATTGTAAATTATGTGAGGTTAAAAAATAAATATTCTTTAAAAAATATAAATAAAAATAAAACATTTCAAATATGGGATGCGCATTTAAGAGATAAGATTTTTTGGAATATAGCCCGGACCGGAATATGGCCCGGGTCGGAACAGCTAAAATTGCCGTTATAAAGCGCGCGCGCTGGGGTTGGCAGTGGATTAAGACTGGCGAGAGAAGAGTACATGTTAAGAGAAGCACGACGCGTAGCGGACATCACATCAAGCACACAGCAAGCAAGTTTTTTTTAATGAAATTGTATTTGGAACCCGCTATAAAACATTCGCAACCGTTTTTGATAAAGTGAGATTGGTGCATTGATACTGATTCCGGTCATTTGTTAAGTAGAAGCCTTAAAGTGTATATGACATGAACAATTTTCTGGTCGATTTCGATTCCTTATTATATAGTGAAACCTAACTCGCAAAAGAAAATTCGCGGAAATTTTTTAAGAAGTGTTTTTGTCTTTGAAATCATGCTATATGCCTCGAAAAATGTCCCCAGCTAGCGCATTGAGCCGCTTTAGGTTCGACGAACTAAGGAAACCAACCTTAATGTTATCATCATGTCTTGCACCAAGAGAGCATAAATATTTATCAGTGCTCTTTTGGTGCAAGACATGATGATAACATTAAGGTTGGTTACCGTAGTTCGTAATTTTTAATTTTTTTTAAAATATTTACGCTCTCTTGTTTACACCCAAACCAAGTCAGATTAAGATAAAACGAGAAAAACAGATCAAGTGTCTAGTCTCCTATGAGTTAACATCCTCAAATATGTATCAGTGTAAAGTTAAAATAAAAAGTATTAAATCAATTAGAAATGAAGTAGAATTGAGTACTAGATAGTAAAAAATAACGGGGCGAATTCAGGACGACAACTAACACGCAGTAAGAGAAGAGCAAAGTAGAAAACTACAGCAAATAAGAAACTTGAAAATTGATATTATATATACAAATATTAGTTCCACAAATTATTCCACAACTTTTTTTTTAACTGGTCAGTCTTACTGTTACAATCTTGTTATACTTAATATCCCTTCAAACGGTAATTTTCACTATATCACCGGCACCACTAAAGAAATTTAGACCCCCTAGCTTAAATTAAACAAAGATTCGTAAATGAACATGAGGAAAACGTTCAACATTTCCGCTCTGCCCCGGCGAGTATCAGCCAAACCAGAAGTTGAGTATCTGAATTGTCTATTTAGATTTTGATAATTCTATTAGATACATTAAAATGTTAATGATTACATTGTCTCTCATTAATGAATATATCTTTGTAAATTTTATGACTGATATTTGTTAGATTCTCCTTTTTAACGTCCCTGAAATAAAGTTTGTAGTTCACACATATTCAATTGACTCCAATTCAAAGTAATACACCGCTGAGAACATTTCAAAACATTGAGCTTTGTTTTGTCTCAAGTGAAACTCATCCGAGATAATTGCTATGGTTACCGTCTGGAGGACCAGTAATGCAATCAATAGTACCCCACCCCACCCCCCTCGGTAATGATGCTCAATTTGCTGCATATAAAGGAGATAGTTGTGCAAAACCGCCAGTTTGTTCCTGTTTCAACCATGGGTCGGTTCAAGCATATTATCCTGCTGATCAGCATTGCAGTCTCTCTATCCAACTCTGTTCCTGTAGCTTACAATGGTATGTCCTCACTCAGCCGTACTTCTTTCATATTCAATATGTACTGGGAAAAGTTTCCATGCATAATGCTATTCTTTCTATTGCATTTTGTTCCCATTAACATTTTAATTCAAATATTCAGCAATTTATCTTTTTTGATATATCGTCTATATAGCTTGATGTAATATATATCCTAGTTCTCTCAAACCACTTACCATTTTACAACAAAAAATGGTATCATACGTTTTTCTGCTTTTGATGTATTACTTTTTCGTACTTACCAACCTGATTAGTTGAATACAGCCTCATTTGCTTTCCATGGCTTAATATATTATACGTTTTATACATGAGCCTCTGGCTCGGACAATTAGGATAACCTAGTCCCACGCTATGACTTTAATAAATTTATTGATTGATTATCGTTTCATATTCCTATTTTACTTCAAAATTTGTTTATCCCTTTTTAAGAGGAAAAAACTTACAAGGACAGACAAAAAACTTTTCAAATTCTTAAAATTTGTAACGTAACGATGACGTCATTTTTATGCGTCTGTCCTCATAGCTATTAGCCAATCAGTAAGCTAGAAATTTTATAATTGTGGTAAAAACCTTTTTAAACTTTACATTACTTAATTTCGCAGAGAAAAGCGTGACAGAAAACGACGATTCCGAAAAGGTTGTTGCAGATCAAATCGAAAGAGCAAATGAAAGTAAGTAATTAAGCTAGCAATGTTGTTTTATTAAAGGCAGTTGAATTAGTACTGTAATAACTAGCCTCAGACATTCGAAAGAAGATTTCGTCAAGCAGCTTGATGCGGAATGTTGTCGGATAAGATTCTGTATACTTCTGCAAGATTTATTGATGTTTCATTGATCGTAACCGGCATATTTCGCTTTCACGTGACTCGAACACTCGAACTAAACATTTAATAGTTCATAAATTAATAAACGAATGATTTTTTTAAATGAAGAACTATAAAGAAGAAAAACAGAAAATCGTATAGATTTCTTTCTTAAGCCTTACATTCTACAGCAACTACACTACTGAACTGACAGTGATGGAGGAAATACGTAATTTGCATTACCCTCTTCCCCCTTTTTGAGATTGTACTTTTATTGCGGCAAGAGACGTTTTCAAATGTCGCGTACTATATTCTAAATAACGGGAAATTAATAAAAACGACGACTATTTTACATAACAATGAGTGCACTGCGCAGTATAAATTAAACCAGACACAGGCCTTTGTCGCAGTTTTTCTATTGTAACGGAAAGGTTAATTAAGGTAGCTCGATCGAAGTAAACACCGTGTTTACCTTGAATGCGCATCGTTAAACCTTTACAGAATCGTCAATTCTTATACGATTGTCGATCCTAATTTAAGGTGTTTCATCTCTGTTCGCGAGCAGCCGTACCGAACATTTTTGAACGGCCGTTTGACCAGCTTACTCTGAATTGATTTTCATCAAATTCACAGACAATCTTATCCTTAGTCTGAAATTTATGAAACATGTAATAATCTTTAATTTGTTGCAAAAATTGCGGATTTATAAGAGAAACATTAAATTCAAAGAAACCTAATTTCCGAGCGATTATGATGGCAGCTAGAAAAATCAAAAGTACTACAATAAACTTTGAGATATAGCAAATAACATATCTACATACCAAGAAAATTTTTGAACTTGTGATTCTGTGCGCGTACGAACACACACAAACTACGCGAATTATGCAAAAATTTGCCAAAACTAAACAAAACATTTTTCATAAGGTTCCAATTTAAACAAAATTGAGCGCTAAGCTTTTAACCAAATTTCCAGAATCATGTATCATGTTAGCCTTCTCCGCAGGCATCTCTTTTGGGGATCCCCAAGCTTCCTGTGCATGTGGAAAGAAGAAGAAAGGGGTCTGGGAAGGAAGAACAAAAGTGTTTCGTTGTCAGAGGAAGCACAGGAAGCCCGCTATAGAGTTAAGCCGCGCTTGCTTGAAAGTTTAGAATTGCCTGCGGAGGAGGCTAGTATCATGTGTCACTAAAATCTTTTATTCTGCTTTACAGAGGTGGATAAGAACCTATTTGAAGGTGATATAGTCCTGGATAAGAATAACAGCGATGTTGATGGACCACAAGAAGGAAATAAAAAACGAAACGCTCAAAGAAATCGCTCATATATTTGGAAGAACAAAGTCGTTCCTTATGTCATCGACCACTCCTTGAGAAGTCGTGAGTTACTAAAAACGTAGCGCTAGTACTCTAAATTCAATAGTCCTCAAGCATGATGACGTTTTATATCTACGCTTCCAGAATCCCTTTCGGTAGCTTTTTTGTTGTGCTAATTTTCTTTATTGTCTTGGTATTCTCAAAGGATGTTTTAACATTTGAATGTTATGAAAAGAGATTTTGAAAGGGAGATCCTACAGTTGGTTGTTTTGACGAAAATTTCAATGTTGATTATTCTAAAGCGACAAAGAACTCGTAGCGGTTCACGTTCTCATTAAACGTATGACCATTATTCATTTTCTTCTTTTTCGCAATTTTTAGCTTTGTTATGTCACAATTCCAGCTCAAAAAAACAAACCACTAAATCATGACGTCTGCATTGTTCTGTGCGTATTTCCCGTTAGCAGTGGAAAGCTACCAGAGCGAAACGCACGAAAAAGTTGAGACGTACGGCGTAATCCTTGGACCCAGTAATACATTTGCCATAGACCACAAAAGGATTATCCAGCTGATCTGATAATAAATATTAGCCAATCAGAATCGAGAAATTTGCAAAACTGAGGTGTCATCGTAAATGGCCCGGCGACTCGGGAAACAGATATTTCTTTATCTTATTTTTCCACTCAATAATGAATATCATAATAAATGTATATAAAATATCAAAAACCTCTCCTGAAAATCTAGATTTATCTCAGATATAAGCTTTTATAAGTCGATTTTTGCAGGGCACACGACACCTCAGTTTTACAGTGACGTCATTTTACGTCACTATTACAGATCAGCTGGATGGTAGTTTAGGTATGAAACGTCATATGATTAGGATTTATTATTCATTTTTTCTTTTTTTGCTCTCTTGTTCTCGTTGTTTTCCTTTTAACATTTTGTTTGTTTTCGTATACATTAAGTACCAGTTTACTAGCTTGTTTTTCTTCACAAAATACAAGTGGCTCGTATTTTAAATTGTACCAGTCATATTTTGCGCGTTCGCGTGCATATCGGTATAATAATGATTAATACTTTTCACTCAGCCAAAGACGTTAATCCGACCATTCAGGCAGCCATTGCAGAGTTTCGAAAGCATACCTGTGTCAGATTTGTTCCTCGTACCAATGAAAAACATTGGATCAACTTAGTGAAGAAAGACGGGTAAGGGAAATAGGATCCATAAATTACTTTTTTTTAATATTGATATTAAAACGGTTTTCTCTAAAAAGGTGTCATTCATAGTGGACGAAAAGTTATGTTGGAGTTGCTAGGTTTACAAAATTCATAGACGGCGCGCTAGGGTGGACCGGGGTGCTAGAGCACCCCCATGGACTTGAGAATTTTTGAGGGTGATTCTGAATCCCCCCATTTAAATTTTTTTTTTTTTTTTTTTTTTTACTGTATTTAATTATTTTGGCAAAGCTTATAAAGACAGACGGTTTCTCATGCATGATCAAGCGATCCCAAACAAAAGTGTCTGCAGTAGCACCAGTAGTGAGAGGCGAGCATCTTCAGAGACATTTCGCCACCAATGATAGATTAATCAGTTCCTATCACTGATCTATTGGGATACAGTTTTCTGATTAGCTTTTGTGTTTTCTTACTGATCAGGTGTTCTTCAAATGTCGGTAAATTGTTCTGGATAAGTGGGGGACAAGACGTCTCAATTGGCGAAGGCTGCGCTAAGAAAGGGATAATTATGCACGAACTGCTTCACGCACTGGGCTTCTGGCACGAACAGTCCAGACCCGACAGGGATCAATACGTGAAAATTCTGTGGGAAAACATTACACCAGGTAAGTAAAAACGTTTATATCGGTTCCCCAGCCAAAATGTACACTTATGCTAATCTAGTAAGTAATGGTGTAGGTTGTGTCATGGTTATAAACTCAATGTTTCTTGATTTTGATTTATTTTGGTCATAATCTGTTGTTCATCACTCCTAATAAGTTTTGTTTGTACCGTGACTTGAATGCACCATGTTTACCTAACTCAGAAACTATCTATGCATTATGATGTCAGCTGCCTCTAAGAGCGCGTATCTCGCGCGGCATTCCTACTAGCTATAATCGATCAGTTTCAGACATATTTTTCAGAACCAATAGCCCAATTTTGATATTCTACTTGAGTGATCACGCACAAAGCAAGGCTCAGGCTCCGGGGAAACGAAAGAATATATTAGGATTACTCCATTGCTTCGCCGGAGCCTCGTCTTGAATTGCTTTATCCGTGATCACTCAACCAGAATATCGAAAGTGGACTATTATCGGCAAAAAAAGCGGCTTTAAATTTTTTGGAATGTTTCATTGCTATAAATTTAATTAAAGTGAAGCTTTTTGGAATCAAAACTACAGGGCCCGGTTGTACGAAGGGTGGATAGCGCTATCCGATGGATAAGTCTTATCCAGTGGATAAATTTATTGGATAACAGCATCAACTTATCCACTGGATAAGAATTAATCCATCGGATAGCGCTATCCACCCTTCGTACAACCGGGCCCAGAGATTTGTATGTGTTTAAAGTGATCTGTTTCCTTTCTAGCCTCGTTGTGGTGTTTTTCACGTTTTTGAAATTAGCTCAAATTCTCATAACTTCTCAAGAATTTAATATTTTTGTCTCAAACTTTCTTACTTTGTTGATGTCATCCTAATCGATAATTTTAATGTAGTGGTCAACTAAAATATGAATTTAAAAAATTATTATAATGAAGAGGCGGCCACATTGGCATTCGGTCAATATCTGTTACCGAAAAACAATAACTTCAGTAACAATTTAACGGGATGTTTTTATTCTCGATCACTCTAGGAAAGGAGAATAATTTCAATAAATATGACCATGGAACTATTGACAATCTGAAAACGAGGTACGACTTTGGAAGCCTCATGCATTATGAGAATGACGAATTTTCAATAGATTCATTTTCAAAAAATTCACAATAGAGGCCATCAGCAATCCAAACCAGAAACTGGGACAAAGACATGGGTTTTCGCAAACTGATATCTTCAAGGTCAATGCACTGTATGATTGTTCAGGTAATGATCGAATCTTGAAGCTAATAGTCCTTTTTCGAATTCGTAAAATACCGCTGTGTTCATTGACTAGGTCATGTGTTTCAGACTATGCATATGTCAATACCTTGGGGATTTTTTCTTAATTTTTGATGGTTTCTTGTTGTTGTTGGTGGTGGTGGTGTTGCTATTGCTGTTGTTGTTGTTGTTGTTGTTTAATCATAACGTCAGTTGCAGATGTAAGTTCATTCCTGTGGGAGGCGACTTAAAATAGCTCCCACTCCCGAGACACTCGCGTGGTCTGACATGAAAACACAATCAAAAGATATCTTGTTTTCTTAAGACCTGACTCACTTTTTCTTCAATACTAAAGGGCCTTATAATGGCTGGAGTTCATGGAGTGACTATGGCCCTTGTGACAGAAACTGCAGAACGATTCGTCAAAGGTTTTGTTCGTCTTCAGATATCTCAAACTGCCCAGGAGCTAACTCTTATGGTATAGGAACAGGACACGGCCAATGCAGTCCCAGTGAATGTCAAGGTAAAATGAGAATCTTAGCATTATTGTCCGATCCTCACTAATCCAATTAACCTGAATCTTTCTTGATCGTCCTCGAAGCTTCTAACATTAATTGATTACGAAAATCATATTTTTTTTCAGTATCCTATTTCTTCGAAAAATATAATAAATGATGGAACTTTTCCATCCTCGACAAACTTGCCTAAAGGGCATTCTCGGTCAGTGTTCGCGCGCAGCGTTTCTGCGCATGAATTTAGTGCGCGCGCGCCAATCATGATGACGTCATTTCAATGTTTTGATATGCAAAATATCAAGAAAACAAGTCTTTCGCTTCTTCAAAATTTTATAGCGCTTAAACAAAGTCGGGGGCACTTATTTTTTCGTTTTCTTGAAAGTACTTTACAGCACCTAACTTTACAGGAAAAATTTGTTTCTTGAGTTCAGTGAAAAATGGGGTTAAATGATTTATTTTTCTGGGACCTCCATTTTTTATTTGCTCATTTTAGTTCTTTACTTTCATCATGGAAGTTTTAAAAGCAATCTGAGGATGGGATCTTTTGGCCATGAACGTCCTTAACAACAAAGTTTTTCACCAAGTGTATCAAGAGAGTAATAGAACATAATAATTGATAATAAACAACGAAAAGTAATGTTATATTTACCTCTAACTTTAGTTCCTTTTGACTGTGACTTTGAAACTGATATGTGCCGCTGGACTACTGACCCACAAAATAACTACCAGTGGCTCCGTCAGCGAGGAATGACATCCAGCTCATCAACTGGTCCTCTTGGTGATGCAACAGAACCTTTGGACGGAACAGGTTAGAATACTGCAGTTACCATATATATTTATGCACTGAGGACATAAGACTGTCTGAAAGAACCGCTATTATATTGATGAATTTTTCAATCATTACTTTAAACAACATGGCCGCTAAATAAACCAACAAAACGTTTTCTACTCTTTTTACTTTCCAAGGTTTCAGGAACCTGGCGATAGCGGTCAATTTTAACCGATATATCCTTGTGATCTAGCTAATCGATGGGTAATTTAGCTGCACAAGTACAGCTTCTGTTGTAAACACATTTCTAGACTACCTTAAAAGTGACTATTCATTATTCTTAAAGGTGTTTATGTCTACGCTGAGGCTTCGTCACCTGTACAGCCAAACCAGAAAACAGAACTCAGAAGTCCAATGTTGGCCGCTACTTCTGGACGATGTCTTCAGTTTGCATACAGTATGTTTGGACCAGGCATGGGGTCACTGAATGTCTATGTAGTGGATGCCATAACAGAAACAAAGAAAGCGATTTTTACAAAAAGCGGTCATCAAGGACAATATTACTGGCATAGAGCAGTTGCAACTGTTACAAGCTCTAATGATTATAAGGTACTTATTTATTCGACAGTGCTTTGAATTTGAGTTTTTGAATTTTTGAATTTGGATTTTATTTCGCCATCAAGATAATATTTACAAATCAGTATTAAGTTATTCGTACAAGTAAGAATAGCCAAAGTAAGAATAGCCAAAAGTTTTGAAAAAGAAGAAGAAAGCAAGTGATTATGATATAGAAACATGAAACTAGTGATACTAAACGTATTCAAGTTAAAGATGTCAAGAGTTTTAAGATTAGTAAAGAGTGGTTCGGTGTGAGAAAGATAATCAGCATTGGCCACAATGCGAACAATTCTTTTCTGAAGAAGAGAATTCTGTTTAGATTAGGTGCTAGACCAGATAATATTGCAATAGTGAAGATATGGATAGACTATAGAATGATATAATAAAAGTTTAGATTTATTGGTTAAATAGAAACGAGATCTGTAGAGTATTGACTTACATTGACTTAGATATGTTGTTACATATATAACTGATATGATGTTTCCAAGTAAAGTGACCATCAGTGAATACACCAAGAAATGTTGCATGTTTCTGCTCAAGCAGGCAGTCATTATATAAGATAGGGCTATAAAGAAGAGAAATGTGTTTTTGTCTAGGTTTAAAAAGTATGTTTTTTTTAAATATTTACTGAAGTCTATTTGTTTTCATCAAAAGATCAACAAGTTGCAGTTCTTTGTTAAATAATTCAACAAGTTGATCAGGATCTTTATGAGAGAGAAATATACTTGTATCATCCACAAACAGTATGGTGTCAGCAAACTCAAAAAGTTTAGGAAATCATTGAAATAGAGTATGAAGAAAAGAGGACCAAGAATCGATCTCTGTGGAACACCACACATAATAGTTTGTTCAACAGAAGCGCAATCATTAAACTGCACAAACTGTTTACGGTTGGTTAAATAGCTTTTTATCCAGGTCAAGGTTAAACCGCGGATTACATAATAATCAAGCTTATTAAAAAGTATATTATGGTCCAGTGTATCGAAAGCTTTCGATAAATCAAGAAAGATGTCGTTTACTGCAAATCTATGAATAGAACATATAGAACAGAATATATAACTGTTGCCATATAACAAGAACTTTTAAGTAATCATCGATTTAATTGACCTCAATTCTTGATTAGTAAAAAATATTCTTCACTCTACGTTTTAATACTTTTAAAGCTTTGCATGACAAAGACATATTGAAATTACAAGGGCTTTATTCTGGAAAATACGCTTAAATAAAAACATTACCGTCTTCAGCGTAGTCGTAATCGTAAAGTCATGTTTTCACTTACGCATATTTTCCATTTGTCTGAATTATGCTGTGCCACACGTGTCAGTATGTACCTGTGCATGACCACTAATCAAAACCAATTCTAAGCTTGAATATTAATCTCAACATATTATTATGAACAGGTTGTGTTTGAGGTCATCAGAGGATCTGACTATACTAGTGACGTAGCACTGGATGATATATCCATTAAAGATGGCAAGTGCGCTGGTCAAGGCCCAGCTCCTACCACTTCACGTCCTGTTACTCCAACGGCCAAGGGTACATGATTTTGATATTGAAAATGCTACATTATTAATTATTTTGAAAACATGTATGACTTCTTAATAAGTGGGTTTCCACTGTAATTCAGCTGGAGCGCGCGTACTCTCGAACGAACAAACTATCTGTAGTAGTCAGCCACCTTAAAGATAATACTGTTTGTATGTAAAACCCATAAAGTATGGACATACATATGGACGTAATCATGTGTTGTTAACTCGAGCATGAAATCAAGTAAGGTACTGCACCTTGTTTACTGCCACAAATAGGCCGATTTCATAAGCAATGCATGCTTTCCTTTGTCAGATCACGTGTCATATTATGGATATCACTCAAACAATTTATCCCAGCTTCGCGGTAAAATAGTGTTAAATCGGTCTAATAGGGCGAATAACAATGTTAAAACACAAAGTACTCTTGGTTGCTTTCAGTGTTTGGGGATGATTGTAATTTTGACCAAGATATGTGTGGCTGGAAGACTGGACCAGGAACGAACCCCTTTTCGTGGACCAGAAAGTCAGGTTCAACACCAACTTTGCACACAGGACCCAGTAATGACCATACTACAGATTCTGGTGAGTGGTTCATTTGTAGAAAGAATGACCTGCTTTTCCACAATGTGGGAAATAGCACCTTGGTGAATGAAAAAATAGCATTTGTTTCTATTGGAATCTACCCAATCTAGTTATTGGTCAGTTGGTATTGGTATTGGTCAGTTGGTATTGGTATTGGTATTGGTATTGGTATTGGTATTGGTATTGGTATTGGTATTGGTATTGGTATTGGTATTGGTATTGGTATTGGTATTGGTATTGGTATTGGTATTGGTATTGGTATTGGTATTGGTATTGGTGTGATTTTACTTGGCCCGCGAGTAATACTCAAAGTAATAAAACAAAAGAAAGCAATAAGTACTACTATCTGCTTTCACAAGTAAAATTGCTCTTGTATTTATTTAGTATTATTAATCTTAATGACTATATGATGCTATTCTAATTGTTATGTCTGTGTGATTTAAGGATCATACGTGTATGTAGAAACATCATACCCTGCCCAACCCAAACAGACAGCTACCCTGGTCAGTAAAGTCTTTCCTCCAGCACCTGCTGGTCGCTGCATGACTTTCTACTTTCACATGTACGGTGAAACCATGGGATCTCTTAACGTGTATATCAGGTACTCCACCACAGTTCAGTACATAATGAAGATTAGTGGCGACAAACAGGATATGTGGCATCGAGGTGATATCAATTTTTCAAACACACATAATTACCAGGTAAGACAATTTTTTACTTGTGTTGAAGATGTTTACCTGGCAAGGTTTTTCCTTCCATTTGCCTTGTTTTTAAAGCTCGATTAGGTGCTGTTACTGCTGCGTGCTGAAAACAGAGTTTTGGGGCTTTTCATGCAATTGCATTGAAACAATGAATTGAGGAAACAAGCCAAAGAACCTTTTATATTTTGACCAGGAAAACATTGAAAAGTCGCATATCACGCCATCGACTATCATCACCTTAAGGAGCAAGAATGGCACAGTTGGCTAGGGCGCAGCCTTCAGTGCGAGAGGTCGCGAGTTCGATTCCATGTGATCTCACATTCTTGTTTCGACTTCTTCTTATAATTACTTCCGTGTAGCTTGAACTAGCTTTAAATACCGGTAAAACGGAGCACGGATGGAGGGGGGTAAAATGAGCACCTTTACCTTTACCTTTATCGTGTTCACACGATGAAACTTCTTGGTACAATGTTGGCGGAAGTTGGCGTAACATTTAAGAATGTAGATACACCGCGCAATTTAATTTAACATTCAAAAACTCATAGTCCATGTTCGCGACAACATTTTGTGAATTATTCCTGAGTTTTTAAAGATCAGGTTTAATAAACGAGCGGGAGTGTTTTATCAGGTTTAAACTGAACCACGAGGCGTAGCCGAGTGGTTTTAGATCTGGTAAATAACACGATGCAGTTCGAGCCCTAGCTACTGTCTGGAATGAAATAACAGTTCGAGTTCCAAAGGAGTAGAGAAAAACTCCTAGGGCATCTATCTAAAATATATATTCTTATTTGTTTTTTATTTTTTCAGATTGTATTTGAATCTGTCCGAGGATCCTCGTATCTTAGTAACATCGCACTTGACGACATCACTTTCACTAACGGCCCTTGTCCGAAAAGGTAGGTTGAATAACACCATATAATATATAAGTGTAACACCTCTTTAATACGGACTACGAAAGGACGGTGCCAAATTAAGACCGAAAACGGGAACAACGAGATGAGGGGAAGTCGAAATTTAATCCCTTCGATGCATCTGCAGTTGTAATATGTAATTTATCTATCCCTGTTTGTATACGACGACGATGATGATGATGAGGGCCAAAAGTTTATTAGTGTTTCTACACTATTTCGTGTAATACCCTCGTTAAATAAAGACGCTATTATTATTATCATTTGTACAGGCAAATCTGATATTCTTTATTATTTTCAGAATATGATCATGATGCAGAAAAAGGATCCTGATGAACTAATTGAAAAGGAGGCATACTAAATGATGCCATGACATATCAGTACCACTAGTAATTGGGTAAAAAGTAGATGAATAAAGGTCGTATATATAAAAATGATATACGTTGTATTTGTGGTAGTCAATTATTCTAAAAGAAATCAGGGCACATTTGGAAAGAATAAATAAACGTACAAGCGACGCAACAAACGGACGAGAGAATGAATGATCGACACAACGAACGAACGAAGGAGAAGAAGAAAAATCTCAGGCTATAGACCCATTCGAAAAACGGCCGCTTCTAATTTACGTATTTTCTAAATTCCATTCATCAAGAGAAATAAAACATGCAATGGAAAGAAGATAGGTAAATAAGGATTCTGTGAAAATTCTGGGACAAAAAAGTAATTATTTTAGGTGTTATTGCAGTGCAAAGTGTGTAAATGACACCAAAGCGAGACTAGTCAGTATTTATCAACAAAATCTGGTACTTATATCTGTAAATTCATTCCATAATAACTTAAAAGGAAAAAAATACCACTGCATTGAAGCTTTACCCACTCACTCACTTTTGGATGCTCTTTCATGTAAGATTGATATACTGATAAAATATTTGATTGACAAAGTTTAAATATAATAGAATAGTGAAGAATCGCCATTTTTAGAATCGGTGTATAAGTAAGGCTATAAATTACTCGAGGTTACCCTCCGCTATTCTATCACGCATGCTCGCCTGATCGTATGGGATAAAATATCGATTACAGCGCGGCCTAAGCCAAGCTGGTACGACTTAGCTTAGGTTGACAGCAACGACCGTGCGAAATAACCGGGTGGGAGGGGGGTGGGTCGCTTCATCTTGTCACTACCCCGGGTTAACTGAGCAAGAACGCAAGGAGTTTCGATCCCACTCGCAACCAGAATTTATAACCAGGGTATTGCATAACCCACGTGCAAATGTGTGTTAACATCTATTATTTGATGTTTATCATATAATTATCCATGAAATACCTATATTTCTCACTTTCGTAAACTTGTTATTTTCACTAGTGAAAATAACATGTTATTTTCACTAGTGAAAAGATCGTTACCATGGTTACACCTTGAGTGCCCTTCAGGGCAGCTTTGCGATTTTCATTCATCAGATTTTCAGGTTTTACTTCATTCATTATGGCTTCTAGTAGCGTGAATTTGTCGGATAGAAAACTTCCTTCATGGGAAATCGAAGTCCCCGAACCACAGCAAAGACGATTTGCTAGCATTACAGAGATGGATGTAGATAATCTCATTTCAAATCAAGAAAATGAGAACACGAAAAAGAAGACACTCTATGACTTGAAGACAGTGAGAGCGTATTTACTCGAAGAACACAATTTTCAAGTTCGTCCACCTACTCGTCCGTGAATGAAAACCAGCTTCAAAGTATGTTCTACGGCAACACCATCACTGGAGCCACTTTTAACATCAACCTGGCATCCTCACCATCAGCGGCTTCAACACAAAGTTCAAGCAGCAGCGTCAAGTCCGTCAAGAAATATCGACGAATCATCGATTCATCGGATAGCAGTCAAGAGACTGAGTAAGCATTAAGCTTCAGAGCAGTTTACTCTTTTACAGACTATTTTAAGTTCATTTAATAGTTTTACATCAATTTTGTACTCAAGTTGAGGACTATTTCACAATTAAAAACTCTATTTTTTATCAGTTTTTCCGATGCAACCTTGAATAGAAACTGAGTCTACAAACATTGAGTATTTTGTTTACTTGTACCTCTTTTTATGGCAGGTAAATAAAAGTATAAAAGACAAATTTGCTTTCATGGATAATTATATGATAAACAGAATATTACATGGTCGCTTGGAGATACGAATTTTATCTTCTCGTATTGAAAAGATAAAATCCGTATCTCCGCGCGCCCATGTAATATCCTCTATTTATTACTTAAATTCCACCGTGCATATCATATATTGCGAGCATTATGAATAGTTAAATTAACTTCGATGTAAGAACCGCTATTGTTCGAATTCGTTCTGTTGTGAAATTAGGCTTGTAAATGAATAGAAGGTTTAGTGTTCAATGAAGCACCAAAAATATAAACTGAACTCTTTAAAAACCTTGCAGGACAAAGGATTAGAAAAAGTCAAAAAACTGAACAATTATTAGTTAAACGATAAGAGCATACTGAGATCAAGGAGATGATTGAAATCGAATTATTTAGAGACAGAAATAGACAGAAAGAGCACACGCTACGGCAAGGCATCGAGTGAATTCATGATGCACTCTTATAGCGCATCTTTCCCTCTGTACTTATTAAGAAATAGAGTGCTTACACTATGTCCATGAAATAAAATCTAAATCGTTACTACCTAATAGTTTTTTATTAGTGACTGTTAGTCACTATCACTCAACTGGAACATAGTGTAAGCACTCATGGACATAGTGTAAGCACTCTACTGTACGCGTGATTGTCATAGCAAAATTAATTGATTGTATTTATCAATCAATTGATAAAGACGCCATTGCTAACCTAGTCTTTCTGGGGATAATTTAGCTGTGGTACGGCCACGCCATATAGAGTGATTACAATAAACCCGTTCAACAAAATCTGTTAGTCAAAGTCTACGACTATCTGCTAGCGTTTATTAGTGTGTATTAGCCTAGTGTAACTAGCAAGACGAAATAACGGTCTCATTCTATTGAAAAACAATATTTTTACTACGAGTCATTTGCTTTACAAATTTTAAACTGTAAATAAGTAATTCATTCCGTGTAAAAGATTGAATTAAAGCTTTGCCGTTTTGCCTTCTACAATCTTTCCAGTTATCCGACTTAAAAATTGAAATACATATAAATGTCAATAAACATGTATAGACTACATTCATTTGTTGTCTGTTTAATAATTTTTGTTTTAGACTATTTGTAGTCTACTTACGAGTCTATTAGCTAGTACTTGTGATTAATAGTGCGTATTAGTCTAGTAATTGTTGAACGGGTTTATTGCAATCACTCTAGTTAGCTAGGTGCATTTAGCGTGTATTTTTTATCATACGGTGTAGAGTTTTTCCTTTCCGGAGAGTTGAATGTAAATCTTTATCCTAGCTTATAATCTTTTGTGTGTTGTGAGTGATTGCATTGGTTTTGGCTGGTTACATAATCTCTTTTGTTGGATAGCTTAACGTTATGGTACCTAAAGAAACCGGCAGTGAAACAAAATATAATAGCCGGTCAATGCCTAACAGTAGATACAAATCTATTTTACTAAGGTGAAGATATTTTTGCCCACTTTTTGACCGTGATTTGTGCCAAAGAATCACGGCAAAAATTACGACAAAAAAGGCGCTAAAAATCACGATAAAAAAGTCGACCCCAAAAAGTGGCTGGTGCAAAACCGGTTGTCAGAAAAAAGTGGAGTGAATGGCACTAAAAAGGCTCTGTATATGGGCCTGGCCGGCCAATGTTTGACTCTTACACAATAAATAAAGATTTATTTATTTATTTACTTATTTATAGAGTATGACTCTTAAAAGATAACATAAGAGAGGAGGGGGGGTTTCAAACTCTCACATCTGATGATTTTATATGTATATAACTTAGAATTTGTCTGTTCTGGTTCGATTCTCGTCGCAAAATTAACATTTATTCTGGCCACTTGGCTCGTTTGCTTTAATTGGCCTATTTAGGGATACTTGAATTAGGGGAACTAGAAATAGATTGAATGATATAATCACTTGAAAAGAACGGCTTCATTTCAGAAAAGAGATCTGGTTTATGGTACGACAGAGGTTATTTCAGTAATTGTTTGATAAAGAATCCCAATCGTTAATGGCCTTGCACCATCCTACCTTGAATTGAGACGTTCACATCAATCAGTGGAGTAGAGAAAGAGGGTCGAACGCCCTGGCCTCGCCTTCTCCTTAAACTCATGCTATTCATGGTTATCCAAAAACAAACCCAAAGCCAGGAAATCGTACATTAAGGAATCAGGGAATGTCATGTAAATTGCAGGCCAAGATCCTGATAGATATGATAAATGAAGCCATAGCATGGAACATGAAATAAGGGCGTACGATAGTCAGGTCTGTTAGCAAAAAGATCGTGCACTTTTGAGTACAAGCACCAAACTTGGCACAAATGTTCCTTGGGGCGTACTAAACAGATTTAGGGGTGGGTGCCAAAAAATGGTGGTCGGGGGAGGCACGCCACACTCTCTACTAGATGGATAAACTTTATCAAAATTTATATGAAACAAAAATAATTCCTTCAAGTGTTAGCGCTAACATGGAAGTGCTGTTTAAAAATGTCAGAATGGCGTTTACAGTTTTTTGATATCTCTTTTTGTTGCAGAGATATCAAAAGTTTTCCAAATATGAATGACATGTCTTGAAGCCTTCAAAAATCGACTTACAAAAATTCATATCTGAGATAAATCTTGATTTAGAATCTAGATCAGAAGAGGTTATTGATATATTGTATACAATTAGTATGATATTCCGGCATCATTTAGAGCGAAAATAAAATAAACAACCGTTTCTGGAGTCTTCTGGCTACTAAGGATGACACCTCAGTTTTGCAAATTTTCTCGATTCCGATTGGCTGATATTTTTTCTCAGATCAGCTAGATATTCCATGGAATGAGCTATTTTACAATGCGCTCTAGGGCTTCAATGATGTTTTTAAAATAGCATGTTTAGATCGTTTAAGATTAAATATTTTTGCGCATTCGAATTCCACGTTGAAAATGTTTTTTAACAATTTTTTTTTATCACATAATTTATTTTCACACCAGTCCATAGCACCTTTGACAGATTTATATATTTTGTCAGATGGAATAAAACTCTCTCATTTTTAGCCACTATTGTATATTCAATACGTTCATAACATTTCAACAAAGCTCACTAATACTACTTGGATTACTTTTATTTCTATAAATGTTATCATGGTTGAGGGATGGATTAGCTAAGATAAAGTCAGATTAGAGTATAGATACTGATTTAGGCCATTTGCTAAGAATAAACAGTCTTAAATAAGTGATACATTGGACCACTTGAGGTTCCATCAAACCAAGCCTATGGCTCAGGTTACACGTTGAACTTCACATCAGCCGAACGCTTTGTAAACAATGGGTAATAAGGCGGTCTTCTTTGAAGTCGTTAGGTTCGGCTCATGAGAAGATCGACGTTCGACCTTAGTCCTCGATCTTATCATCATGTCTTGCACCCAAACCAGGTCAGATTGAGATAAAACGAGAAAAACAGACCCGAGTAAACAACCCGTCAAACATATATGCAACATTTAAAATGAAGTAGGTTTGAGCTGCTGGTTTGTTCCGGGGGGCTAGGTCCTCGTTGTGTTCTATATCTATATTTGCTTGTTGATACAATATCAACCCCACGTTGTATTAAAAGAGTTACACATCAAATAGCATGATGTCCTATACAATAATAGTGGTCGACTGCTACCATCTTGAAGTCCACTATCAATTCAGTTAATTATTACAAGTTCGAACCTGACAAGGAAAAAAATCCACAAGAGATAAGGACTACGGGGTACTAGTTGGAACTGCGTGGGTGTTAAATACAATAAGTGAATAAGAAGAAACACCGCGAGTAAAACACTTTGGACCTGTAAACATTGACGTTTAGGACGATAGACAGTCTTTGGTTAGCAAATACTTTCAAACTTTTAACACGGGTTAAAATTTTCCTTTTTATTCATTTTTTTTTTTCACAACAACTAAACTGTTAGAGGAGATAATAATATCAAACTTGAAAAGTTTGAGTTAATGTTATACAATACAATACAATGAAAATACAATGAGAGAAAAGTGATAAAGGGTCTATTGTAATCTCGTGTTGTTAATTAATCCCCTTCAAACGTTAACTGACACCTCTAAAATAAAACAAAAATTCGCAAATGAATATGAGCAAGGAGTTCAATATTTCTGGTTATCTGTGCCGCCCATGCAATGTCAAACAAATCAGAATCGAAGCCGTACATCTGAATTGTCTATTTAGATTTTGATGATTCTATAAGATAGAGTGCAAACAGGTTATATATAACCGTGAAACTTTAGTTATACTAAATTGTACAATCTTATGCAAATTCTATTGTTTTCTGTTGTTTAATTAGCACTATTCTATGCTATTTAGTAATTTGTACTTCATGGATATACGGTTTGCACTCTACATTGAAATGTGATAAAATGATTAATACATTTTTCGCAAATAGATGAATATATTTTTTTATACAAAAATACTGAACTTTCACTTAAATGTGAAACACATTTGAGATAAATTGCTATGGTTACCGTCTGGAGGACCAGTAATGCAATCAATAGTAACCCCACCCCACCCCCCTCGATAATAATGCTCAGTTTGCTGCATATAAAGGTGAATAGTTGTGCAAAACCGCCAGTTTGTTCCTGTTTCAACCATGGGTCGGTTCAAGCGTATTATCCTGCTGATCAGCATTGCAGTCTCTCTATCCAACTCTGTTCCTGTAGCTTACAATGGTATGTCCTCATCAAGCAGTATTTCTTGCCGCTCTCTCAGGGCATAACATTCGTTTTCTCATCGCTGGGCTTGTTTTTAAAAAAAAACTTTTTTCGTGTTTTCCTATAGTGTTTTTTAAATATTTTCCCCCCTTTATCTGTGGCTTACTTTTTAACCCTTATTTCCTTGAGCATGCTTTTTACCGTAAACGTCTTAGCTTTTGTAGATCATTTAATTTATTACAGTCTAGTAGTTGAGCATATTTCGACATTACGTGTGTATTGTTAATTGAAAATCTTTTTAGTGTGCTAAACAAAAATATGAGTTCATAAAATGTTAATATTAACTTGATGTTTTAATTATCTTTACGAAATATATGTTCAAAATTACATTTTGTCTTGGGACAAAAACTGGACTGTCCTATTACTTAGACCCGTATTTTATGTTTATACTTTTTTCACTTTATGTTTCTTAACTTCGCAGAGAAAAGACTGTCAGAAAACGACGATTCCGAAAAGGATGTCACAGAGCAAATCGAAAGAGTAAATGAAAGTAAGTAAGCTAGCAATGTTGTCTTATTGAAGGCACTTGATTTAGTACTGTAATAACTTGCCTCAGACATTCGTAAAAAAGATTTCGTCTACATTCGGGATGTTGTCGGAAAAGATTCTATCGAATTGAACTTCTCAAAGATTTATTGATTTTTCATCGACCTGTGCATTCAATTTCGCTTTTACGTGAGCTTTACACGGCCACTCAAACTAAACATTTAAAATTCCTCAATTAAGTGAATGAATTTAATAAATTCTAAACAAATAAAATCAAATAGATGTCTTTCGGTAAGCCCACTACACCATTGTTTGAACTGAGCGTGATTCTCGTTGATGGAGGCCAGAAGGAAATTTTATTTTTCTGCTATAATTTCTAAGTAAATTCCGGTAGGTTCGGAGACGCTTTTCATGCCGCGTTCTTTTCTATTTTAAACAACAATAACAACAAAAAGTCTTAGCTAAAGTGATGTAATACTCAGAGGGATCAAAGGGAGTTGTTTGAACAATATAAACAATAGCAAAATAGTAAAATAAGAAAAACTTTTATCATCAACCAGAAAAACTAATATAAACTAACCAAATCAAACGAACCGATTTCCTTTGTTTTTCACGCTATAGATTATAATAAAGTCTCATTAACTCACCTTGGAGCTGGAGCATATGATGAGAGGTCAAGCTAGCTTTACCTTTTATTGCCCTTGTCCCATCTTACCCGAAGGTTAAACGTTTTACTAATTTCAATATCGTAATGGTTACCAGGCGAGTAGACTCTCCTTTTATCTTCTCCATGGACGAGACTCTGGTCGCAGATGAAAATAATGGTAAAAACAAACAAAACAAAACAAAAACCTGTAGTTACGCAATTCCAAAAAGCAGAGGGAAAAATTAATTAAAACTGAAAAAAAAACGACAGCAAACACAGAAAGATATCGTCGTACCTCGGAATAACTCTCTGGCTTTTATATCATCGTATATATCGCCAGTTTTTCCTCCTCTCAACTTAATTTTCTAGACCTGGATGGAAATATCGTTCAATAAAGGTTCTTAATGAGGTGATGTAATACGCCTGCATGTAATAATGGAAGAGAATCGTTGAACAATGTTAGGATTAACTGCTAAACAAATAAAGAGTTTTTGAGATAGCAGAATTAAAGAGACTAATGAGCTGGGTAGCTGAAGACAAAGGTGTACAAATCTCTGACGTCAGATGTTAACGATCTGTTATTTAGTTGAATAAGACAGAATTACAAGGATGTGAAATTATTCGTTGCGCTTTTTTTCTTTTCTTTTCTTTTCTTTTTTTTTTTTTTGTAATGGTTTTTCTTTGGGTACTCAGGTTAAAAAGTATCTTTTCAGTTGCGTAGCTCGGGAAAAAGTCGGTTGTGGTCAGTTGTTTGTTTTCCGTTTTCTGAAGATGATATTCATGAATATTAGTAAAACACCGATATCTGATCAATACGAACTAGGTTCATCATAGTCAGGTCTCTGTGGCGCAATCGGTTAGCGCGTTCGGCTGTTAACCGAAAGGTTGGTTGTTCAAGCCCACCCAGGGACGATTCGTTTTGCCTTTTGAAGATAATATTTGTGATTATTAATAAAACACCGATATCTGATCAATACGAACTAGGTTCATTATCGTCAGGTCTCTGTGGCGCAATCGGTTAGCGCGTTCGGCTGTTAACCGAAAGGTTGGTGGTTCAAGCCCACCCAGGGACGATTCAATTTTGAATTTTGAAGATGATATTCGTGATTATTAGTAAAACACCGATATCTGATCAATACGAACTAGGTTCATTATCGTCAGGTCTCTGTGGCGCAATCGGTTAGCGCGTTCGGCTGTTAACCGAAAGGTTGGTGGTTCAAGCCCACCCAGGGACGATTCAATTTTGAATTTTGAAGATGATATTCGTGATTATTAGTAAAACACCGATATCTGATCAATACGAACTAGGTTCATTATCGTCAGGTCTCTGTGGCGCAATCGGTTAGCGCGTTCGGCTGTTAACCGAAAGGTTGGTGGTTCGAGCCCACCTAGGGACGATTCGATTTTACCTTTTGAAGATAATATTTTTGATTATTAGTAAAAATCTATGATTATCATCACATATTTAATCTTTTTACCTCAACACAATATAAAATGTTAGCAAACAATTTGATAGTGAAATCTTTACAAAGGGTGTCGTCGAAAAGAAACCATCTAAAGCCTTTTATTCTGTTTTACAGAGGTGGATAAGAACCTATTTGAAGGTGATATAATCCTTGGTGAGAATAACGGAGATGTTGATGGACCACAAGAAGGAAATGAAAAAAGAAACGCTCAAAGAGATCGATCAAGAGTTTGGAAGACCAAAGTCGTTCCTTATGTCATAGACCAGTCCTTTACTAATCGTAAGTTACCTAATTTTCAATCTCATAAATAATTAATTATTCATTAATACATCCATTAAACTATCCAACCATCCATCCATCCATCTACCCATCCTTCCATCCATCCTTCCCTCCATCCATCCATCCATCCATCCATCCATCCATCCATCCATCTATCCATCCATCTACCCATCCATCTACCCATCCATCCATCCATCCTTCCCTCAATCCATCCATCCATCCATCCATCCATACATCCGTCCATCCATCCAACCATCCCTCCCTCCCTCCCTCCCAGCATCCATCCATCTCTTCGTGCATCCCTCCCTCCACCCATCCATCCATCCATCCATCTCATTCAATTCATTCTTAATGCAATGTACTGACGTACTCCTCCCTAGTGAGGACAGGAGCCCATTACCCAGAACATACACCTCAAGTATATACCATAGGAGTTATCCTTTTCCAAGACTATCTATATTTAGAACAGCTTTCCCGCCAAGTAATGTCGCCTTAGCCAATGGACTACTTCGACGATGCGGCGGCCATCTTGAATCTGAATTAATGAAAAAAACTTTTTACGAGATGCCGGAGGTATGCGTAGGATCTGATGAAGAAAAAATCAAATCCTGGGTTTCTCTGGCCCTATCATGCTGGTTAAGTGTCAAGCATTTCATTTTTCTACGTCGTATCAGTCATTATTTTCACATCTTGAATCGCAATGCATAATGGGGCGTCCAGGGGGGAAAAGAAAACAAAAACGTCGGATAAAACAAAGAGTTTCGTTTTTTTGTCTTTCTTTCGTGTCCATCTTCTTATTTCATCTCTTGTCAAGTTGTCTAGGGGTAAAACGTTAATCTTAATCAACGCCATAAGGGTAACAAAGATTTGTATATTTGCCCCCTACCAAAATGGCCGCCGTATCGTCGAAGTAGTCCATTAACGAAGCTCGAGTACGGGCATAACTTTGTGCAGGGGACACAATAGATGACATAGTGTGCGTAATTCAATGAAAGCCTATTTTATTCTTTGGTAAGCTTCGTTCTTTTGTATATCTTGGAGTCTTTTGTTGTAGAACTTAATTTTACGCGGGAAATATGATTCTAAAAACAACCAGTCTGAGAAAACGACAACTCGAGATAGGGGTACCAGTTGTACGCTTCGGGTAATGGGCTCCTGGTGAGGAAGGTTTTGTAAAGAATGGCGATGGAACCGAGCATGCGCAAAAAAAGAGCAAAATTCCAATGTGTTTACAAGGACATACACTTGTAATAAGGGGACCCAAAGGCAATCCATCCTTAGTTGTGCAAAACAAATGCTATTCTTCCTGATGCATGATAAATGTTGAATGCTGTTTATCAATGCATGCATGTTGTATTAATGATAATTTATAATTATCATTCAGCCCAGGACTATATTCCGACCATTCAGGCAGCCTTTGCAGAGTTTCACCAGCATACCTGCGTCAGATTTGTCTCTCGCACCAATGAAAAAAATTGGATCAACTTCGTGTACAAAACAGGGTAAGGGATGTGGAAAAAGTTAATTTAATTGTACACGTACTAATGGACAGGTTCACACAGGATATCTGTAATAAATTGTCTTGACTTTTCTGTAGGTATCTTGAACTTATTATTATTGCTAGTGCTAATGTTAACATAATCATTATTATTAGCATCATCTTCTTCTTCATCATCATAACTATTATTATTATTATTATTATTATTATATTTATTATTATTATAATTATAATTATAATTAAATAATCATAATTATAATTATTATTATTATTATTATTATTATTATTATTATTATTATTATTATTATTATTATAAACAGTACTTATATAGCGCATTCTGCTACCTCATTGCGCTATATATGGTTCGTAGTTTAAAAAATAAGAGTTTGCTGATTGAAAAAGTAGAGTTTTCAGCACAGGGAGCTCGGCTTTCCTTTGCCGCATTCAATATTCATGATTCTTTACGTAATTGCTCTTTATGGGTTTCCTGTGGTTTGAGATCGGCTTCCTGTGGTTTGGGATCGGTTTACGGTTACACAAGCTGTAATCAGATCTGTACTGTAGATTGATAGCCGATTAAATTCAAATCAATAACCGTTGGTAACGTGCTCTTTATGAGTTGCTTGTGTTGTTTGAATGTAACGTAAATGTTTCTAGTAAGCACTGACTGAAAACCCACCAAATTACGCCATTACACCCGTTCATTACACCCGGTCATTACACCTGGTCATTACACCCGGTCATTACACCCGGTCATTACACCCGGTCATTACACCCGGTCATTACACCCGGTCATTACACCCGGTCATTACACCCGGTCATTACACCTGGTCATTACACCTGGTCATTACACCCGGTCATTACACCTGGTCATTACACCCGGTCATTACACCCGGTCATTACACCCGGTCATTACACCCGGTCATTACACCCGGTCATTACACCCGGTCATTACACCGCCATCATTGCAATGATAGATATTAATTAGTCCCTATCACGGATCTGTTGGTCCAGAGTTTCCTGATTAGTTTTTGTGTTTTCATACTGATCAGGTGTTATTCAAGCGTCGGAAAAAAATACTGGAAAAGTGGGGGACAAGACGTCTCACTTGGCCGAGGCTGCAACAGCAAAGGGATAATTATGCACGAACTGCTTCACGCACTGGGCTTCTGGCACGAACAGTCCAGACCCGACAGGAATCAATACGTGAAAATTATGTGGGAAAACATAAAACCAGGTTATATACATTAATGATAAGCTATAAGCAGTGGCGGATCCAGGATTTTAAGGTGGCTCGATGTGATTGACCATTTGTTCACCTTACCCTCGAATTCACAAAGGGTGGTGGGAAGGAGGGGTTCCAATTTCACAAGATCTCACAAAGGGGACTCCATGGAGTCCATGGAACCACCCCTGGATCAGCCACTGATAAATTACAAATTATTTTAATTATAATTGACAAAAGAAACAAGATCAGATCAGTAGCAATAATCATTTGTCGGGTTTCTATTTTTTGTTTTTCAGGAAAGGAGCATAATTTCAACAAATATAGCCATGGGACTATTGACAGTCTGAAAGCGACATACGACTTACAGAGCATCATGCATTATGGGAAATACTCATTTTCCTCGAACGGCAAACCCACAATAGAGGCCATCAGCAATCCAAACCAGCAACTGGGACAACGAAATGGGTTTTCACCAACTGATATCTTCGAGGTCAATGCACTGTATGATTGTTCAGGTAACGAGTCTTGAAGTTAATTGGCTGCGATGTGAATCACTGTATTTCTGCCTTGCATACTCAAAACAGTTCAGATTACTCAAATTTCGTTATTTGGTAAATTATCTACTCTATAATAGCCAAACCCTTTGTTGAAATGCTGGTTTTATTACACAACTTACATTCGATCTTTTTTCTTTTTTCTTTTTTTCTTTTTTTCTTTTTTCTTTTTTCTTTTTTCTTTTTTTCTTTTTTTCTTTTTCTTTTTTCTTTTTACTGTAGCATTAACTTAGAAAAGGCTTTCGAACCTAAGATAAAGACACGTAGTCTGACATGGTAACACAGTCAAAATATTTTGTTGTCTGCATGACTGAAGAACTCACTCACTCTTTCTTCAATACTAAAGGGCCTTCTAATGGCTGGAGTTCATGGAGTGACTATGGCCCTTGTGACAGCAACTGCAAAAAGGTTCGTCAAAGGTTTTGCTCGTCTTCAGATGTCTCAAACTGTCCAGGAGCTAACTCTTATGGTATAGAAACAAAAGACGACCAATGCAGTCCCAGTGAATGTCAAGGTAAAATGAGAATCTTAGCATTATTGTCCGATCCTCACTAAACCAATTAACCTGAATCTTTCTTAATCGTCCTCGAAGCTTCTAACATTAATTGATTACGAAAATCATATTTTTTTTCAGTATCCTATTTCTTCGAAAAATATAATAAATGATGGAACTTTTCCATCCTCCACAAAATGAGATTGCCTAAAGGGCATTCGCGGGCTGTGTTCGCGCGCAACGTTTCTGTTGAAATTAGTGTTGACAATTTAGCAGTATTTTAATCGTGCACCTTAGACTGACATTTTAGATCCTTTTCATTGTGTCTTTCTATTTTGATAAAATGAAGAGTTTGAACTCAGGTTCGTATGATGTTGAATGCGATCGACTAGGTGTGGACTGACCTTTTCTCGGCAACCTGAGAGGTCATTAGCAGATCGTGTCAACTAACCAAGAAGTGAACAGATAGTAGCTAGGTGCTATTTATACTTATATTCCTATATTTTGTATGCAGCTCCCATAGACGGTCACTGGGGACGTTGGTCATCATGGAGTCGGTGTAGTGCTACTTGTGGACAAGGAACTCACACTAGAACGAGACAATGTAACGACCCACCGCCTAAAAATGGCGGGAAACCGTGTACCGGAAACAGCACACAGACCAATATTTGCAAGGTCAAAAGATGTGGCTTAGGTAAGATAAATATATACTTTTAGTTTTTGTCTAATATATATTGATTGTTTAAAAGAGATTATAAAGAGAGAAAAAATATGAGGTACAGCAAAAACCTGTTGTCTTTATGGTTAGCAAGAGTGTAGACACTGAGGTTTGTCACTTCCAGGGTTTCACAAACTTCCGCGCACACAGAGTCTAATCCTCGACCAAGTTCGCCAACATTGAATATTTACAAAATCAAGAATTTGTCTCATTTCCTATTTCTTCAAAAAAAATAATAAATGATTGAACTGTTCCATCCTCCATGCACAAATTGGGAATTCCACTAATGCCAAAGATTTTTACCAAGTTTCATAATAAGTGATAATAAATATAAGTTAAACGATATATGTAATCATAAACCTAAAAACCTCATGTGGAACTTACCTCTCCCTTAAGGTCCTGATGATTGCGAGTTTGAAATCGATATGTGCAGCTGGACTACTGACCCACAAAATAACTACCAGTGGTACCGTCAGCATGGATCAACATCCAGCCCATCAACTGGTCCTAATGGTGATGCAACAAAACCTTTGAACGGAAATGGTTAGAATACTAGACTAATACTGCAGTTTCCATATCTTTAACTAAGACCATGCAACTGATCTAAAGAGCAGTCACATTCATGATGTCTTCATTCATTACTTCAAACAATATGGCCGCTAAACAACCCAATAAAACAGACTAATAAGGACTTTCCCTACATTTTCTAGTTTTATTAGATCTGAGCTCTCGGACTCATGGTGATAGCAGAACGTATCAAAAAGTGCCATGATAAGGCTGAAAATAACTTTTCGTCTTATCGATGGATAATTTAGTTGCAGAACTCCTTCGAAGTTCCTCTTGTAAAACATCTATTCATTATATTCATTATAAGTGACTATTCATTATATTTCTCAAGGTTTTTACGTCTACGCTGAGGCTTCGTCACCTGTACAGCAAAACCAGAAAACAGAACTCAGAAGTCCAATATTGGCTGCTACTTCTGGACGATGTCTTCAGTTTGCATACAGTATGTATGGATCTGCCATTGGTTCACTGAATGTCTATGTAGTGGATGCCAAAACAGGAACAAAGAAAGCGATTTTTACAAAAAGCGGTAACCAGGGACAACAGTGGCATAGAGCAAATGCAACTATTACAAGCTCTAATGGTTATAAGGTACTCATTAGGTATTGTTGTCATGATTACGGGACTAGAACCTCGATTTTCATCACCACTGATCTCCACCCCAACACTGATAGTTAACGCAATGAATACAATGTACTTTTGCGTCGCGTAGTGTGCTTCCTTTAATCTAATAATCATCTATGTCATACTGCGCCCCACCTGTAGAGATTTATTATGTCTTGCTTATCAAAACCACTTGCCAGCTTAAACACCATGTATTCTCAACATATTATGAACAGGTTGTGTTTGAGGTCATCAGAGGATCTAGCTATACTAGTGACGTAGCACTGGATGATATAATCTTTAAAGATGGCAATTGCGCTGGTCAAGGCCCAGCCAGTACAACCTCACGTCCTTGGACGTTAGCTCCTAGCACTTCCCGTCCCTGGACTGCAGGCCCAACAACTTCACGTCCCTGGACTGCAGGCCCCACAACTTCACGTCCCTGGACTGCAGGCCCCACAACTTCACGTCCCTCAACTTCGAGACCTCTTACCACAAACCCACTGCCTCAGGGTAAATATTAAATCTAAACATGTACTTAAATATAGATAGATTCATAGTCACAAAAAGTGACCTTCCTGGCAAGGTTGCAGCAGATGTAATATTTTTGTTTATTTATTGTTTTCCTTTATGAATCTTTTGATTTATAGTTCTAAACAAATAGGTGACCGTAAACCATGAAATCAATCCCAACCCTGACAATGTGGTATTTACATACATCTCTCTTCAGGTCCAGTTGACTGTGACTTTGAAATCGATATGTGCAGCTGGACTACTAACCCCCAAAATAACTACCAGTGGTACCGTCAGCAACGATCAACACCCAGCTCATCAACTGGTCCTAATGGTGATGCAACAAAACCTTTGAGCGGAACAGGTTAGAATACTGCAGCTTCGATATTTGTTAACTGAAAGCATGACACGGATTTAAAGAGCAGCCATGTTGATGCTGTCATCATTTGATAGTCCATTTGATATTTCAAACGATATGGCAGATATGACGCGTTTTCTTAGCGCGTTTTCTAAAAGTGTCATGGCGAGGCTGAAAATACCTTGTCGACGTCTATTGCACGCATGGATAATCCATCTGTACAGCTTCCAGGGTCAGATTTAAGAAAGGCGATGAGACGCAGTTCCCCCTTCTAATTCGAGATGCTTCTTTGGTCAAAATATTCCCAGAACGCAGGTAATAAGCATTCCTGGAAACCACATTTTAAGATTTTTTTTGGATAATTAGCAAGGATCGCTAAATTCTCACGGTACCTCCTTTACCAGATTCCTGGATCCGCCTTTTACTTCTGTTCTAAAACACATTTCTATGCCGACGCATTACCTTAAAAGTGACTATTCATTTTTTTAAGGTTTTTACGTCTACGCTGAGGCTTCGTCACCTGTACAGCCAAACCAGAAAACAGAGCTCAGAAGTCCAATATTGGCCGCTACTTCTGGACGATGTCTTCAGTTTGCATACAGTATGTATGGATCTGCCATTGGGTCACTGAATGTCTATGTAGTGGATGCCAAAACAGGAACAAAGAAAGCGATTTTTACAAAAAGCGGTAACCAGGGACAACAGTGGCATAGAACAAGTGCAACTATTACAAGCTCTAATGGTTATAAGGTACTTGGCAATTCGACAGTGCTATATCTGCTTACTGCAAGAACTATCAAAAATGGTTCCCTAAAATAGATGAAACAGTTGTCATATGACAAGAACGGTCATGATCATCAATTCATTTAAACACAATTTTAGAATTATGCAAAAGCGCAGAGTAAATGGACTCTCTCCGATTCATGATTATAGTTAACGCCTGAAGCAATTTGATAATGAGAGACTGCAATGTACGTTTTCATTGCATCGAGCACTTGCACTTCCATTTGTCTGCAATATATGATGTGCCACACGCGTCAGTACTTATGCATGACCCATCCTTTATAGCTTATCAAAACCAATTCCAAGCTTGAACATTATTCTCACCATCTTATAAACTGCAGGTTGTATTTGAGGTCATTAAGGGATTTAGCTATAATAGTGACGTAGCACTGGATGATATATTGTTTAAAGATGGCAAGTGCGCTGGTCAAGGCCCAGCCAGTACAACCTCACGTCCTTGGACGGCAGCTCCTACCACTTCCCGTCCCTACACTTCACGACCTGTTACTACAAGCTCACCGCCTCAGGGTAAGTTTTGAATTAAAACATCTACTTAAATATAGACAGATTGATAAAGATGATTTGCGTATGATGATGGGATATGAAATGTATATGTGATCGTACCATACTGAATTGACTCAGAAAAAATTCTGAGCCCCAGATGGGAATCGAACCCACGATCCTCCGTATACTAGTCGAATGCTCTGCCACTGAGCTACAGGAGACTAATGGCGAGTAAGTCGTTAATGCGGATTTATTGTGACAAACGTACTGTATTTTACAGTCAAAGATTACAGAAATGTTAAAGGAAGTATATGTTAATGATGATTTGCGTATGATATTGGAATATGAAATAGATAGATAGATTCATAGTTAGTCACAAAAAGTGACATTCCTGGCAAGGTTGCAGCAGATGTAATATTTTTGTTTATTTATTGTTTTCCTTTATGAATCTTTTGATTTATAGTTCTAAACAAATAGGTGACCGTAAACCATGAAATCAATCCCAACCCTGACAATGTGGTATTTACATACATCTCTCTTCAGGTCCAGTTGACTGTGACTTTGAAATCGATATGTGCAGCTGGACTACTAACCCCCAAAATAACTACCAGTGGTACCGTCAGCAACGATCAACACCCAGCTCATCAACTGGTCCTAATGGTGATGCAACAAAACCTTTGAGCGGAACAGGTTAGAATACTGCAGCTTCGATATTTTTTAACTGAAAGCATGACACGGATTTAAAGAGCAGCCATGTTGATGCTGTCATCATTTGATAGTCCATTTGATATTTCAAACGATATGGCAGATATGACGCGTTTTCTTAGCGCGTTTTCTAAAAGTGTCATGGCGAGGCTGAAAATACCTTGTCGACGTCTATTGCACGCATGGATAATCCATCTGTACAGCTTCCAGGGTCAGATTTAAGAAAGGCGATGAGACGCAGTTCCCCCTTCTAATTCGAGATGCTTCTTTGGTCAAAATATTCCCAGAACGCAGGTAATAAGCATTCCTGGAAACCACATTTTAAGATTTTTTTTGGATAATTAGCAAGGATCGCTAAATTCTCACGGTACCTCCTTTACCAGATTCCTGGATCCGCCTTTTACTTCTGTTCTAAAACACATTTCTATGCCGACGCATTACCTTAAAAGTGACTATTCATTTTTTTAAGGTTTTTACGTCTACGCTGAGGCTTCGTCACCTGTACAGCCAAACCAGAAAACAGAGCTCAGAAGTCCAATATTGGCCGCTACTTCTGGACGATGTCTTCAGTTTGCATACAGTATGTATGGATCTGCCATTGGGTCACTGAATGTCTATGTAGTGGATGCCAAAACAGGAACAAAGAAAGCGATTTTTACAAAAAGCGGTAACCAGGGACAACAGTGGCATAGAACAAGTGCAACTATTACAAGCTCTAATGGTTATAAGGTACTTGGCAATTCGACAGTGCTATATCTGCTTACTGCAAGAACTATCAAAAATGGTTCCCAAAAATAGATAAAACAGTTGTCATATGACAAGAACGGTCATGATCATCAATTCATTTAAACACAATTCTAGAATTATGCAAAAGCGCAGAGTAAATGGACTCTCTCCGATTCATGATTATAGTTAACGCCTGAAGCAATTTGATAATGAGAGACTGCAATGTACGTTTTTATTGCATGGAGCACTTGCACTTCCATTTGTCTGCAGTATATGATGTGCCACACGCGTCAGTACTTATGCATGACCCATCCTTTTTTAGCTTATCAAAACCAATTCCCAGCTTGAACATTATTCTCACCATCTTATAAACTACAGGTTGTATTTGAGGTCATCAGGGGATCTAGCTATACTAGTGACGTAGCACTGGATGATATACTGTTTAAAGATGGCAAGTGCGCTGGTCAAGGCCCAGCCAGTACAACCTCACGTCCTTGGACGGCAGCTCCTACCACTTCACGTCCCTGGACTGCAGGCCCCACAACTTCACGTCCCTGGACTGCAGGCCCCACAACTTCACGTCCATGGACTGCAGGCCCCACAACTTCACGTCCCTGGACTGCAGGCCCCACAACTTTACATCCCTCAACTTCAAGACCTGTTACTTTAAATCCAACGACCCAGGGTAAATTTTGTTATAAATATGCTATACATTGAAAAAAAAACTCGTTGAAAAAGTGTATATTGTTTATTAAAAAATGTTTTTAGGTTTGGTCTGAGCCCAATTTTTTACATCTACGTTATTTTACTTCAATTTCCTCGTTTAGTATTTAATAGAGTGACTTGAAACTTCTCTTTTGGATAGAGTTTTGCAAAAGAAATAATAAGACAAATTCTATTGAAGGATAATTATTTTAGTACGTGACCCGAATAGGCATATTGTGTTCAAGATCCACTAATGTTCTAGCATCTTGCTGCTTAAATGCGTCTGTATTACAATTAAATATAAGCTTAAGAAACCAATTTAAATCGGTCTAATATGAAAAATAACAATGTTAAAACACAAAGTACTCTTGGTTGCTTTCAGTGTTTGGTGATGATTGTAATTTCGACCAAGATATGTGTGGCTGGAAGACTGGACCAGGAACGAACACCTTTTCGTGGACCAGAAGGTCAGGTTCAACACCAAGTTGGAACACAGGACCCAATGGTGACCACTCTTCAGGTTCTGGTGAGTGGTTAATTTGTATAGAGAATGGCCTGCTTTTCTGTGTCGGTCCTATGGAAGTTTATTTGGATACATATGGCCTTCCTCCTGCCCAGGATTTTACTCCAGAATGCCGTGGGAAATAAGATCTTGGTGAATGATGATATCTATTGGAACCTACATAATCTAGGTTCGCTCTTGCTTTCACACATGTACAATTGACTAACTTGGGAAGATATTATCATTATTATTGTTCATCATCATCATCATCATCAGCAGCAGCAGCAGCAGCATCATCATGATCATCATGATCATCATGATCATCATGATCATCATTATCATCATTATTATCATTATTATCATTATTATCATTATTATCATTATTATCATTATTATTATCATTATTATTATTATTATTATTATTATCATTATTAACGACTATATGATGCTATTCTAATTGTTATGTGTGTGTGTTTTAAGGATCATACGTGTATGTAGAAACATCATCCCCTGCCAAACCCAAACAGACAGCTACCCTGGTCAGTAGAGTCTTTCCTCCAGCACCTGCTGGTCGCTGCATGAGTTTCTACTATCACATGTACGGTGCAACCATGGGATCGCTTAACGTGTATATCAGAAGCTCCTCCAGCCCAGTACAATCCAGGGTATTCAAGATTAGTGGCGACCAAAAGAATACGTGGCATCAAGCTGTGATCAATATTTCAAACATGATCTGTGATTACAAGGTAAAGAAAAGTTTAATTGAATAATTTAAATATGATAATAATAGAAAAAAAAAATTACATTTGCTTTAAAACGTCCTTGTTTTACAAGGGTAGCACTTAGTAGCCAGGCTAACAAACCTGTGGCCCTGGTTCCATGATCGACGGAATTGGAAATTAAAAGTTATTTTTTTGTGTAGAGGAAAATCAGAGAACCTGGAGAAAAACCGAAGCACAGTAGAGAACCAACTAGAAACTCTACTCACATGCGACACTGAGCTCGGCGGAACTCGAACGTGGGTCTTTTTTTTTTTTAGAGTCGAGCGCTGGCACCACTATCAAAGCACCGTGCTTTGTTTTTAAAGCTCAATTCTGAGGTGCTGTAATTTCTGCATTCTGCATGAAAACAGAATTTTTGAAATATGTCTCATTTTAGCCGGAGGCTCGACCTGGTTGTTTTCGGCGCGCTACCATTCAACCTCGAATCTTAGGTACGCTGATGCAAACAATTCATTGGATAAAAAAACGTTTCGTGGTTTTAAGGAAAAGATGACATTTTCGAATTAGCATATTTCAAGATTTATAGCATAGAAATTTTGCAACAACAAAAACTTTTAATAACGTAGAGGAAAAATGGTTCATTTACTTGCTTTGTGTTCATATTATTAATTTTTTAATATCTTACGTTGCTGAAAAATCACGTTAAATTAATAGAAAGAAATCGCACCATTTGATATTCCAAGACTAATTAATATAAAGTTCTCTATTCATTTTTGGACTATTTTGTTGTGATAACTAACATACTCGTAAATTCAAAACCGATTGATGAATTTTTTTAAGGTTTAACACAACCTGCCAAAGTTTCATTATTTTCATTGAAACAATTTAAGGTTTTCAATCTTTAAGCCTGAAATGAGGACAGTTCGGGGCCAGTAACACTGGAGAGCTGGACCGCGGATTTTTATGCGTTGAAGGGGCACCCACACGAGAAAAACGCCGATCCAAACCATATCATCCAAGAAAGAGAAAGTTATTACATATTTGATATCAAAGCTGCAATAGGGGCACAAAAACGAACCAGGGTGGGGCGCATACCCTGCATGCACCCCCTCCCTGGATCCGCTCCTGAGTAATTTTGCTTTTTGTCGCGACTACGGCCAATATGTAATATATTTTCTCCTAACAAGCCACCAATATAAACCCTTATTGTTAACCCTTCAGTTATAATTATGATATATTTTGAACATAACAATTACAGCGCGACGCGCCTTACCGTGGCCACCCTGCCAAAGTTTCGTACAAGTACGATAAATCACTTCTTGCAAAGAATTTCCACATGAAAAAGAATGCCTACGAAAGTATTAAGTGTTAGCAAGCCAAAAGAGCAAAACTGGTTTTAGAAATAGAGATTTTTAAGCATTTTCTTCAAGTTCTTGCTCCGAAGTTCAAATATGTGCGGTAACAACAAAGCAAGTTAACATGCAAATTTACAGATTCTCGCTTTCTGATTGGCTAACTTGTAAAAAAAGTTTGTTGGGTGGCTACGGTAAGGCGCGTCGCGCTGTAAGGAAGTGAGCAAATCAATGTAACTGAACAGTAACTGAAATCTAAAATATATATTCTTATTTGTTTTTTTATTTTTTCAGATTGTATTTGAATCTGTCCGAGGATCCTCGTATCTTAGTGACATCGCACTTGACGACATCACTTTCACTAACGGCCCTTGTCCGAAAAGGTAGGTTGAATAACACCATAATATAAATAGAATGTGGTATTCTACTGAAGAAAACCATTCCCTTCAACCTCAAAGAAAATATGCCTTTCTAATTTTCATATACAAAGACAAAAATCTCCTTCCACAAATACCCTGAAACATCCTCTGGACTGATTTAAGTCGGGGCACGGATGGTTAGGTTTTGTGGAGGGACGAAAACAAGATAATCCGGAGAAATTCAAAAACCATCGAATCAAGGGAGAGACCCAGCAAGCTCTACTCACGGGTAATGTTAAGTCTAGGAATCGAACCCGAGATCCCGGAGTTGAGATGTGACTCACTGCCGCTACACCATCCTTGATTCTTGAACGACATGTTACCTCGTCGTTTGGTCTGTTTGAGTCATCAATAGACCTCATCGGCTTGGGGTAATGTTGTCCCATTTCAGACCACGTGTCATTCTCTTGAGAATAAGATTCTTTGTCTGAGTTGTATCCATATTCATGTATCTTCTCATGCGCAACCGTTAAACAATGAAATGATACTCTGGGGAATGACACGTGGTCTGAAATGGGACAACATTACACCCAAGCCGATGAGGTCTATTAACACACTTTAAAGGCAACAATATTCCAAGTACTCCGGCGGGTTTTTTTCCAGTTAGCTTGTGTTTTTTTTATTTTGTATCAAAAAGGACCCTAGGCGGGTACGTACAAGGATGACGGAGGGCGACACAAATTTATTGATTTACAGACAAAGGTGATATTCCTTATTCTTTTCCAGCGTATAACCATGATGATATCGAAAGGATCCTGATGAACTATAATTGAAAAGGAGGCATGCTAAATGATGCCATGATATATTAGTACCTCGGGAATTGTGTTTAAGATTAAAAGTAGACGAATAAAAATGATGAAATAATATTCTTTCCATTTGGTGTATTTAAATACTCTAAAAGAAATTAATAAGGTACAATAAGGAATGAACTGACTAGCGTACGGACGATGCAGCGAACGAAAAGGGAAAACAAACGACACAAAACAAGAACAAAAATCGAAACATCAAATGAAGGACGCAACGAACGGTTTGAAGGAGAAGAAAAAAGAAGCTTAGCTATAAAATTACTCAAAATACCGTCACTATTATACAACCACCTGACCAACAAGTGACCCACTTCAACAAATCGAAATGATCAATAGCAAATAAATGCCGACTGAAAGATCGAAGGGTATCTATTAACTCGGACCATCATCTCATCTACACATTTATGAGCCATGCTTCGAAGAACTTTTTGAAAATATTAAAAACACGGGATTTTTAGCTTTTTCTTGTCATCTTACGGGACCCGATTTATAGAGGGGAGGGGTGGGGTTAACCGGTACCTACTATATTTTTCTAAAATCTGCCGCAATTCACATGTAAAAGTCAAATCGCAGAAATTAATTTACTACCTATCTCCACATATTGCTAAATATGTATTTGTGTATAAAAATAGTCAATAGTCCCTACGGACACCCAGTATCGAGCATTTCAACAAGATTGGGTTTCTATTTTGGGCCGTTGTTTAAACCCTGCCCCTTATTCGTCCATTCATGAGCAAAAAAAAACAACACAGACACGGGTTGAATGTTCGTCAATACTTTATTACTATATCTAACCATACTGTTTACCAAGTTACTACAAATAACGATTAAAATCCTTGAATATAACTCGACGATCACTGAAGAGTTTAGGGGAACGTGTTGTGCTTGAATGCTTCGTTGTATGGGAGGGGTGGGTGGAAATGGTTTTGATCGTCGGTTGCTTATGACATACTACTTGTTGGTTTAGTTGTGTACTTTTACTTATGTGTTGGGACTCCCTCGCGGAGAGTCGGTTCCTTGTAGTCTGGAAAATAGCAAATTTGATTGTGGCATTTGTATTGTTATAAGAAGTTGCACAGTTTTCTAAAATTCTAAATGATTATTTTTTTGTTGTTCATTTTTTTCTTTGGGCTGCTTTACTTTACTTTTTACTTTTCGTTTCATCATCATCACTGATCATCATCATCATCATCATCATCATCATCATCATCATCATCATCATCATCATCATCATCCCTGATCATCATCATCATCATCACCATCATCATCACTGATCATCATCATCATCATCATCACTGATCATCATCATCACTGATCATCATCATCACTGATCATCATCATCACTGATCATCATCATCATCATCATCATCATCACTGATCATCATCATCATCATCACCATCATCATCACTGATCATCATCATCATCATCATCATCACTGATCATCATCATCATCATCATCATCATCACTGATCATCATCATCATCATCATCATCATCACTGATCATCATCATCACTGATCATCATCATCATCATCATCATCATCATCATCATCATCATCATCATCATCATCATCATCATCATCACTGATCATCATCATCACTGATCATCATCACTGATCATCATCATCATCATCATCACTGATCATCATCATCATCATCATCATCATCATCATTATCATCATCATCATCATCATTATCATCATCATCATCATCATCATCACTGATCATCATCATCATCATCATCATCATCATCATCGCGGCAGTACTGTGGCAACCCAATTAAATGTGTTTTTTTGTTTGTTAGCCAAACAGACAGCGAGAATTTGTACATCTGCAGAACTCACTCAGTCGTAAAAGGAAAGATCTACATTTATTTGATACTCTTTGCAATCAAAAACTTTAAAAAATGTTGGTCTCTTGGCTGACTAACCATGGACACTTTCATAGAAAGTCTTTGATTTGATGGGAATACTTGGTGGGAAATGATTCAACGGAATTCGTAAAACAAGAAATTAGTTGGGTGGCCACGTACGGTGCATCGCGCAGTAATTATTATTAATAATTATTGCTTTTATGATGAATGGTGAGTAAGGCAATTTTCTCTTCACCAACTAATTATTTGGATTCTTGTCCCATTTTACTAAATAGAATATTATTTGAATGATATTTTTGAAAATATTATTAGAAAGAGTCTGGCAAAAAGTTCATTTTTCGACTTTGTGAAGTGGCAAAAGTCCATGTTAGCTTAAAATGGATCTTATCCGCTTAGACTACGGCAATTTGCTTTGGTTTGCTTTCTTTATTACTACTGATTGATATTCGTCATGAATAGATCATTTACCTTGATCATCATTAAAGTATGGTTTACGCACAGGCTCCGTCATTGAATTTAATGTCATCAACAGCAACATCTCCTCTGTAGTCTCCGCCACAAACCATCTCTAGCACTATCTACTCCACACAGAAAAAACATTAGTTAACATCAGCTATGTTATGTATACTCAGTATCCGATATCAGAGTTAATTATATACATTTTGAAATCACTAGCAAATCCTGCAATCTGATTGGCTCTCAGTAGTGCGATTTATTCACGAATCGCACCATTTTGAGTTTCAAATCGCACTGTTTTGAAGAGCCAATGAAATTGCAGAAAACCTTAAATTTCACCAATCAGATCACAAAAAAACAAAAGCCACTGATTCAAAGCATGAGAACAAATTTTGAACGAGATTTCCTAGCTAGGTGAAAATGGATGATACTATTGAAAAAATTGATTTTGAACGAGATTTCCTAGCTAGGTGAAAATGGATGATATTGAAAAAATGGATTTAAATTTGAAATTCCTACAATAGTGATTTTAAAATGGATACAATTAAGTGGTAATTGAACTTCGTGTCGTGCAATTTTGGTCTTTTACCGTTGTTTTAGGAAATTCAACGAAATTTAAATTATATATTCCCGTGCAAAATTTTAGGGTTTTGCCCTGTTGAAGTTCAAAACGTGTAGGGTTCCTCAATAAATTTTTGAAGGTTATCAGTATGAGGTTTTGAGCGATTTTTGTTTTAGAAAATTCAACGAAATATAAATTATATATTCCCGTGCAAAATTTTAGGGTTTTGCCCTGTTGAAGTTCAAAACGTGTATGGTTCCTCAATAAATTTTTGAAGGTTATCAGTATGAGGTTTTGAGCGATTTTTGTGCGCGCGCACTCGTCGTGGATACAAATTGAACTTTCAAAAGTAGTCAGTCATCTTAAACTTATTAGAAATTTCTAACCTCACCAACGAATCAGACGATATCGTATTTAGTCAGGTAGGTGAGTCGTGATTACCCAGTGAAACACTATACTAGGAGCCTTGATGCCGATCACGTTCCAGAGAAAGATTTATTCTCTACTTTCGCACTTTCGCATGCCCAAGATAATAACCGGTCAAAAAGCTGAGTTTGAGAAGTCGTTGCTTCACGTTTGATCTGGGACACCAAACACCTTGAAGCCATCTGCTCGGCTTCTCAGTGGTTGGAACCCGGCTATGAAACACTCACCCGCGTTTTTGACTTATCACTTATAACAGCTATTTCATAAAGTTTCTTTACACACCTTGTAAGGGGAAGCATGGGAGAAAGGTACTTTCATTTGTTTCCATTCTGCTCCTTGATCCCCTGAAATTCCAGATTGTTTCGTCATCTGCGCATTACCAACGTCACGAACATAGACGTTAAATTGGCCTACTTGAACACCTTTAGCGTAGTACCACAAAGTCATGCATCGACCACCTGTTGCTGGGAATTGGACGCTCTGAAGTCTAACGATGGTTCCCTCGTTACCTTTGCAACCAGATGCTTCACCGTAGGAGAACTTGCCTGGAATTAAAGCAAATGTATTAAAATTGAAAAAAACGTATATACATTATATATATTATACACACAGAAAGTTTCAGGCGTCTTTAGGAATTAAGTTAAAAAGCTAGACTCCCCTCAAATTTCTCAAATTTCGATCATCTTAAAATCCTCATATCCATCCCACTTGTAATTTTTTCTACGGAATTATTTTTGCTTTCACTACTTGAACTTTTCACAACTTGATTGACCTGATGACTCTTAGCTCACGATAGGTGCTGAAATGATCGACTTCTAAGTCATTGTTTTACTTGCTAGGACGGTGACTCCTATTTTTGGGCTTATTTTAGGCAACGTTTCAAAATATTGACACTAAAAGTCTACTTCGCATTGGCTCACGAACGTCCTTCAAAATCATTAGGAGCCAGGCAATGAGAGTGGTTGCTGCTAAGGTTTACGTCTACAGTGCTCCTTTTACGACCGCCATTTTACGTGCTCATCTGAGCCTCGAGTGCTACCGTCTATCCATTCGTAGATGTTTTGCAGAAGAAATGCCTTCTCCTCAGTTATTTTAAGACCGTGAGTGTAAGTCCGGCAGGGGCTTGAACCCAGAACTTCCCGCAGGAAAGCTCCAGTACTCACCAAAGTGGTTTAAGGGTTTGAGCTGATAATGAGAAAGGTCTGGGTACGAGAATAGATATGTGCGCAGTTTTTTTGAATTGCAAATTGAGCAGGCGTGAATCCCTCCTCCCCCTTTACCCCACCCTCTCCGTAATATCCTCAATTAATCCTTAATGCCCTCAATTATTCACCGACGGTAAGCGAAGTTAATATGATATTTATCGAGACGTAATGGAGTTAAATATTTACCAGATTTACTGAGCCTGAGGTAACTAATTGTCTTAAAAGTAATAATTTTAGACATGAATATCCGGCAGAGAAAAGACGAGGTTCAGGATAAAAAATAACGTATTAGTATTACTTCCGCACTGGCAAACTTTGGCAAACCTCATAATCACCGCACGAACAGTAAATATCGTATCATAATCACTGGTCGCTCCACCAATCACAGCAAGCGAAACTTTAAATTCAAGACAAAAACTATACTACTATTTTAAAACCATACCGCTTCCTGTGGTGTGGTCGGCGCCTGGTCCTGTGTTAGCACTGGAAGTAGAAGAACCTCTCATCCAGTTTGGATATTTTACTTGGTTGTCTGTCGTGTCTTGTTCCCAGTCACAGAATGGCTTAGAATCATCTTCGAATTCACAGTCTCCAGGACCTATATTGGAAGGTATAAGTGAATACATGTTATGAAGACAAACTGAATCCAGGATAACATAGGGAGATCAAAATTTAAAATGGAAATGAAATACATTAGAAACTAACCTGCACCACAAGATTTGATTTTACAAACACCAGTTTGACTGTTGCTTCCAGGACAGGTAGCTCCACCGTTCTTGGGTGCTGGGTCATCACACACTCGGGTTCTGGTACGGCTTCCATCATCACAAGTTGCACTACACGCGCCCCAAGGAGACCATCGGCCCCAGTGTCCAGCAAGCGGAGCTAAAGATTTGTTCAAATATACAAATGATTAAGAAATATTGAAAGACTTTTGATCAACGATTATCGATCAATCAAAATAGAGTAGCACGCGGTATAGGGTCACGGCCAGACACGCTCTGCATGTTCAATATAATGGGGGATTGCGCCCGCTCGCACAAACTAAACAAACTGTGACGAGAGGTATTGGAAAAACAATAATTAACAATTATTGGATGAGGCATGAGTATGGTATGAAAAATTATGTATAACAAGGAGAGTGTTATCTGCCGAAGCCGTAGGCTGATCTGAGGCGGATAACACTCTTCGAGGTATGCATAATTTTTCATATCATATGATAGCCGAATTCAATAATTGTTTTATTATTTATTCAAAATATTTTCAAAGTAAACTCAATTCAGTCATTTAATTCAGCCTTTTTCACCTCGGCGTAAAAATTCTTCAGTAATACTGCGAGATCCTCACTAGTCTGGGGCAATTTTTACGATCATACTAACAGCTTGTACAGTTTATTGACTTGATTTGTTTATTCTGTTCTCAAAATTTTAGCGAAACTATCTAAATACTAAAATTTTGAGAACAGAATACAAATCAATTCAATAAATTGTATAAAAGTTAATACGATCGTATGGCAATTCAACAACAATGTCCGAACTTTTTGGTGACCGTAACACTACTGCACCACGTGAAAGCCTATCGCCGAAAAGATGGATTGCTAAATATCTAGAGGACTGACTACTTACCATGGCACTCTGCGTCAGGGCAAGCCGTTGTTTGGTGTTCTATGCCATCAGCAATAGCAGCATTGCAGGCGGCTTTATTTGCATTAGTGCAGAACCTTGATCGTTTTTTAAAACAATTGGCATCACATGGAGAATAAGATGTCCACAAACTCCAACTACCGTCTGTGACTAAAACCACGATGAAGAAGAAGTATAGTTATAATGAGTGGCATGGGATGGCACGGGATGGCATGACATATCAAACCAAAGCACGTACAACGCAGCTCATCATTGTACAGCATGGCATGGTTAAGAAGAGCATAATTACTATAATTTGAAGAATCGTTTTTCGGTATACGCATGCGTTTTTATCCCAAATTTCTCACCTTCTTTCGTTTAACTAAAAACAAAAGAAGGTATGAAATTCGGGATAAAATTGCATACCCACTGAAAAATAATCTTAAACTTTTAGCTGGCGTATTATTGTGCATGAAGGAAAACAATGGGCCAAGGCACTGAATAATAATTATAATAGATAATTACTGAGGCACGCAGCATTCAGCTTCCTGCAATACACCAACCACGAATGCTGCGTGCCTCATCAATAATTATCTATTACATAACTTGACAAAGCAGAGTAGTAGAGAACAAAACAAAATGATACTGCGAGATGAATAAAAGTGTAAGAGGACTGTTCTAAGTAGATCTCTCTTCTCTCCTAATTACATGGAATGTGGATGAATTCATTTGTAGTTTTATGACAGTTGTCAATATAAGATAGAGCGTGTATACGGCTCAGTAAGCTATGATTGGCTAAAGGCGATGTTACACGAGACGATTTGCAACGACGAAAAATTCTTCATTTTGAGTTGCGAAGTTTTGATATCAGATCACCATCTCGCAACGTGTTACCTGAAGTCGAATTACGCAAAACAAATAGTCCATCTGGCATGTTACAAGGTATAAACCCTTTGCGCAACGGCGTATCGCGAAAAATCGTCATTGCAAATCGTCTCGTGTAACATCGCCTTAATAAAATAAGTAGATTCCTAAGTGTACTATTTGAACAACAAGTATTAGAGTGAAAATTAAGAGAACTAAAGATGATATATAAAAGTAACGTCAATATATAACTAAGACTATGTGAAGGGAATGAGGGTTATCGGTCTGAAGCGAGGAGTTATAAGGAAATAAATCAAAGATAAACTGAACAAATATGTGAAAACACTATAAGGGCGTGACCAAGGGGTACGGAAACAAGAGGCGGAGTTTCTAATCGTCGAAGTGTACCAATTATAGTTTAGAAGTGGTACAATGCTGAAATTGTATCTCGATATTTATATAAATAATATATGACCTAAATGAGTATGGATAAAGTATATTTGTTAATAAGATAAGGGATAAGACTTTTCTTTTTAAGAAAGCTTATTGTTAGGATTTGTTTTCTTAATAATTGTTTTTTACACAATAGACCTTTCCCTAATTTGCTTGGATAGCCGTGAAGCGGTGGTTCCGGGTCGGGACTGAACTTGATTTTATCAGGGCCAGTCTCGACTTAGGGCCATTGTTTCGTGGTCCTCAAGGCGAATTCGGGAATGTTTTATTAGTCTCTCGTTTTAAGTAAGCTTTTTAGGATTTTGTCTAATTATTTTATTAACTTTTGGGTGTTTCTTAACATATCTACCTTATCATATATTTATCATTCATTAATTATTCATTAGTATTTTCAGTTTTTTATATCATATTACATGTTAAGCGTTATTACTCATCTATGGAAATAACGCTATAGTAATAAAGATTTATTATTATTCATTATTATAAGGCAGACTTCTGTTTTAGCCTTTTCCCTATGTTAAAACATATGTTCTGTCTCATAACAAATGGATGAACATAAAACAATTACATACCTGAACAGCTGTAGAGGTTGTTAAGGGAAATTACATCATCTTTGCTGAATCCATTTTTTTTGCCAAAGACAGTAGCTGGGTTGGTCAACAACCGAATAGTCATCTTTCCATCCTTACTGAAAGCGTAGTTACCATATTGCATAAGGGAGTCAGGATCGTATGGAGTTCCTTGAAGATTAAGAGTTTGCTGGCTATAGGCTTCAAAATTTGAATCCACACCTTGAAAAGATAACAATAAAATTATTGCTTACCAAAATGGTGGGCACACGTTGACGAAATCGCTGTTAACAAACGTTAATAAATTGTTTTTTTGCATCCTTGGAAGACTTGAGAACTTCTGTTATTTTATTTACAGTCCAAATTAAAAAAAGCGTTTAGTCCACAGGTTCAAGCCTATACGGGACAGGACCTAAAGGGAGTACAAATAGAAACCAATGAAGCGGCTAAGTATTTGCTGTGAATTCATTGTTCTCGCTTACTCTTAAATAACATAATTCTTGAAGTGCATGTTACGTTACTAGCCGCCATGTTGGTTAACTATACAAAGCGTTCCTCACTAAAATTCTCTTGTTATATCATCCAAGATGGCGGCTTTTTCATTGTTATTTATATCTCAAGGGATTTTGAGTCACGTGTTTGCATCCCAAGAATAATGGCGAGCAGCAACCCATTCTCTTCTGGTTTTATGAAAGGTTAACGAAAGTCGTAACGACTCGTAGTTAGTAAAGAAATTCCCAATTTTGAAAATATCGATGCATTTAAAGAACACTGTTCTCTCGCTAGCCAAGGTCCGCACTGTAAACCCGGAACATATCTAATCAGATATGCAATCAACCGTTTCAGTGATTTCTACTCATACTTCAGTCGCGTAGGCTTGAGGCTATTCAACGACAAGGTTTTTTTAAATTGACTTTAAGTAACGGGTCGGGTCTTCACCTTCTTTAATGTGTTCCCACATGATTTCGATCTTAGTTCCCCGATCAGGTCGAGACTGTTCGTGCCATACTCCAACGCAATGCATCATTTCATGCATGATTGTCCCGACAAAATTGCAACCTTTGCCGATGGATATTTCTTGATATCCCTTGGCCTCGTTAGCTTGGCCAATTAATGAATAGCATCTTAGTAGAAACAAAATTTGTTAGTATGGATTAAGGATATATCAATACTCCCCCTTCCCCATGACCCTTCCCCCGTCGACTACGATTTCAGCCAACAGCACACATCATTCAGTTGCGTTATGCATATTTTTTTATCCGTTCTTGATAATTGAGACTCAACCCTGAAGGTTTAGTGCATATCCCAACTTGTGGGGGAAAAGGAAATTTTAGGACACTGTTTTAAATATTCATTAATTATTCATACTAGACAACAGCATGCACCTATTTCGGTCACGTGACAAGCCTTGAAATCCTACAAAGTACTTCATGACCAACTGAACTGAAATCTGTTCTGATGAAAAGGTAAATTTTACACCGTAAAAAAAATAAGAAAGATCACTTATTGACGTTTCGGACGCTAGTCCTTCGTCGGAGGACTAGCGTCCGAAACGTCAGTAAGTGATCTTTCTTATTTTTTACGGTGTAAAATTTACCTTTTTATCACAACTGTTTCATTAGAAACCCGACGCAGTATTGTAATATCAAAATGACACTAAATAAATGTCTGTCTGTCTGTCTGTCTGTCTGTCTGTCTGTCTGTCTGTCTGTCTGTCTGTCTGTCTGTCTGTCTGTCTGTCTGTCTGTCTGTCTGTCTGTCTGTCTGTCTGTCTGTCTGTCTGTCTGTCTGTCTGTCTGTCTGTCTGTCTGTCTGTCTGTCTGTCTGTCTGTCTGTCTGTCTGTCTGTCTGTCTGTCTGTCTGTCTGTCTGTCTGTCTGTCTGTCTGTCTGTCTGTCTGTCTGTCTGTCTGTCTGTCTGTCTGTCTGTCTGTCTGTCTGTCTGTCTGTCTGTCTGTCTGTCTGTCTGTCTGTCTGTCTGTCTGTCTGTCTGTCTGTCTGTCTGTCTGTCTGTCTGTCTGTCTGTCTGTCTGTCTGTCTGTCTGTCTGTCTGTCTGTCTGTCTGTCTGTCTGTCTGTCTGTCTGTCTGTCTGTCTGTCTGTCTGTCTGTCTGTCTGTCTGTCTGTCTGTCTGTCTGTCTGTCTGTCTGTCTGTCTGTCTGTCTGTCTGTCTGTCTGTCTGTCTGTCTGTCTGTCTGTCTGTCTGTCTGTCTGTCTGTCTGTCTGTCTGTCTGTCTGTCTGTCTGTCTGTCTGTCTGTCTGTCTGTCTGTCTGTCTGTCTGTCTGTCTGTCTGTCTGTCTGTCTGTCTGTCTGTCTGTCTGTCTGTCTGTCTGTCTGTCTGTCTGTCTCTATGCATCTATGTATGTATGTATGTATGCAACCACAATCCGGGCCAGAGTTTATAGAAATCGCCAAGAAATACATTTTGATTGTTTTGCTTTGTATTTTCTGTTACTGCAACTAACTCACGCATGCTCCTTGTAAATTTCTTCTGGTTGGAAATGCACTTACCCTGTAAGCTTTTTAAAGAGCACATAGTAAGGTTCATTAGTTTTTTTAACCCACTTGATGCAGGTTTTAGCGTGGAAGTTTGCAATAGCAGTATTGATATTGTTTTCTGCATCACCTGAAAATAATATTCAAGGATATAAGTTCGTTCCCCATTTTTGAACATTTGAAATAAATACAATTTTGTTCTTCAAATGGATTATTAAGGTGGCTCCATATAGTTTTTTAGGTTCACTAATTGTGAAATTAATAGTTAGTGAAATAAATCAAAGTGAAGAAGGTTACGACTTTGACCAAGGATGATCAATCTAGGCTTGGGCTAAGCCGATTATGTCCTCACAAGGAGAGTGTTTACTAACATCGATCGACTAGCAACCAAGATGTTACGCACGATCTATCACGCCACATTATATATTCTCGATTCTCTCTTTAAACTTTGTCTCTGATGATGCCGGTGAGCGGCGAAAGCTTAGACGCTTAAACATTAAAAATTTGAAATATCCAAGCAGTATCTGGCCGTATTTGCATTTCTTCTTTGTATACAAGGTTACAACTCCCCTTGGTTTACAGCGAATGTATGGTGTACCATCCCCGCCAAAAATCGATATTTCAATTTGACATTGTACTTTTTGGATTTTCGACAACATTTTTCATTGTGTGTCTAACTTTTCTCAATATGAACACAACATTTAGAATTGCACATTGTACTTTGTCTATTGTAATTTATACACCGTACATTCTTATACCACTGTTTTTCAACTTTGAGTCTTTGATTCGTATACTTTAGATTTACACCTATTTCACCTGCCAAAAGACTTCAGTCAAAAGTTGAATTATCAGATCAAACGATTTACTAGTCCCACGAGAGACCAATAAGTCGCATTCTTGGGCCCTAGTATTACTTTGTCACCAAGAAATTTGGGGTATTGCTAGTGGAAACACAACGGGGTTAAGGGAATGTTTTTACGAAATTCTGCATGATTAGACGTTTTTATCTTGGACGCAATGCTTTCCCATGTCAGTCACTAGAGTGTCATGTCTGTTTAACGGTTGCGCATGAGAAGATACATGATTATGGATGCATGTGCAACTCAAACAAAGAATATTATTCTTAAGAGAATGACAGGTGTATGAAATAGGAAAAGATTTTGGTCAAGCTTAAAAGATCTATTGAAATCATAAACTTTCTGCTAAACTTACTTAGTGAGGGATCGATGACATAAGGAATGGTACGACTTCGCCATAGATAGTTTACCGCCCTGTGTGTACTGCTTCGTTTCTTGTATCCTTTCAGGCTGTCTATTACGGCTTGGGAGCTCTTGATATCACCTTCGAACAGCTGCGAGGCTTCGTCAGTTTCTGTCGAGTGAAAAAAAAAAAAATTTACTATAAATTACCCAGACAATGAAAGTAAAAGAGAGAGTGACTTACAATTTCAAGCCCTAAAATACAGCTATTTCAAAAAACGTTGAATACTGAATACTGCATACTGAAAAGTGCATTCCAAGACCAAAGATCATTGTGGGTCTTGTTAATTTCACCATTTTCACATTCCCATAATACTTTGCGTTTTTGGGGGGCAACAATAGCAAAAATTATTTGAAAATTCAAAACTTTTCTTGTAGATGCTGAGTATATTTGATATTATAACCCAACGATGAATTTTCGCGCGCTGTCATTGGTTCAAATGGGTCACGTGCAGGACGGGTATCAGGCAATATCCCCCGTCAAAAGTGATATTCGTCCAGCAGAAGGTAAAAACGGAAAACAAAAAAACTCGCTTTTTACAAACAAGTGAGAGTACAATACAAAGACTGGTTGAGAAAACTACGCCAGGAAACACGAAAAAATCAACAAAATATACTGCAAATGTCTTCAATGGTAAGCATCCATGTTTCGTGAATGAAGTTTTTGGTTTGTTTTCGAAATTGTTTTTATAAACTACTAAAAACCAACAAAGAATTCGACAACAAATGTCAAACAATAGAATAATTCAATGTCAAACAGCTTTCATTTACCAAAATAATTGTTTTTATATCCAGCTTGGAGACGAGAGAGAATTATTTTTTGAAAACTCTGGAGATGACGAGTCGATGCAGTTTGCTGAATTCATTTCAGTGAAGTCGTTGAGTTATAAAATAAATAAACCCCCTCTGGCTCACTGGAATATCGGCTGATAATGTCCTTGGATGAGAAATGGTCCTCAAAATATCACATTTGCCCTCGAAGCTTCGCTTCTCGGCCAAATGTTCTTTTTTCGGACCATTTCTCGTCCTCGGACATTATCAGCCGATATCCCAGCCGCCAGAAGGGGTTTATTTACTAAATATCATTGAAAAAATCCAGTATCAGTTTAATCAGAGTTAATTCCACACGCATGGGAGAATGAAATGACTTACCAAGAAATGTCATAACTTTTACTCGTAAACCTCTTACTACCTTTTACTCTTATTAATCTTCATGGTAATATTATAGCATATATTATTCGTTGTTGCCCCCCAAAACGCAAAGCATTATGGGAATGTGAAAGTGGTGAATTCAGTATGCAGTATTCAGTATCCAACGTTTTTGAAATAGCTGTATACGAAGATCATCTCCGAGCCTCTGACGGTGGCCAGTGAACATCCTTTATAAATGTCAAATAATGATCCGTCTAAGAGGAATAGCATGAAGGGCATAGAAATGCAAAAAGGTGATAATTGTAGCATTGTTTAAACCGGCATTCATCTTATTGGTCGAAATCACAGGGAACCCGGCTCCAGTACGTAGGCTTTTTAAATATGTATGACTTTAATTTATTGACGGGTTCCCTGTGTCTTTACCTCAATGAAAAAGATCGTACAAATGTCGCGGGTTTCCTGTGGTATAAAATGAGACCTCAACGGCCGTAATCATTCTGTAACCGGATAGCGGATTAACATTCAAAAAAATAGTGTAACGCATTCATTAAGTAACAGTTGACAGCCGCTATCGCTCTTATAAGGAACAGAACTTAATACACAATATATGGGTGTAGAGAAGTATCTATTAGTCCCCGGCTTTGCCAGTTTTATAATGATAAGCAAAATATGCATTCAGTTGAAGTCTCAGGACTATGCTTAAGTACCATAACAGGACTTTTTTTTTTTAGGAAAATATAAATATATCCTCATTCCAAGTGCCCCTCCTAGTGGTGATGGGAATTATCGTAATTATTTTCCAACCCAATAGTTCTTTTTGAGCTATGAATTTTACCATACCTTCGTTCACTGCCATAATACGATCGACGGTATTCGTATCGGGGTCATCCATCAATTCACGCCGTTTCTGATGAAGCGCTTCTAAAACATTAAAGAAAAGAACAACACATTCAAAAATTTTCTTTAATCCAAAGTTCTAATAGCAGTTTCTAATTCACAGCGAATATTTCAAGCGATATTTTTTGCTGGCTTACCTTCTTCTGGAGAGCGTCTACTAAAAGGGGTGGCAAGGGCACACCCAAACAGGAGCAAGAGAATCCACTGAGTAGCCATGCTTACAGTGTTTAGTAATGGGAGCTCTCACATTGTTATCCCTTTTATATTCTAGTTTATCGTACTTTGATGACGTTGGTTAATGTTAGCCGGGTTCGTCAACAAGGGTAGAGTTCTCACAGAATGCCATGGGTTATATTTCTTAATGATAAAGCTTTGAAGCAAAATCTGACCTCTTACCGTTAGTACAACGTACATTTGTCCAGTTTTGACTGGTGTATGGGACTGATGAATGACGTCAAGTGTAATTACAGCAATTAAAACTGACATAAACTTTGGGGGAAAAACAGATTGAAACAATATCCTGATGGTTTAAAATAACGATTAATCTTTAAAACTTTTATCTATCTATAACCGTGACAATTGTATATTCTTTGGCTCTCATTCCCTTGTGATGTGATGTTTAACATCCATTCAAGGACATTATTTAGTAAATAAACCCCTGTCTGGCGGCTGGGATATCGGCGGATAATGTCCGAGGATGAGAAATGGTCCGAAAAAAGAACATTTCGCCGAGAAGCGAAGCTTTGGTTAAGAGCAAATGTGATGTTTAACATCCATTCAAGGACATTATTCAGTAAATAAACCGCTTCTGGCGGCTGGGATATCGGCTGATAATGTCCGAGGATGAGAAATGGTCCGAAAATGAACAGTTGGCCGAGGAGCGAAGCTTCGAGAGCAAATGTGATATTTTGATATTCATCCAAGGACATTATTTAGTAAATAAACCCCTTCTGGCGGCTGGGATATTGGCTGATAATGTCCGAGGATGAGAAATGGTCCGAAAAAAGAACATTTCGCCGAGAAGCGAAGCTTCGAGAGAAAATGTGATATTTTGAGAACCATTTCTCATCCAAGGACATTATCACTCGATATTCCAGTGAGCCAGAAGGGGTTTATCTATTTTATATACCAACGATTTCACTGGAATGGATTCAGCAAACTGCATTGACTCATCATCTCCAGAGTTTTCAAAAAATAATTCTCTCTCGTCTCCAAGCTGGATATAAAAACAATTATTTTGGTAAATGACAGCGGTTTGACAATATTCTATTGTTTGACATTAGCTGTCAAATTGTTTGTTGGATTTTAGTAGTTTAGTAGTTTTTCCCTTCTACTTGACGAATATCACTTGGGACGGGGGATATCGCCTGATACCCGTCCTGCACGTGACCCATTTGAACCAATGACAGCGCGCGAAAATTCATCGTTGGGTTATTAAAGTCGATATCGCAGTGAGCCAGGAGGGAATATATTTGTTTTATAATCCATCAACCTCACTGGAACGGTTTCCACTAAATAAAATACGAAACTAATAGTATAGACTATAGTACCCATTCTTGTTAAGTTTATCTTACTTCGCCCAGAAAGCAATTGACAAGAGGATATTATTTGAATCTGTTTTTTACTGTCGATCGCCATCAATCAAAATAGCCAATAAAAGCTGAAATCAGCAGCTGCATACGATGTATGTCATTTTAAGCGTTGGCATCTTGGAAATTTGTGACCCGTTTAGTAGCGTACCGCATTTGTCATAGATCGAATACTGGTTTCTCTTTCTTTGTCATCGTTGTCTACTATTCTAAAAATCGCTTTTTTCGAATCAAAGCCAAAGTTAGCAAAATGGGAAAATTAGCAGGGCCGAAAAACGAGCCAGCGGTATTGGGAAAAATCGCGGGCTCATCTGCTTCCTATAAAAAATGCTTTTGGTTTCGAAAAAAGTCAGCTGCAAAAGTCCAAAAGTTAAGCCCATTTCTTGAAAGTTAAGAAAAATTTACATTTTAATCTATTAATCAATGCCTAAGGTTTGTTTTTACGGTAAACTTTTCTAATGTTTGTCCTAAAACGCTTTTCCCTAAAAACCTCGACCAATTTTTTCAGCACACGTTTTTCAGCCCTGGGAAAATTACTTCGGGATATCACATGCAATTCCTATCTTACTAAGCAAGTATACGTTTATGTCTTGAAAGAATATATGCGAGCATGAAATATTGCAGTCATTATTGTCAAACATGGTGTTTAGGTTTTTCTCTTTTTCAAAGATTAACTACAATTAAGCAACAATAAAACATATTTCAAAAGATGTTAGGTTCGGTGTTTTTCTCAGGCGGTTCTCATTGGGAGGCCTAACTATAAGATTCCTAAACAGATGATGTGTCAGTTATATACGACCAATTTTCTGACATATATTTCTAACAAAGGAATTTGAAATTGTTGACATTATAACATGGAAATGTTAAATGGCCTAATAGCAGTAACAATTGTTTTTCTTTCTCTTTTTACTCGGTTTTTCTTTTCACTTCTTCCTTTATCTTACCAAAAAAAGTAAGAAAATACAGTGTTAATTCGGTGTTAGTCTCGAATCTAAGACAATTTTGAAAAAGAGTTTTATTGTATTTTTGTTTCACATTAGCTACGTCAATCTTCTTTTGATTTCTTTTGTCTTTCCCATATCCTTTCTTTTTTTCGATTTCTTCCTTTCCTCTCCCACATATATTCTATTTTTTTTTCTCGTCATGCACTTTTTTTTTTTTCACATTCTACGTCTGATATAATTCTCTTATCTTGCACGTATGAAGTAGGTTCCTTTTCTTTTACTTTCCTTCCATAATATTTACTTTCTTTCTTTCTTTCTTTCATTTATTTATTTTTTCTTTCTTTCCTTCGTTATTACTTTCCTTGTCTTTAACATCGATGAAATCATTCCTCCCAGCACGTACCAAAGAAAACCCATATAAACACGGTGTTTTAGAAGATTAATTTTTGTCGTACCATATCAGGTACTTTACCACGATAACTATGACTAAGGCAAGCGAGGCGTCAACAGCTACAAGCAAGTAATATCAGACGACTGATATATAGACTGGATTAAAACTAGCCAAACAAGAAAACAAGTTTGAAATATATAACATTTAAAAATTTAAAAAATAAATAAATAAAATACAAAAACTTTGCCAAAAATGAATGCAAATTGTTATATGATAGTTACAAGTAAAAAAAGTATATAGCGAATTTCGATTTTTCAGTTGACGATGGAAAAAAGATTGCCTACGCTACACGAGCAGAGTTCATCAAGATCAAGGAACTAGTTTTGACGAGAAAAAAAAGGGTAAAATACTTCAAAGAATGAAAAAAAAATCCCACTATATTCACATCTATAAGGAAAAGGAAACTAACAGAAATGCGGCCTGCACGAACCTTGATTTTTAAGGAAGGACTTTGGATGGATTAGCAAAACCTTATGGCGAAGGATTGATTTTAGATAAAATAAGAGTTGTAATGCAACAGGAAAAGAAATGAATAATAATAATGATAATAGTAGTAGAATAGAAGTAGTAGTAGTAGTAGTAGTAGTAGTAGTAGTAGTAGTAGTAGTAGTAGTAGTAGTAGTAGTAGTAGTAGTAGTAGTAGTAGTAGTAGTTGCAGTAGTAGTAGTAGTAGTAGTAGTAGTAGTAGTAGTAGTAGTAGTAGTAGTAGTAGTAGTAGTCATAGTAGTAGTACGTAGTAACGTAGTAGCAGCAGCAGGAGTAATAATAACAGCAGCAGTAGTAGTAGTAATAACAGTTATAACATTATTTATGTCATCAGTTAATGTTGTCCACCAAAAAAGACATTTAGACCAAAAGAAATTTCACATGATACGTAATACTCGCTCTAAATGCTCGATACCAGCAATCATTGTAGAGTAGAGTTCATAATTATTATTCTCTGTTCATTGTTACTCATTATAGAGTTTGAAATCAGAATTTATATAATTTAAAACAAATCAACAAATCATCAAGTGATACTTCTTTTGGTCTTTAAGTCTTCTCTCATAGGACAACCTTTTTGACAATGACTGTACAAATACAGAGGCGTAGCCAGAATTTTGCCTGGGGGGGGGGGGGGGGGGGGGCAAAACCCGTTTTCAGAACATTTCAGAACATGAACGAAAAAACTGCCAACCAAAAAAAAACTGCCAACATGAATGATATATGTACAAAAGCCAAAACAAAGCAAACAGAATGAATGTTCGTCTCAATTTATTTCTATCTTCTCTATCCCTACATACATAGTATTAAAACTACTCACTATGTTAAATATAACACTTAAAACCAAACCTTATCATTAGGGTACACTTAGTTGAACGTTTGAAATATCACTCGATGTCGTTTACAGTAGTACTTAACTGTGCTCCTTCAGATACATGAATGATTTGTGGCTGCAGGGGAAGAGAGGATAGGGAATGGTCTGGTTTATTTGTCCATTATTCTAACTGGATGCTCTTAGGATGTCTTGAACGTCATTTCCATTAAATCTAAGAAGAGACATAAATTTCGACATTTATCATTTTTTTCAATACTTCACGGCCTCTGTCACGGCCTTAAAGGCTTAAAGTCAGTAGAAGCTACCTATTCTTTTTGTAAGAGTATAAAGTATAGATTAGGGGAGGGGGATCTATGTCTCAAATTGTTTTTAGTTTATGTACGAGGTTAACAATTAAGAAACCTTTTTTGTTTAAAAACCCTTCCGTAGCAACCGAATCTAAGACCGTTCAAAAACGAACATGACGGCGTAAGCGAAAAACATTTCCTTCCGATAATAAGAAGTACTTGACCAACGAAAATGGCCCAATGCCAGAAAATTCTGATTGGAGCAAAATTTACGGAAATAAAATCAGAAAGAAATCCTCTGTATTGAACATTTTGAGCCCAATGAACTGAAAATAAGTTCTCCAATTTTCAGACAACCAGCCATTCCATATGAGAGCTTTTTTCTGTTTTTTTTTTTTTTCTTCAAAAATTCTTCGACAAAGTTTTCGATGCACAATATTGTTTACGCTTTGCATGCTGGTTAATTTTACTTGAAAAAGAAATATGTCGGGACACATGCTCCAACATGATATCAGATTTTTTACTTTGATCTTTGATATCTTTCATTCAGCTTTCCACTTTGGATATTTCCGTATTTTCAGGAAAAATGTCAAACAAAAAACTACCGGAGAATCACAGGGGAATTTCATAGGAAAATAAAGGTTCAATTTCTTTCTGGTTTGCTCGTATTTCCAGGCCTTAATTTGAACCATTCAACCCAAGATTGCTGCTCATTCATGAATAGAATGAAAGTTTAGTTTTGAGAAAGATTTCAGTAGACGGATTCTTATTATTATTTTTTTAATTATAAAATATCCGCCTATACCGAATCGGAATATGCAACCCGGTCACCCGGTCACCCGGTCATATTTATCAGTTTGTCTCTAGGTTTTAGTGATAATATTATGATTTCAACTGAATCGCCTGATGTCTAATGATTGACAGCCTTTTATTATTAATATTTGTCATGAATAGATAACTTACCTTGATCATCAGTATCGTGGGAATTACGCACAGGCTCCGTCATTGAATTTAATGTCATCAACAGCAACATCTCCTCTGTAGTCTCCGCCACAAACCATCTCTAACACTATCTACTCCACACAGAAAAGAACAAAACATTAGTTAACATCAGCTATGTTATGTATCCCGATGTATTTAAACTATTTTTCGGTCATTATCCCAATTATAAGAAGAAATTGGATAATAGAATTTTTTAGCTTTGGCCCAGATTTTCCCCATTTCAGAGTGCATGTCATATCCAAAATACTTTTCTTTTTTAACGGTTGCGCATGATCGAGAAGACACATGAATATGGTTGCAAATCAAACAAACTGAATCTTATTCTCAAGAATGAAACATGCATGGTTGGAATGGGTAAACAATGTCTGTCTGTCTGTCTGTCTGTCTGTCTGTCTGTCTGTCTGTCTGTCTGTCTGTCTGTCTGTCTGTCTGTCTGTCTGTCTGTCTGTCTGTCTGTCTGTCTGTCTGTCTGTCTGTCTGTCTGTCTGTCTGTCTGTCTGTCTGACTGTCTGTCTGTCTGTCTGTCTTTCTGATTCATCTTCCTTTTTATTTGACCTTCTAATCTTGTAACAAAATCCCTAGAAAATCGCAGAAAGACGCCCAGCGATGGACATGAAGTCACGAAATGAATAGGCAGCATATTAAAGGGGCACTTGGATGAAAACGCCCCATATTTTGAAAGTCCGAATAGTTCAAGTATTTAAGAATAATATGACTCAATCATGATTATGAAAACCAGATTGGCAAAAATTTTAGCCTGGGAGCCACTCGCAGTTTAGAAATTTTGGTTTAAAAACTAAAAGAACAATAGGGTTGAGTAAATGACGTCATTTACTCACAATTTAGATGCTGAAAAAAATATATAATTTTTATCCGCAAATTTTGACTGTGAAGAAAATATGTTGCTTGGCTACTATTGGGGCCATATAGATTAGTTTATCCAAGTTTCAAGGCATTTCCAATTTTCATCGATTTTCATCCAAGTGCCCCTTTAACAACAAACATATTAGGCGAATAATAATATACATGAGAAAATTACTCGAATTTGATTGGCTTAGGTTTTGGCTTAGAGCAGTGCAGTTCAAGTGTAACACAGTGCAAAAATCTGTAACACAGTGCAAAAAAGTGTAACAGTGCAAATTACAATTTCCGAAAACGGTCTTGAAACGAATTTTTTTTTATTCTGCTATTGATAACATTATTAAGCATCAAGACTATGCATTTTCCGATTGCGAAGGAACAAGTTTAAGCGGTGAAAACGGCTAAAAAGTTGGTGATTTTGTTTGTTTTTGAATAAATTTTTTGTCGGTTTCAGTTGAAGTCAATCTCAAGTCATTGAGCGCGCGCTCAAAGTTTTTCTTGAGATTTTCAATGTCGGACGGTAAAGTTTGTAAGGTTTTTCATGTATATTATTAACAAGTAATCATATGGTTTCTCGTTCAATTTGGGATAATTCGCACTCGTGTGTTTTTCAAAGAACTCAAATTGCACTCGACCTACGGTCTCGTGCAATTTGAACTACTCTTTGAAAAACACACTCGTGCAAATTAATCCCAAATTGAACTCGAAACCATATTATTACCTATACCAATAGTCATGAAGCTCTTTTTTGAATTCAAAATAAAACGTATTAATTAAAGTTTCTTTGCACACCTTGTAAGGGGAAGCATGGGAGAAAGGTACTTTCATTTGTTTCCATTCTGCTCCTTGATCCCCCGAAATTCCAGCTTGTTTCGTCGTCTGCGCATTACCAACGTCACGAACATAGACGTTAAGTTGGCCTACTTGAACACCTTTAGCGTAGTACCACAAAGTCATGCATCGACCAGCTGTTGCTGGGAATTGGACGCTCTGAAGTCTAACGGTGGTTCCGGCATTATTCAAGCAACCAGATGACTCAGCGTAGGAGAACTTGCCTGGAATTAAAGCAAATTTCTTTAAATCGAAAAAAATCTCATTTACCAAACCCCTCTCCGTAATATCTTGCCTTCGTCATTATATAGTAATATTTTAAAACCATACCGCTTCCTGTGGTGTGGTCTCCGACTGGCCCTGTGTTAGAACTGGGAGTAGAAGAACCTCTCATCCAGTTTGGATATTTTACTTGGTTGTCTGTCGTGTCTTGTTCCCAATCACAGAATGGTTTAGAATCATCATCGAATTCACAGTCTCCAGGACCTATATTGGAAGGTATAAGAGAATACATGTTATGAAGACAAACTGAATCCAGGATAATATAGGGAGATCAAATTTTAAATTGGAAAGGAAATACATTAGAAACTAACCTCCACCACAAGATTTGATTTTACAAACACCAGTTTGACTGGTGCTTCCAGAACAGGTAGCTCCACCGTTCTTGGGTGCTGGGTCATCACACACTCGGGTTCTGGTGTGGCTTCCATCACCACAAGTTGCACTACACGCGCCCCAGGCAGACCATCGGCCCCAATGTCCAGCAAGCGGAGCTGAAGATTTTTTCAAATATACAAATGATTAGCATAGAAATATTACCTGGAAAGACGTAAGTTTAATCAAGAAAGAGGAGATAGCGTAGCACGACTCAAGACATGGTCACCGTCAGACCAGTTCTTACTCGATAAAAGAAAAGAAACAAAAAGAAGGGAGGTGTTGGAAAAACAATAATATGATTATAATATAATGGTCACTGTTCTTCTTTCATTTCTAGATCTTAGGAAGACAACAGTTCCATCAATCTAGTCAATCTAGTCAATCTAGTCAATCTAGTCAATCTAGGGCTAGGAGAAAGGAAAAGGGACTGACTACTTACCATGGCACTCTTCGTTAGTGCAAGCCGTTGTTTGGTGTTCTATGCCATCAGCAATAGCAGCATTGCAGGCGGCTTTATTATCTGCATTAGTGCAGAACCTTGATCGTTTTTTAAAACAATTGCCATCACATGGAGAATAAGATGTCCACAAACTCCAACTACCGTCTGTGACTAAAACCACGATGAAGAAGAAGTATAGTTATGATGAGTGGCATGGCATGGAGTGGGTTAACATGGCATAGCACTGGCAGAGCACGGCACGGCACGGCACGGCACAGCACAGCACGGTATAGAAAGGCATAGTTAAGTAAAGGATACTTGAATAAAGCGGAGAGGCACACTACAAACACTACAAAAAAAGACTGACAGAACACGATCATAAATGAATGAACATAAAACAATTACATACCTGAACAGCTGTAGAGGTTGTTAAGGGAAATTACATCATCGTTGCTGAATCCATTTCTTTGGCCAAAGACAGCAGCTGGGTTAGTCAACAGCCGAATAGTCATCTTTCCATCCTTACTGAAAGCGTAGTTACCATATTGCATAAGGGAGTCAGCATCGTATGGAGTTCCTTGAAGATTAAGAGTTTGCTGGCTATGGGCTTCAAAATTTGAATCCACACCTTGAAAAGATAACAATAAAATTTATTGCATACCCAGATGGTGGGCATACGTTGACGAAATAGCTAGCTCTTATCATATGTAGACACATCCAAAGCAGGGGCGGATCCAGGGGGCGGTGTTCATCTTGTGTGGGTGCCCTTCCAACGCAGCCACCCTCCCTGAAGGAAATCCAGGGTCCGCCCCTGCTAAGCCTCCTTTGGGCGCACGAAAAACAAAATAAGTGTTAATGAATGTTAATAAATTAATTGATAAATCATTGCATTCTTTGGAGACTCGAGATCTTATTATTATTAGTACATTTATGCAACGGGTCGGGTCTTCACCTTCTTTAATGTGTTCCCACATGATTTCGATCTTAGTTCCCCGATCAGGTCGAGACTGTTCGTGCCATACTCCGACGCAATGCATCATTTCATGCATGATTGTCCCGACATAATTGCAACCACTGCCGATTGATATTTCTTGATAACCCCTTGCATCGTTAGCTTGGCCAATGAATGACCAGCATCTTAGGAGAAACAAAATAAGTTAGTATGGATTAAGTATATATCAATACTCCCCCTCCCCCATGACCCTCTCCCCCGTCGACTACGATTTCAGCCAACAGCACACATCATTCAGTTGTGCTATGCATAATTTATCCGTTCTTGATACTTGAGACTCAACCCTGAAGGTTTAGTGCATATCCCAACTTGTGAGGAAAAAGGAAATTTTAGGGCACTGTTTTAAATATTCATTAATTATTCAGGAGGTGGCTAGCCAACAGCGTGCACCTATTTTCGTCACGTGACAAGTCTTGACCCGCAAAGTACTCCCTGGTCAAATGGAATCTGTTCCAGTGTTCGATTTTTAGAATTGAAATCTTTTCAAGGTCGGCGGACACTGGAGCAAGAGTTGCAATGTGTCTAGCAATACAATACTTTAAATTTGATTTCGAAAGTTTTGGGCATTAGAAATCAATTTCGAATAATTGCGGCGCAAATACTACATTGGTATTCATGGGTTGGCTGACGATTACAACCTATTACACAACCGTCCAGACACCGATATCAATTACTTTTGATTGTAATGCTTTGTATTTTCTGTAATGATTTTTTACATGTGGGATGCTGCAATTAATTCCTGTAAATTTCTGGTCATTATTTTTAGGTTATAATAAGCGATTTACACAGAGTGGGATCTAATCTCTGTAAGTTTTCACTGAGCTGGTTTTCACTTGCGTCGGAATCGAAATCAGAATCAATTATTTTGTGGATGTTATTCTTCTGGTTGGAAATGCACTTACCCTGTAAGCTTTGTAAAGAGCACGTAGTAAGGTTCGTTAGTTCTTTTAACCCACTTGATGCAGGTTTTAGCGTGGAAGTTTGCAATAGCCGTATTGATATTGCTTTCTGCATCACCTGAAATATTTAAAGATACAAGTTCGTTCCCCATTTTTGAACATTTGAAATAAATGCATTTTTTAATGTATTATTAAGGTGGCTCGACATAATTTTTTAGGCTACCTCTTTTGAAATCATGATTTCGCCGCTTAAAAATAATTCGATTGCTTTGATGCTTGGTCAAGTTAGTCAATACAAGTTGGTTCCCCATTTTTGAACATTTGAAATAAATACAATTTCCTTCTCCAAATGGATTATTAACTGAACTCGAGGCTCAAAATAGGTTCTATGTATACACCGATTCGAAAAATGGGGATTTTTCACGGTTTTTTTCAAACTTCGTCAATCAAAAATTTTATCAGTATATCACCTTTACCTGAAAGATCATCCAGAAATGAGTGAACAGGAAAAGTTTGAATGCTGTGGTATTTTTTTCTTTTAAGTTATTATGGATTGAATTTACAGGTATAAGTATGAGATTTTGCTGATCAATACTGACTAGCCTCGCTTTGGTGTCATTCACACACTTTACACTGCAATATCTTCTAATATAATCACTTTTTTGTCTCAGATTTTTCACAGAATCCTTATTTATATTATCTTCTTTCAATTGACTTGTTTTGTTTCTCTTGAGGCATTAAATTTAGAAAATATGTAAATGAAGGTGGCCATTTTTCGAATGGGTCTATAAAGACATTGATTCGTATATTTTAGATTATTTACACCTATTTCAAAAAAGGTTGTCATCGCCAAAGGCGATAGGCGATAGGCGATAGGTCATTCCAAGACGGAAAAAGGAATTATGGGTATACAAGTAAACATGAATAATCGAGGCCTTTACAGTTCGAAGGACACTCGAACCATGAACACTTCAAGAGTTTTTGGCATTTTTCATAAGTATCCAATCAGCACTAATTCTGTGTCTTTCCCTAGAGTATCATGTCTTTGTTTAACGGCTGCGCATGAGAAGACACGTGATTACGGATACAATACCAAGTAACTCAAAGAATATTATTCTCAAGAGAATGACGCGTGGTCTGAAATATCATAGAAAAACATTTTGCTCAAGCTAAAAGGGTCGATCAAAATCATAAACTTTCTGCTAAACTTACTTAGTGAGGGATCGATGACATAAGGAATGGAACGACTTCGCCATAGATAATTTATCACCCTGTGTGTACTGCTTCGTTTCTCATTTCCATTCACGCTGTCCGATACAGCTTGGGTGCGCACGATATCACCTTCGAACATCTGCGAGGCTTCGTCAGTTTCTGTCGATAGAAGAAAAAAATAAGCGCAATTATTACTTTAAATTACCCAAACAACTGAATAAAGGTACCTAACACATAGGGTAAGGGACTACTTCGACGATGCGGCGGCCATTTTGATAGGGGGCAAATATACAAATCTTTGTTACACTTATGGCGTCGATTTAAATTAACGTTTCACCCCTAGACAACTTGACAAGGGATAAATTAAGAAGATGGGCATGAAAGAAAGACAAATAAACGAAACTCACTATTTTATCCGCTATTTTTGTTTTCTTTTGCCCCCTGGACGCCCCATAATGCATTGCGATTCAAGATGTGAAAATAATGACTGATACTACGTAGAAAAATGAAATGCTTGTCACTTAACCAGCATGATATAGCCAGAGAAACCCAGAATTTGTTATTTTCTTTATTAGATCCTACGTATACCCCCGGCATCTCGTAAAAAGTTATTTTCATTAATTCAGATTCAAGATGGCCGCCGCATCGTCGAAGTAGTCCATTGTAGAATACATGTTTCAGTTAGGAGCAAGCAGCGGACTGACTAAATCGACATCTTTCAATTACTGAAGTGTACGGGCCTTTTGGAAGTTTGTAATAGTTAGGTATCTGATAGAGAAGTATCTAAGTGCGGGGGTGGGGAAGTATCTATTATTAGACCTAGCCTTTTGCCGAGTTCGTTGATAAACAGATGAATAGCTAGTTTCGGTATTTAAGAATAACATATTAGCCATGATTAGCAAAATATGCTTGTTCCGAAACCGTAGACAAGAATGCATCATATCTGGTTGATATCTTATTTCTTTGCTAAAGTGGCATAACGACGAGATGTTATTGAGGAAAAATAGTGAATACAAATAATTATAAATTTTTTGAGCTATGAATTTCACCATACCTTCGTTCACTGCCATAATACGATCGACGGGATTCGCATCGGGGTTCCCCAACAATTCACGCCGTTTCTGATGAAGCGCTTCTAAAATATCAGAGTAATAAAATTAGTTTTAAGAGAAAAGTAATGATGAAACAAAACAAACTTTTTCTTTTATCAAAAGTTCTAATAGCAGTTTCTAATTCACAGCGAATATTTCAAGCGATATTTTTTGCTGGCTTACCTTCTTCTGGAGAGCGTCTACTAAAAGGGGTGGCAAGGGCACACCCAAACAGGAGCAAGAGAATCCACTGAGTAGCCATGCTTACAGTGTTTAGTAATGAAAGCTCTCACATTTTCATCCCTTTTATATTCTAGTTTATCGTGCTTTGATGACGTTGGTTAATGTTAGCCGGGTTCGTCAACAAGGGTAGAGTTCTCACAGAATGCCATGGATTTTATTTATCACAATTAGCGAAAGATGTGCCCAAATTTGTTGTTTTGTAATAATGACCAAAAATTGTTCATTATCTCATTAGGAAAGGAAACAACCCATCCATTAAAATGATATTTTGTCGTTATCTTTAATGACTTGTTAACTTAACTTTGTCCTGTTATCAAATTCTACGTTAATCAGTCAGCTAGAGGAATTTTTTCGCCCCCCGAAATAAAAAACATCGTACGAGCTTAGATTCATTGAAGTGGACAAAGCGCTAAATCGTATATAGACTTACAATAACTTATTTATTCATTCATTTTTTCTAAACGCAAATAAAACATCTATTAAGTGACCACTTTCGGGAAATTGTCAAGTAGCAATATAGAGGTTGACGCTCAACTGAGATTCTACGGTAGATGAATTTCAACATCAACGGCTGCCGGTAGTTATACATTTCTTGAAAGTTAGATATTCAAAAACCAAGTTTGGGATAAAAGCTCCACACGATAATCCCCTTCTTGTGTGAGTTCTAAAGCATGAAGAGAGCTGATCTGTAATCAATCTTTTCTTGCTGTAGATCTATCTAGCCATAATGCACTTAACATGAAAGTGGGAGGTGCAGTAAATTACACCTGTCACCCAACAGGCACTGGCAAACATCTGCATGACTGACTGAGGTATATTTCCGAAAGAATCTGAAAAACCCAACATTTGAAGACAGAAATCTCTATTGAGCGTTTTTGTCGGTCCTGTAAATTCTATTTTTAAAGAAGAGAAATAAATATGGCTTAAAAGTGGCATGATATCCAGCTGATCTGAGAAAAAATATTACCCAATCTGAACCTAAAAATGTCTCAAAACTGTCGTTCTTTGTAGCACGGCAACTCGGGAAACGGTTATTTCTTTATGTTTGTTTCGCACTCATTAATTAATATCATAGTAAATGTACACAAAATGTCAAAAACTTTTCCTGAAAATCTAGTTTCATTTCAGATACAAGTTTTTAAGAGTCAATTTTTGCAGGTTTCATGAATGATACCTCAGTTTTGCAGTGACGTCATTTCTTCGTCACTATTTCAGCTAGATCAGCTGGATACAACAAAGTGACTCTTTGGCCACTTAATAATGTAACTCGTATAGTCACCAAAACGTTCGGCTGGAATTAAACACAAAGGGTCTTTCATTATCAACTTAACATTACAAAAAAAATCATCATCATAAACAACAATAAAACAAACAAAAAATCGCAATACTTTCAGCTCACAGAAATGTTTACAGACCCCGCCCACCAAGTTCGAGTCAAAAATTGAAACCATTGTTTTCTTGTTTATATTTAAAACCCTTATTTTTACGTCCTGTTTTATGTGAAGATATGCAGATGACAAAAAATATTAAATTGTAGCTGGATTAGGAAGCATGTTTTGCGTTGAAGCGTGCTTATTTGAACAAACTGGATAATGATATTGGTAGACAATGATAAGTACATAGAAATGGGAAGTCGGTCATAATGAAACAAATGCTACTTTCCCATCATCAAATACACCCACAACTCATGATCTATACTGAGCGTTTCTTGTAATATTCAAGATACAACTAGCTAATCTGAAAAAAAAAAAATTAACCAATCAGAATCGAGAAAATTTTGGCAAAACTGAGGTGTCATCCTTAGTGGCCCAACGACTCGGGGAAACGGTTATTTCTTTATGTTTGTTTCGCACTCATTAACGAATATCATAGTAAATGTATACATAATATCAAAAAACTTTCCTCAAACTATAGATTTATCTCAAATATAAACTTTTATAAGTCAATTTTCGCATGCCCTCATGACCGCCTCAGTTTTGCAGTGACTTAATTTCTACGTCACTTTTTCAGATCAGCTGGAAGAGTTGTTACAAATGTCAAATCTTGAGTAGAAATATAGTGGGATTACTTGAGCCGTGAAATGGTTAGTAGACTATATCAGTACATATTACCATTGTGATGCCGTTACTTTCTCAGCTACAAGTGTCTATTTGAGTTTACACGTTAACAGTATTTCTGATAAGCAAGCTATTTTTGTTTCACTATAAATAACTATAAGACAGTTATGCAAGGGGTACATGTTTCAGGGTTTGATAAAATTAATGTCTGTTATATTGGAGGAGTTTGTGAACGCAATAGCCGAACAGCTGGCCATGCGAAGTGTTTAGGTCATGTTTGCTACAAGAATGACTATTAAAAACAGATAATGAGGCACTTCACTGCATGAGATTATCATCAAGTGAAGGGTTATTATTATTAAAAGCAGATCAAGACGCAGTTAACTGCATGTTAGATTAGTGGCAGATCAAAGGTAATTTAAGAGGGAGTTAATATGTCACATAATATTTGACCATTAGAAGTAGTATCTTACTAAACGAACACTTGGCTTCTGAACTGAGTTTATACACCTTGAACGATTCAGCATTCTGTATCAGTTAACCTTACCGATAATGGTTGTTAATAACCTTGCTATATCACCTTTCATGACCGCCCATTCTCACTTAACATACACTATATGTATTTATAAAATAGTTCAGATATAACGCGCGCTCTGATTGGCTGATAGCCGTGTTTACATAAGGCTATTTAAATACGGCAATTTCAATATTTTATAAAACAAATAGAAAACCGACGTTATGCCGTGTTTACATAGCCTGATATAAACACTCGGGAAGGTTTGGGAGAAGTCTTGAGCTCTGTGTAAACCTCGCCTGCGGCTCGGTTTTACACAACAGCTCTCGACTTCTCCCAAACTTCCCTCGTGTTTATATCAGGCTATGTAAACACGGCAAACGTTTTCTATTTTTTAAATGTCACATATACAAAAAAAAAATACCAGAAATAAGAGCGAGTTACAAATACCAAAATATCGATCAGCTGCAGGCCAGCGCACGTTTTCACGTTTTTTGTAGTATATATTTAATATTTAATAAGTTACATTTTATAATATTACACATTTAATAATGTACATGAAAAAAATTACTCGAATTTGATTGGCTTAGAGCAGTGCAGTTCAAGTGTAACACAGTGCAAAAATCTGTAACACAGTGCAAAAAAGTGTAACACAGTGCAAATTACAATTTCCGAAAACGGTCTTGAAACCAAAATGTTTTTGATTCTGCTCTTGATAACATTATTAAGCATTAAGACTATGCATTTTCCGATCTTGAAAGAACAAGTTTAAGGCAATGGGCTCGCGCAAATTTAACCGATAGATTTTCCTATAATTTTGCATATAGATAGTTTTTGAGATGGACAAAACAGAACAACAACAAAAATCGGGGGTCATCGACATAGATTTTGCGCTATGTTAGCTTGAACACGGCACTCCCCAGCGAGTCTAGAACGAAAACAACGCTTCTCAAAGTATTACGTCTAGTTTAATTCTGGTGGCTGCAATATGAAAAACAGAGGCTTTCAGAGGTACTAAAGTAAATAAACTTCCTTGAAAAACAGTTTAATGTCACAAAGTTCAGGAAAAATGCTAAGTTTTGACATTTCCAACTTGAAAAACAGTCGAAAGTACGTGCGAATGTCAAGTCTTTTTTAGATGTTTCACGATTTTCTCGAAAACAAACCGATAGATTTTTTATTTTTTTCGATATGTACTAGCTTTAGTTAAAAGACATCGAATTCAGGAAAAAATTGTATAGGTCACCGTATTCATTTACAAGATATAAGTCGTAAAGCAACGCAAAATGAAGAGCGACAAACGGAAAGCACACAGGTAGCCCAATCCATGGGTTTTGTCGCGCATGCCTCGAGTCATCGAACATACACAAAATGACTGCCATGCGACTAATTGTCAAGTTATATAAATACAGTGTATTGTTTCACATTTTGGTCAATATATTATACAATTCTAAATAATAAAAAAAATGCGCAGAAAGATGCGCACGAGTGCGCGAGCCCATTGCCTTAAGGAGGCTCGAAATGGTTTTCCTTGAACGAGCGCGCGCGCTCTCTAAATGACGTAGCACTGAATCATTTGAAATGGAATAGGAAAATTTTGTCCCTAAAAACCTCATACTTAAACTAAAATAACTCAAAAACTGGATGGTAAAATATTTTAAAACTTTGCATGTGGCTTTTATTTAATGGTTCGTAAGTGCTAAGAAAAAAAGAAAAAATTCTGTAATGCGAAACGTTCTGAAATAAACTTCATTGATTTTTGAGAATCCCTCATTACAGAATGTTTTGTTTTTCGGTCTAATCAAAGATTGGATCATGAGGTTCAAACATGCCAATTTTAAAGGATTTTCACCGTGTGGTTTTTGAGTTATGATTTTTTAAACGAAAAACTTTGCACACATTTGAAGTGTTCTATCGTTGTCATAGCAACGTGTTACGTCATATTTTTCTTTTCGTTCCAACCTTTACTTTATGGTCTTTCGTCTTCTGGGTCAACTTACGGTCATACATTAGCTATATAAAGTTTTTCAGGGTCATTTTTGTTAGTCTATATGCAAGTCCCAAAACCCTTTCTAGCCTCCTTAAGCGGTGAAAACGGCTAAAAAGTTAGTGATTTTGTTTGTTTTTGAATAAATTTTTGTCGGTTTCAGTTGAAGAGCGCGCGTCATTGAGCGCGCGCTCAGAGTTTTTCTTGAGATTTTCAATGTCGGACGATAAAGTTTGTAAGGTTTTTCATGTATATAATTAACAAGTAATCATATGGTTTCTCGTTCAATTTGGGATAATTCGCACTCGTGTGTTTTTCAAAGAACTCAAATTGCACTCGACCTACGGTCTCGTGCAATTTGAACTACTCTTTGAAAAACACACTCGTGCAAATTAATCCCAAATTGAACTTGAAACCATATTATTACCTATACTTATATATATATATTTATTTTTGTAATATCATGATTACCTCGGGATCCATTGTTTCCAGAGGGATGTTTAAGGTCTAACATCCCCCTGGATGAATAGTGATGAGGGATATTTAGTCTAAATATCCCTCATCACTATTCATGAGGCATGGTTCCTCATATGACAATCACCGGGACCATGGCTGGGTCGCATCGACCCAATCGAAAAAATTGCGCAATGACTCTGCAATACACACTATTTAACACCCCAGTACTTGTGGGACCCATTGAGTAATCTTTGCGCATGCGTTGACTAGCCGAGAATTTTTCTTACTATTTGTGACGTAATCAAGGCGGTTTGAAAACACTTCATTAATACCGCTCTAGGCCAACCAAAGTGAATTAGAACATAGTTAATGGAGTGGAATGGTTTGGAAACCTATTGTTCTAGGTTTTTGTTCAACCTTTTCTATTGTTATATGACGTTGACCGTGCACAGAGAAGAAAAAGTTGCAGCGTTTGTTCATCGTAAATTAGAGAACATAGACGTTTTTTCCTTAAAAATGTTCTAAAATAGGAGATATTTCTTAATTAATTCTATATGATAAAAATTAATTGTTTACTGAAAAGGGTAATCACCTTTTTGAACGCTTTCTTATCTATCATCTAGTAACTTAACTGTATCTGCGCGGAATTATTTATCCTCTTCTTTGTAATCTTAGAATGAAAATTTTACACTTTCAAAATGATCGTACATGAAAACAGTACAGAAACTAGTATTTTCAGCCATACTTGCTTTGGTTCATTGTGCACGGTCAATATCACGTGATGGTACGTTTCAACATCGCTCGCCAAACAAAAACCTAGAACAATAGGTTTCCAAACCATTCCACTCCATTAACTATGATTAGAATAAAGCACCACGAATGAATGAATGCTGGTTCAATTCGCCATTGTCGCATTTAACAAATTCCCTTAAATATGCCGCATATCAACAGCTTTGTAAAACTTTGTAATTTATGCATCGTACGAAAGCTAACATATTTCCTAAGAGCAGTTTTATTCCTCGGTAATCATGATATTACAAACTAATAGCATGACATTTCAGGCGATTAGTGATTAAATGTCCCCTCAAGCCTCGGGAGGTTTAGTTAAAGTCTCTCCGCCTTAAACGTCGGGACTTCAACAAAACTTCCCTCGGCTTTCGGGGACATTTAATCACTAAAACCCTCAAGTCATGCTATTACTTATAATAATTAGTATCTGAAAAGCCATGTAGGGAGAATCTAATAAAGTATTGTTATTATTATTACACTTTTGTCACTTCATCATCTGAAATTCGAAAAATGAAGTTTCGCACGACCCCTTCTATTGTTAAAATAACAAAATTATATTTCCTTCTTCGTAATACGAAGAAACATTCTTTAAGGGTTAGAGGGAAAAAAATTAAAGTTGGGAAATATGAAGGTCTAAGCATTTTACGAAATAACAATCACTAAAACTTTGCGCAATACGTCTAAGCAAAAGATTTCCGGGTAACTAGATTTCCGGGTATTCAGCACTGTGAAACTGTTTAATTTCTTATTCTCTGTTCCTGGCTTCGAGATCGATATCGCCTGAAGGTATACTATACTATCTCACTGGTCAGTGTACTTAATATTGCCGGCTTGGACGATAATGATGGTGGTAGCCACCGCTATTATTCTACCTATAATTTCCTTCTTTTTTCGTTTTTTTAAGAAAGGTCTTCATGTTCCTGGTAATCTAAACTGAACCAGATGTTCGAGGTAAGGAACTTCTAGAATACAATTAAGTCCCCTAAGGCATGGAATCTCTTCTTTCGGTAGTGGAGCATGAGCTTCACTGCCTTGGCGTACAGAAGAAACCGCTCATTATTTGTTGCCTTGGGAAGTCGAAGGATTTGGGGATGTTGACACGGTTTTAGTACAGCCCGTAAAAAGGGAGATCTCCGAGTCATGCAAGAAATAACAATATTTTCAGTTCCCCGAAACTTCCCTTTCCTCACTAAGCGTTAATAATAAGCTATATAGTCAGCAAACCGAAAATCTTTCTTGAAGCTCGCATGCAAATTGGTGTGTGAATACCCTAAAAAGTTGGATACGCCCTGGTCAATCGAGATGCACTTAACTCTAACTGTTGAAAACGAAAACCTGCCAAAGATTTACATAAAACACCTTCTATCGGAAATATCACGGTGGATAGTTTATGGGGGATCTTAAAGACATTTTGATATTCTCTGCATGGGGAATCAAAAACTTATCACAGATGGTTTGAGGATATCAATCTTCATTCACACAGGGCTATGACCCCCCCCCCCCCCCCCCACACACACACACTTGCAAGGGTGCACTGCGGTCCCTGCCTAAGTATCATTGCTTTGAAGCAATATAGGCTTGTTTATTTTATTTTCCAACTAAATAATGAATATCACAGTAAATGATTACAAAATATTAAAAACCTCTCCTGAAAATCTAGATTTATCTCGGATATATACTAGTTACACAATGGTTTCTCGTGGCATATCCGAAGAGTCACTTGTAGTTTCTAGTATATACAACGAGCCTTTAGGCGAGTGTGTACTGACAAAGAAAGTACAAGTGACGAGTGGGATGTCCACGGTATACCACGAGAAATCATTGTTTAACCATTTTATCCCACACCCTAGAAACTACAAATGCGTAGATTCAACGCGCAGTGCATGATGGGAAGGAAGAGTGAAATACCGACGAATATAAAACAGCTTTCCAGCTTTTGCTGTATCAGTTTTCTATGGTATGAGATAAAATCTTTCAGTTTTAAGTCAATTTTCGCAGGCTTCATGGCACCTCAGTTTTGCAGTGACGTCATTCCTACATCGCCGTTTCAGATCAGCTGGATGTCCGCCATATTGGTATTCGCCTTCTAGTATTAGCGTAAGCTATTTAGAAGTGAAATAAACTAAGAACTAAGAATTGGTTTAAAATATAACAAATGCGGACGAATGGTGATTTGCCAGTATCTGTTAAATTTTATCAACATTATGCGGCTATGAAAACCAGCAATAATTATTCCCGTACGTCAACGAACTGGTACTGATGAGCTTTCAGCACATCATTTATTAATTTGAGACATTGAAGACCATCATCACGGTGGTCCCATATCATGTCTTGTACTACGTCAGAATTCGAGTAAAAACAAGCATTAACTATTCACATTTAAACGCTGGGTTCTTAAATTCATTTGAGCAAAGTTATCTCGTTCATCTGTGCTGATGTGAGCTATAATGGCAAAATCAGTAATAAAAAAAAACAGCTTTAAATAGAAAAATGAGTGGCTATAAATTTAGTATAGTGGAATGAGCTCCGAAAGCCTCCGAAAACTCTTTCTACTCGCCAGAACATTCTCATTTTTCTCCCTTGAGCTCCATGTTGTCGTAATGTTTTCATTTTTGCGCTACTAGGTTACTACTATTTGAACGTTGTGTTTTCAAAATAGAAATTACTAGACAAAGCAGGGGAAATTTATCCCTTACAAAGAATAACCTTATTGTATACATCTTTTGATATTTTCTACATAGAATCCGGCAAATTTCAAAAAAATTATTTCAGTTACTTTTAAAGTCCAGAATGCAGTCTGTTTTATGTTGTAGTAAAATTCAAGTTTAGTTGTCACGTTATCTGTTAGTTTTGAGATATTCTAGAAGATCAAAAATACAGCTATATTTTGAAAATATTTTATAAAAGTAATAAATATAATGTTTCGGACCTCGAGCTCTTCGTGGGAGTACAAACGTCATCAACGTTTATAATTCCCCCACATACACAGCCTGTACTCAACAGTCATTTATCATTTATATAGGTCATCTTTATACCGACGCAAAGTGTCGTAAACTACTTTGTATTTTTAGTGCTGCAAAAAATATTCACGAGAATATCACGACTTTTTTGAGGGATATGTTTTTCAGTTTCCTCTTGCAACCACAGGTAGCCCAATCTCAGTTATCTGACAAATAACTTGAATAGATTTCCTAATTTGCTTGAATAACCACAGAATAATAGAATCAAGTCGAGGCTGTAGTTTTCTATCCATAAATTTACTGTATTTACTAAGTCACACAATAAACTTGTATGATATTTGTATAGTACATTTGTTATTTCCACGAAAAACGCCTTATTTTAAGTTTTTTTTCTTAAACACGAATTCATATTTTACTGTAACCATCGTGGTTCACACTAGAGACGCAAGCATAAGCATAATGACATATACAAGCGCAGATAGAACTAGAAGGATGACTTGCATATGTCATAATGCTTATGCTTGTGTCCTTGCTATTATAGTATGAGCCAAGCTTATGGCTTGTTGTCGAGCTATTTGACAGATACAATGAGAAAACTTTATAACAAACGAAAACTTCACAACAACAGACCTTTGTGGCCTCTTGCCCACGATAACATAAAGCTAAAAAAAAGATATTGTGAAGCTAGGTATTTCCGGGATTTATACAGAAAAATTTGGCCCGGTCCCACCTTTCCGGCGCGAACTTCAGCTCCTGTCGCGTATAGGTAGGAAAATGTATGCACTAATATATCAGTCAGTCGTACTTTAAGAAGGCAGGTACACTATGGATCGGTGCAATCAGTAATTTCGAAGGAACGGGAAAGCAGATATTTGTTACAGTTTAGCCTCCAGTCAAATATTCGTTTGTTTTTAAACAGCGCTATTGGAAAACTGATGCAAACCGCTGACAACCGTCGTAGTCCTAGCTTAGATCTTGTGAGTTAGGCGAGGAAGCACGTAATCGCTTGGTTTTCATGGGCTGGGCCGTTCAGTGATGGATCCCAACTTATGGAAACAAAATCTTTTCTATCAATAGTTATATTAAACGCTAATTACTTGTATATCGTATAAGGTTTGAAATTAAAACAAAGGGTCCCTAGGCCTTGCCACTGCAGCTTAGTGAACAATAACCGCAATTTAAGATAATCCTTTTCTCTCAATTGGAACCATGTTAATGAGTTTGTTTTCTCTTACGTTATCTGTTAATTGGGTAGACACCTAATTGCAAGAACGTTATCACATAAAAATAGAAATAACAGATAGGAATTAAATAAAGATTATCACATGTTAAAAGCCTGATGTCGTTTTTATTCACGAGTTTCCCGTATCATATCGCGAACGAGCGAGTCCGCGAGCGATTAACTGTTTAGCAATATACTAACAAGAGTATCTCAAAAATATCTCAAAAATATAAGTGTATACCTTCAAAACAGTTACAAATAATTACGTCTGTTTTGCAAAAATAATTAATTCCTATTTGTTATTTTTTAATTTTATATGACAACCTTCTTGCAATTAGGTGTATCTGTTAGGTTAGAAATATGATATTTAATATCATTGCTTTTTACATGTAAATTCAAACAAAACAAGTTTCCTTTTTGTGACTTAGACAAGGTAAAATAGCAACACTAAAAGCTAATGATTTTCGCTTAGAAAAATTACTTTTTTTAAATGAGTTTGTTGTCAATTACGTAATTTGCTCAGAAAGAAAAACTCGACTTGGGATTGCAGGCAACGGAATAAAACTGATTTCGTTGCGTGTACTCGTATTTAATGATCCTTGTTACTCCCAGACATAAGTACAGCAGTTGAACAAAGCATACGGTACAGAACAATAAATTGATCACACATCGCTCTCCTTGTGTCCAGTCGGATCTCACTAATAATGGACGATTGAATTTCGCGGTTGTTGGTCCAAGAGAAAACGTGCTTTTTATTATTTCGCTGATTCCTCGTTTGCACGTAATCCTAATAAACTGAGAAACAGCGAAGACACGCTCACAACTGAAAAGTGATCTTTCTGACTAAATATAGCTTCTGGTCTGATTCTAATTCGTAAATCTCTTAGCCATAAAAGGTCAAATTCCGAAAAACTTATACAGTATACTAATGATTTGCGTTTATTATGGACTTCACCTTGAGATCAAGCCAGGCATAATATTTGTTACTTGAATGAGAATGAATGATTGTTCGTGAATATGAATAAAAAAATGATCTAAGAATAGTCAGGATGAAAACAAAATGAAATCATCTTCTTTAACTATGGATTTTTGTTTTTTAATTCCAATTTTAAAATTGTAATTCTATTTATATTTTTTCGCCAACTTAAGTCATTCACACATCACACTTTGTTGTGTAAAAGCCATCTTCTGTCATTTAGAGGATGTTGTCATGGGCAACGAGCTGGAACGGTGCCATCTTTGACAGTTTTTGTTTCTGATACGGTCCATGAGTTTGATTGGTGAAATTTTGACAGACATTTGTTATGATTGGTTCATGCTGACAAAGAAGAACTGGTGTCACGTGTAATATTCGAGAGCTAAAAATGATAACACAGACAACGAGAGAAAATTTTAAAAACAACACAGATGAGTGTTGATCTATTTGTTCGGCTTTTAGTGCTTAAGCATTAGCCAGTCCACCAGAAAAAAACAGCGGTAAAATATAAAAAGTCAAGAAGAAGAAAAGAAGACATCTTTTGTTTCAAAAGATTGTGTCACTTTTTCGCGAAAATCTGTTCGTGCGATCTTCCATGCCTCGATTTTGTCCACAATGGTGAAAACGTTCCAAGACTATCTCGTCGACTGCCATCGAAGGTATAGCTGTATCCACTGCCGAGCTCACTTGGCAAATCACGATGAACTTATTTCTAAGGTTAGTGTAATATTTTAAGTCAAACATGGACGAAAATAATCGATCGAAGAAGTTTTTAGCTTACAACCGATCGAGCGCTGGGTAACAAAACATTCAGTTTGTTTATCTATTCTGATTTTCAGTCATTTCAAGGGAGCCAAGGACGAGCTTACCTTTTCAATAAAGTGTAAGTTTAGCCTTCATTTCTTTCAAAAGTAATTGTGATTGAGGAACTAAACGGTTTTCTACTGTATTTATATTCGAATTTCGAGTTTGAATTTAATGTTATTTATTATAGTGTCAATGTTGGTTGTGGTCCAGCCGAGGAGAGGGTCCTCCTGACGGGCTTACACGCAGTTTCTGACATCTACTGCGAGTGTTGTAAAACCACATTGGGTTGGAAATACGTGAGTAACATGTATATATTAAATGACAACATATTCGATCTCTAGAGAAAAATACCCGAAATGAATCGTGCGCTTCCGCTGGTTCGTAGACATTCAGGTCTTGCTGCTGAATATCATGTCGCATGAAAATTCAGTCATAGAAAAATAAACATTATTCTGAAAAATAAGTGTATTTTGCTTTCTCTTTCAGGAACATGCTTTCGAAAATAGTCAGAAATACAAAGAAGGAAAGTTCATAATTGAGATGATCCATATGATAAAGGACAACGGTTGGGAATAATGATATTGTCTATGTTTTTTTTATTATGGCCATGGTTAGGAGAGGAGAAGAATGAAGTTTTTGTACAGAAAATGTATATATGATAATATGTCTTAAATATATATGGATGGCCTAAAAGATATCGTTAATCGAAAAGCAAACGTCTTGTTTTTTGAGTAGGATCTTTTGGTTGCAAACATCCAAGCTACATTTTAAGAAAATTATATTTGAAGGTTATGACCAAGTTGTAAATAGAGAGAGCAATGAATTCGCATTTAGAGCGATCCAGTTTTATTTGAGAGAAAGATTTATCGATTTATAACGAAGGCACAAAGTTATGTTGTAATAATTTAGTGTAGTTTTTGTTTTTTATCTTCGATTTAACGAAGATTTTAATATTATTTGTAAATATAACCAATAAATCGTCGAACTTGACTGACATGAAAAATAAAAACTAGAAACTCTTATTTCGTTTTTATCGTTATAATAATAAAAATCAAGGCTTCTCGGTCTGCATATTGCAAAGTATATAACCGCTTTCTTCTTTTTTTTCGCTAGTTGTTAAGAGAAAAAGTTACCTATAAGTGATAACATAGTGAAGTTGGCTCGTCTGTATTTTTTGTTTTGATCGAGCAAAGATCTGTGTTTACTTCACTCCTGCCTTCTGATTGGTTGATATTTATCGGCTGTTCATTTACATAACAATACTGTCAAAGTATCTTATTTCTCGATGTCATGAATCAGGAAAATTTACCAAGGATTTTTTACTTTCATTATATTGGTTCTTCAGTGTCACTAAAAATAAAATATAAGACCTTTGGGGATAATAGCTGTCAATACTGACGTTTACCCTACCAACGTTGGTAAGGGGCCGTTTGCTTTGATGGGAGGGGTGTTATGGGTGAGAAAATGCAGTTTTTTTATTCAAAGGTTTTTATTCGGGGGCAGGGAGCATATTCTTTAATTTTATATCTTTTCATTTTCCATTTTCTCACTTATCCCTTACCACAAATATTGAACGAGTCAAATTTTCTCTAAAATTCTATATTGAGAACTTATTAAGAACTTTTGTTTTTCTTCTTTGAACCTCTCATGGTAACCAATAAACAGACAACATGCACTGGAGAATGTTCTAGTCTGTATATTCAGTACCTTATTATATGAAATCTTCGCAACACTTTAAATTTGCGATTTAGAAAAGATCGCGAAACCCCGGTTGCGAAATCTGGCTGAGAAAGTGCTGAGAAAGTATAGTGATGCGAAAGTATAGTGACCCTCAATAATTAATAATTTCCGAAATCGCGAAATTTATAACACGTCTTCAAAAAGGAATGTAATAAGGCTTATTTTCTGCATTGCGAAGAAGAAAACCTTTTTGCAAAGTATTTTCAGGCTTGAAATCATGAGATCAATGATAGTAGTCAGCATCAGAAAAAATTTTTTTTGAGTCAAAGGAGTTTAAAATTAAGCCAATTGAAGCCCACCTATGTTATTGGTAAACTGAGAACAATAGTAGTAGATTATCCAAAATTCGTACGTATATTTTTTCAGTAAAGAAAAGAGGAACTATCTTCATGGAACTGGAAAAGACAAAACAGAGATTTAGGCTTATAATTCTAAACCAGAAATGTTTGTGCCAGAGGCTTTTAAGGGGAGTAGCAGAGGAATGGGCCTTGGGGGCCGAGACCCCCCTCCCCCCATAATTTCGAATGTACTGTATATTGAACACTGAAAATTTGAGATCTGTTACTAATGCACCTTTCAATGTAAGTCCCGCGGGGGGAGGAGGGCAAGGGATGGGGATTTGATAGCAAACATGTGCCTTGACGGGACTTCATTGATAGGTGCACAATACATAGGGCATTTTTGACCTAGGCCCCCCCCCCCACCCCCCACCCCCCAAACATGTGCCTTGACGGGACTTACATTGATAGGTGCAAAATACATAGGGCATTTTTGACCTAGGTCCCCCCTCAATATTTTTGGCCTTGCTACAGCCCTGTTGTATGGTGTTCTAGTCTATGGAACTGTAGCGGAAAGTTTGGACGAGGGATGAATAAAATAAATGTCCTATTTTGTTTCTTTTATTTGAGGGACCGGTCATTATTTACCCACACAGGGGAGGGAGAGGGGGGTCGGAGGATTTTTGTTAGACAACACTGAGTAGCAAAAAGAAACGATTTTTTGTTTGTTTTGTTTCGTTTTTTCCCCTTTCAATTGGTTCTACTCTGCATTCCCTTTTGTTGCATATAGTAGTTTTCGTATGAGTGAAAAACACTTAGTTTATGGTCATTGTTTGCGCGCATCCTTTCTAAGCACGAGTTTAGTGTGTGCACGTGCTCATTGTGATGACGTCATTTGAATGTTTTGATATGCAAAATATCAAGAAAACAAGTCTTTCGCTTCTTCAGCCTGTTATAGCGCTTAAACAAAGTAAGTGACCCAAAGTAGTAGTCCATCTTGTAGCCCAATATCATTTTATATTTCTAACATTCAACATAAAGCTTAAATGTTAGGCAATTATTGGGTCATGATATTCTCTAGAAATCTGTGAAAAATGGGGTCAAATGATTGATTTTTCTGTAAAATATGGCTTCTTTTTTAAAAATAGCTTTCCATGTTTGCATTGTTCGCACGTTTTTACCGCAAAAAGGGTGAAATTCCACGCAATCTGACGGCTAAACGAAGTCGGGGAACCCTACTTTTTATTTGCTTATTTTACTTCTAGTTTAAAAAAATCTGACGAAAGGATCATTTGCCCATGAACGTCCTTAATGAGGCTGCCTACAATTTTTCTTGTGCTCAACCACTTAACTTTGAACGGCTGCAGTTCTTACATACAAGCACCTATCAACTTGAAATTTCACCCATCTACTGTTAGTCTATGTGTGAAGATTGAAGTTTGAAATGATGTAAATTTCACTGGCATCAGTTACCATAGCAACGAAATAGTGATGTCACTGTTTTTGATTGCAGCAAAAAAATGTGAGGTTTACGAGTTTAAAATTAGGTTTAAAATTGTAGGCAGCCTCCTTAATAACTGTTGCTAATGGAATCGCGGTCTCTTGAATCAATCAACTATGCATGACTAACAAAATTCGATTGATGACCATTAACATTTTTCCGTATTGTTCACAGCTGCTTGGATCAATAAAGTCTGAAAGATATTCAAGAGCTATGGATGAAACCCAAGAACAGATGCAAGTTGACAGTGATGTTGCCCCAAATGAACAAGTTGAACAAACTTTTAGAGAAGGAAAAAGAAACGAAGGGTTTTCGGCAGAGAACCCTCAAATAATATATTTAGAAAACGACTCTAAAGCCATGGATGCAAGAAACCAAACTGGTATGTCAACAAAACTTTGATTACTTTTATAAGTGCTGGAGAAAACTGAAGTCATAATTAATGTGTTTCCATAGAACTATAATGAACCCGTTTTAACTTAAAAGTGACAATGTATTACGAATTCTTACAAATAAATCATCGTAAAATCTTTTAAGATTAAAAAGTATTAAAACACGTTCCCAGACGTTGTAGTAGACGATTTCTACTGAAGAAAACCAAAAACAGATCAGTTTTCGCACTTGCTCTATAATATAAATATCGTATATTAGACCTTTTTGCTTTATCACTATTTTCGCCTTCGTTCGCTTCAAGAACAATAGGTGCATCAAAGATTGTATACGGAATTTGAACATCTTTACAATTTGAGCAAAAGATGCTTGTATTTCATTGTCAGTGTGATTAACAATGAGTTAATAATAACACTGACGGATGCTAAAATTATGACTTGACTTCAAATTCCTTACAATTTCAGGTAATAACAAAATGACAATAAATAAATATATGTATGTACATGATGTCTTCGATTATTTGTTTGGTTGTATAAGCTTGGTAATCAAAGTGCATTTTTATTTACCGTAAGCAAAAATCGCTCCTATAGCACAGTGACCAAGTATATTACCACACTTCCCAACGTCAATTGTACACTCTAAGGAATTGTAAATTCAACACTTGCTCATCAGTTTAGCAATTAAAGCCTCTCTGGCGAGCTGGACGACAGTAAACATAGGGGAGAAGAAGTTTATTCAGTCGAGTGATTTTCAAATCAAAATCAAAATGACACTGATATAAACAAGTACTTTTAGCTGATTAATTTTGTATTTTTTTGTCAGTATTTCTGCTCATTTCTTTTTTTTTTTTTTTAATGAAGTGAACACTGTCTCTCGACACACGGCATACTGGCCGACATTCTTATTTTAAAAGGACTCTTGCGGGGACTCTTGCTCAATCAAAAGTACACAGTCGTCTAAATCCAAACTCTTACATAAAATTTGCAAATTCCAAAACTACAAAACGACAAGAAAATATATAATTCGCCTTCATACTATATCTATTTAGTAAGATATTTATGGGGGGGGGGGGGGGGGAAATAGAATAGATCATAGATCAGCAAGATAGATTGACTAAAATGAACTACTACCTTTGTAAGACTACTGAACTGGCTGACTTCGCTGATAAAAATGCATAGAAGTGCATTCGAAGTGACGTCACAAGCAAATCGTTCTCCGATTGGTTTAGGTCTGGTTCTTTTGTTACATCACATTTATACATCGAGTCGAGCTTTTTTCTGTAAAACTTTTTCGCGCATCGGCTCTATGATGCTGCCGCCTCGTCAGCCTCGCGTCTTCGCTCGGCTGACTCGTTGGCAATTACCAACCGGTGTCAAAGCGCTATGTGATCGATTAATACATATGATGATGATGTTACGAAGGAACATTGCAAACTAATGGACACTGCAAAACTGAGATTGCACTGCTGGCCAATGGTTGCTGATTTAATCGCGCACGTTTCCCATTGGTCAGCCAATACCGCAAACTTGTAAATGTAAATGTTTTGGCTTGATGAAATGTGCCGAAACGGGAAATCATTTCAATGTTACGGATATCGTACCCGTGAACGTGCTGCAGCCGGTATACACACAGGCAGCGCAGCCAGAGATGCTCTAGCACACTCACTTTCCGAAGTTGGAACTGCTCACCCAACTTTTTGAGCAGAAACTTAACTTCGAATTTTGACGAATGTGATGTAATTAGATGTACATGGACAACGAAGACAAAACAAAAACGTAGCAAAACATTTCTTCGAAGTAAACGACTTATCAAGGGTCTATTTTGGGTCTTGACCGAAAATTGCGAGTACACAACAATGTCGTGATCAGGCAACCCACTATTATAGTACCTGCTGTTTTTACACCCATTTTCATAATTACGCAACCAAGACGTCTGGGTTTTTGGCTGCCTGCCGTCGATCAAAAGTTTACTAGTTAAAATTTGATTGATGGAAGCCAAAAAGTTTCAAAAACCCAGAGGACTCAAATTATGGGTCGCGTAATTATGAAAAGTGGTGTAAAAGCTAATCGAGCTCGCTTAGTCTGAAGATGCCTTCCTGCAGCCCGACTTTAACTCTGGTTAAGACACCACAGTTACGTTCCGGATGCACGCAGGCTAAGTCTGAAGCCGATCAACTGTAATATGTACTGCGCCATTCTGTTGAGTTTGGAACCGAGTTGAGTTTTATCGATATAAATCAGTGTTATAACTTAACGTTTTCAAGGCCCAAGTCTTAAGGAAAATTACAATTCGTTAACATGTAATGGAGCTTTTGATTGACAGCATTAGACTTTGATCAATCCAACGCGTGCTGATTTTTTCCCCAAAAAACGGCACTGTACGTAATTTTTCCAGTAAAATGTCTATGTCTATAGTGTCCAGCTTATGTCTACTTTACTGATATCCGTTACGCAAATTAAACGAAATCTTATTAAGAATTACGAAAATTACGAGTAAAACCCACCTGTGCCATCCCAGAATTATTTAGTTTCTTCGCAAACTAAGCTACATCCTGGCTACATCTTTTACCAATAACATACCGGGATCCCTGTGGTATACCAATCAGCTGCCTTGCTGGCACATTAACAATGATATGAAAAGATTTGTGTACCAGTGAACCAACCTCGTCCCCAGGGCCTTCTCACGCGAAGACGCGAAGAAGAGAAGACCCTGGCGTTGGCTGGTCACGTGACACCCAGAAATCCTGGGTGTCACGCAAATACCGCTGAAATAACCGGAAGAAAAGTTAGCCAATCAAAATCTTTATTTGACCAGCCAATGCCAGGGTCTTCTCTTCATCGCGTCTTCGCGTGAGAAGGCCCTGGGGACGAGGTTGCCAGTGAACGACATCGGTTACCGCTTCTTGTTCAATTCATGAATAGCTACGGAGAAAAAATGATTTACCCAGGCTATTACGAGGTACAAGAAATAATTACTTACCACTTAATACTAGTATATATAGAGTATTACCAGTTCTAAGATCTTAATGAACGTCAATAATCCATATTGTCGCCTTTGAATTTTCATGTTTTGAGACCATATATTCTGAAAAGTCCATGTTTATTGTCCAATTACATTCACAGATACGGACGAGTCAGAGCAGAACGAACACAATGAACAAGACATGCAGCCAGCTGAAGGATCTGCGGATGTTGCCTTCGTGTTTCAAGTAAGAACTTCTCAAACTTTGACATTTTTTATTACATGCAGTAGTACACCACGAGTATATTTAATACCGGGTTGGATCTTCAGCCTCTGGATTGTCCCGATTATCAATGCTGATCCCTAAAATTGATTCCCCAAAAAGCTTTCCATTCCGAGTTTGACTTAATGTTGCATTAGTAATATATTGAGATTAGTTTATCGAACTAGTCACTAGCTGTGTTAGCATATATATTCTAAATTATGATACCAGTTTTGCATAAACACGTCGAGCAAATGCTGATACTCTATTTATATTTACTTATTATCATGTGTCTTAAAATCTTGTTGTTGCTCTTTTGACCTACATGAAAATCATAATATCAGGGGCGGTGAGGGGGTTTTCTCGTGAATTGTTTTATTTTTTTTATTTTCGTGATCTGTGATGAGAATGTTTTAAACGTCGTGAAGCGTGAATTTTCTTGAATTTGAACGTTTGGTATTTTCCGTGAGCCATGATTGTCCTTTTTTATTTTTCAAGAACCGTGCCGAGACCCCCCTTACTGCCCCTGTAATATCATATGTAAAAGAGGTGCTGGTTTGGCCAACTTTTCACACTTGACATAAGCATAAGCATTAAGACATAAGCATAAGAATTGTTATGTTGTGCCGGTTCACACTTGCACTTTTCCAACATAAGCATAAGCAAAAGCATCATTTCCATTTTCTCATGCTTATGCTACAGTATGTTGAGTTTGAACCAGCATTTAGACTTCAGCAAGGAATCAGACACAACAGGTATTCAGTCAGACCTTCAGCAAATATACAAAGAAACAAGAAAGTGAAAAGAAGCTACAATTAAAACATTAACAAATTATATAATTCAATATGATGAGTATGTTAATACACAGGCCTACAACTCACCATGGCCAGGCTAATTGAGTGTTAAGTAAATTGATAAAGTTAATGTTGTCACAATGTATGTGTCATAGGTTAATAGTATGACTTCCTTAGACTTATGAACTAAGTTTTGTATTTTTACTATTAAGTAAATTGATAAAGTTAATGTTGTCACAATGTATGAGTCATAGGTTAATAGTATATGACTTCCTTAGACTTATGAGCATTGGTCCAGTTTTTGATTTATTTTTGATTTAATTTTATTTGGTCAAACTTTATACAGTTAAGAAGATCTCTACTCTCTGAAGTACTAACAAAAGGTTTTTTGATAATTATAGGATGCTGCAATATATTTAAATGAAGGGCTTGACAATGACAAATTTGATAACCACCCAACACGTACAACAATAAAGTGGTATAACATAGCCCACAGCACATGGTACAACATTTTGGACTTGATAGCATCAGCTTTGTTATTAAGCTTAGCATTTACGGAAAGGACTAAAGTTGAAACAGTCTCAAAGGATGGTATTTTAACACTTCCAGTTCCTGTAAGTGACAATCTAGCTGTCAATATCATTCTTGGAGGGAGGGTACATAGTAGCTGTTAGTTTCTAAGAGTTATATTGCTCCTTTAATGAAAAGAAAGGAACAAGAACAATGTAAGTTATCTATCAGGAAGAAACAAATGTAACCTGTCCAGTGATTTAAAAGACAACCATAATTATATCAAACTGTAATAATTTTAAAAGGTCAAAGCAGAGACAAAAATTTTGTTAGGTCAAAATGTTAAACATCCTATTATTTTATTGCTCAGCATTCAAACTTAGGAAGGTCAATGATCCAAGGTCCCCCTTTCTGCCAAGGAATACCTCTTAAAAAGTGGGAATCAAAGATGAAGCCTGAAAATTTTCAGGAGTAACTTGCAACTATTTAACTTGATTTGAAAATTACAGATTTTTATTCAAGTTTCAACTCTTTATTTTTATGTTTACAGGTGCATGGCATATTAGAAATATTCATACTGACAATTCTTGTCTTTGGAGTTTTTATTAAAATCAAGTGGCAGGGAGTAAAGTCATTCTTTACTCATAAAAGATCCTTGTGTAAGGCAAGTTATTTTTAATACCATGTGTCCATGTGTGAATGTCATTTCTTATAAAACTCATGAATAATTAATGAGGAAAAAACAATAGAAATCATTGTCTGTGGAGGAGGTTGTATATCTGATACAAAATCGTCCTGATTTGCATAAATTTCAACTCCAATTTTCTCAGCCAATTTCAATTTTATCTTTGAAATTTTAGTAGAACATGAATGTATACACCTAGACGTTACGTTTCATGTTTCGTGTCTGTGTTGTATCAGATATACAATCACTCGCCTTCGGCCACTCATATTGTATATATTACTTACACTTAATAATAAAAATATTTTAGGTGCTATCTGTTTTTTATTTAAAAAATATTATGTAGTAAATTATACCAATTATCCAATAAATAAGTTAATTTTTCTTTTCAGTTTATTGTTCTATGTATTATGTATATTGAAGCTATAGTAGTATTAGCACGAAGTAAGAACCATGTCAGAATTACTAGAGCACTACGCCCACTATTTCTGATTGACAGCAACTACATGCGAGGAACAAGAAGGTACATCAATACTTATCAATACAAGAAATGCTTTTTTCCTTTGTTTGAAAAGTTTATGTTGTTTGAATAATGAATGGGAATCAAGGGAAGTATAACAGTACTTTTTGCCTCAATTCTTTGGACTCTGCATTAAATGTGAGCCGGCCAGCATTATTAACTCAACTCTTTTAGGGTTTATGTCAGGGTTCTCCAGTTTTACTCCCTCAACAAAATCAGCGCACCAAATTCCTAATGTAGTTATTTGAATTTATAAAATTAGGTGATTATATTTTGTTTGGTTTCTTCAATTTTTTAGGGTTTTAAGACAAATAGTACTCTCTCTTCCTGCAATTCTTGATATGCTGCTGTTGCTTATATTTTTCATATTTATATCTTCAATATTGGGTAAGAAATAAATTTTTATATTACAGTGCAATTCGAAACACTGTGGACACCCAAAAATAATTCAGAAATTGTTTATTGTTTGTTGAATAATCTGAAACGTGTCTCTAATAGTTACTACACAAAGTTTATCTGACTACAAATCAGTTGAATGTCTTGAAGTTAGAGTTTTTTCAGATGGCTCAACGAACGATTACAATTTTTGAATATTTCTGGGGCCTAAGTTTTTCGATTCGCACCATATTTAGCTGCCTGCATTTTATTATATTTTCCATCTGGCATCTGATTTTTTTTTATATGCTCCTGACGGGACCATTTTCTTAAATGTTAAACTTTTTATTTAATTGAATAGACCCTTTTTGAATATGGCATTTATGACGTGAAACAAGGAGTCCGAGATTGACCCGGATGTTATGAGTTATAATGATTGGGTTTTGAAATCCAGGGCATTCCAGTCATGGATGCTGCTAGGGGAAATCATTGGTTTTCGACATCCAGGACATTCTCAGAATCTGCGTTTGACATCATAGATGCCATATTCGGAAAGGGACTATTGTTTTCCTTGCATTAATTATGAACAGTTTTTGGTCCCATGCTGTTTATTCCAAGAGATACACAAAAAAATTATAATTACAATAACTCATATATCCCACTATGTGTATCTAAGCCATCAATAGATGGGCATGCAGGGAAGCATGGGTGGCGTAGTGGTGAGAGCGTTCACCTCTTGAACCAATGTGACCTGGGTTGGAGCCCCATCTGGCTCTGTGTCACACGTGAGTAGAGTTGTTTGTTGGTTCCCTCCTGTGCTTAAAGGGTTTTTCTCCAGGTTCTCCGGTTTTCCTCCCTCCACAAAAATCAACTTCCAAATTCCAATTCGATCTATCGGTTGCCTTGAAATTGGGTCCTTGACCTGTAAGGCATTCTGTCGACCTCAGGGTAGTAAAGTTGGTAGAATTTTCATAGAATAGGCATATGATGACAAAATTGGTTTTGGTTGATTGTCATTTAAATTACCTGCAACCACAAATCTATTGGACAATTCAATAAAGCAAAGTGACAAAACCTATAGCCAGTTCAAAGTTTTCTTTTTTCCTTTTGTTTAAACCTTCTTTTGTTTTTGATTAAACAAAAGAAGGTGAGAAATTCTGGATAAAATCATATGTGCACTGAAAATGATTCTTAAACTTTGAACTGGCTTATATTGTTGGCACATGAAATTAGTACACAATTTAAAAGAAAAAGAAAACTTTATAGTATCATTTAAAGCTGATGCCTTTATTTAAATAATGTGTTAAATCTTTTGTTCTGTATTCCATACTAGGCTTCTATTTATTTTCTTCTAACACTAAGGATGAGGTAGGTGAAAATAAGAGGAATGATATAGAATTCAAAATTATGTAAGAATATACATATTATGCTTAAAGTTCAGCTGCATGAGCATTTATATTTAGAACCAGGGACCTCAGAGATGGAGGGCTGAGGGTTTAACCCCTCCACTTTTTCCCTTTTCCCATACTAGTCTCTTATATATATATAGCCCCCACTTTTTAGGATGTTCCACAGTTCCTGAGAACCATGCACAAACTAGTTGTCTTTACAATTTGTGTCTAAGATTTAGCCAGCCAGTTTATTTAGCATGCTGTTCACATGCATGATATATAGTTATATCATTTGATATTAACTATCACCAAAACCTTTCTGCTTTTATTTTAGTACTTTACAACTTTTGGGAGGAGTTTTGTCAGCCTGTTTGTTCTTTTAACCACTGCAAAGTATGTTTTAATTTATTGAATATATTCAATTTTATAGAAATAGCTGAATAAGCTAGAGGTATTTACAGGGTAGTGCCATGATGTATTGTTTAGTTTTATTAATAATTATTACTTAATTATCATTATAAATTTAATTTATATTAATAACTTTAATTTGTAATTACTGGTATTTGATTTTTTAAATAAATCATAGTTACCCTGATGTAATGATGCCATCCTATGCCATGTCTCGCTGGTCTGTCATATTCTTTGTCACCTATGTTTCAATAGCTATATACTTCTTAATGAATTTGGTAAGTAATTAATTGATTTCCAAAACACTGATTCTGAAAATTTTCTATTAAAGCTTCCATATTGATTCATGATACATCTAGTATACAGGGTCTGGAAGGGGGAGTCCAGATCCTGGTGAATCATGCATCATTTTTCCTGGAATCCCACATCTAAAATATTTTGCAATAACTGACAGCCCATTAATTGTTATTTTTTCACCTTTTTTCTGACAATCAGAAAGCAAAATCCCATGGTTGATGCCAAAATCCCCAACCACATAAGATTTTTTTCCCAGTTTCCCAGATCCTGCATTATATTTTATCCATTTCCCGGATTCCACAAATACCCTTCCAGACCCTGAGTATAGTGGTCAGAGTAACAACTAATTACTGCAATGAATTATGAATTTAAATCAGTCAATTGAAATCTCCATCCATAACTGGAGCCAAGCAGGGACTTTTAGTTAACGTCACTGGAAATTCCCTCTTTAGTGACCTAAAGATGGTGCATCAGAGGTCTAAGTCTTAGATATTATTATAAAATCCAATGCCCTCAAATGATTAAAATGCAATTATTAAAACCTCTTGATGTTTCATAGCTGCTTGCTGTGGTCTATGAAGCCTTCACAAGCATAGAAAAGGACAAGTTTAGAAAGTTGTTTCTTCACAAGAGGGATTCAGCTAGACATGCCTACCGTTTGCTTCGCAATAAAGACGTGAGTATGGTGTGGAATAATTTCATTGAGTGATTCTTCATATGAAGAGATTTTAACCATTCTGACTTATTTTTAAAAAGGTTTTAATTAGGATATTTGAGACAAGATAAATAATATATAAAGCTTAAAATAATTACTATTGAATATGATGGAACATCCTATCGAATGTATGAAACTTTTAAACATAAGCTTATCATTACCTAAACCAGGGAGGTGGTAGGGATGGTTTAACAGTTTAAAATAACTTAACTTAACATAAACTATGATGTTTTCCCTTTAGCCTCCACACTGGATCTCGCTACCACAATTCCTGGGGCTCATGAAGTTCTTCAATCCAAAATACGGTACGATTCAGAAATTCTAAGACATCAAAGCTAAGAATGGTCAAGATGACAGAGATATTCTTTGCTTTGCAGACGTCTTGGAGAGTTACCTTGTGTACAAATCGCTAAAGAAGGACGTTAAAGGCGGACTCAAGTAAATATTTACTGTCTTTATTAAGTATTTACTAACCTTCAAATAATTGCAGTTGGTCAAGGAAACAAAGATGGCTCCCTTTTTTCCTTGTATTGTCCTTCTTCTCTCTTCTTCGTTTGCCTTTCTTTGAAGCGCGCACGCGCGAATCGAAAATTCCCGCCACTTTTCACATTTGGTCCGCCACAGGGATCCCAATTTACACTGAAAAAGTGTAAGGCGAATTTAAAATCACAAAAATACCCTTTATAGGATTTTTTTTTTTTTTTTGATATGAGGTCATAACTCTACCCATTCTCCATAACAACACAAGTGGAGGGAAAAACCAAGAAAAAATGCAGTACAATATTTTTTTCGCGTGCCTTGGTTTTTCCTCAGGGAGCCCAATTTAGATAAAATTGAAAGTTAAAAATAAAATTGGAAAAATAAAAGCGCCTTTAATTTTTTTATTTGTGTTCGAGTTCAAGATAGTTTTTTCCATAACACAAACAAATGAAACAATCAAGCAAAAAGGCAGTAGAAGTTGTTATACATTTCCATAGAAAATGTCAAAGGAAAAATTGTCAGATGAATTTTTAAAGATACCAAAGAAGCATGAGGGCTCAGTTTCCCATCATGCTTTGTGCTAAAAATTTGAGCTCGTATACATTGGCTATTTTGAGTTTGAAAAAACAAAATATACAAAATTCTAAATCCTATTACACCGGTGTATAAGACACATTTTTCTCCTCTTCCCACACATAATGAATGGCACCTGGAGAGAGAGAGAGAGAGAAAATGTTCTTCCTTTGTTTGAAAAGAGATATTTTTATTTGTATGCAGTTTGGAAGAATTTTACGATGTCTTTGATAAAAAAGAACTTGTCTGGCGAAAGGTACAAAATATAAGAGACAGTTTTATTGTAGCTTTGAACAGGAATGTTTATTATTATGGTACATTTGCACTCCAAAGGGAATATGAAATGGCCGGGGATGCTCGTCATATCTTTTAGGGGTTAATTTTCGTCATTTGGTACCATTGAGGATGTTCAAACGAAAAACTAATAAAAATGCTGTAAAATTAGGTACGATTTAGGGATGAAACGTGATGGTTTTGGCTATGAGAAAGATAATTTTAGTACGTTTTAGGGGTCATTTTCAAATTATTTATTTCTGGTGAGCATCCCCTCCCCTCTATATATGGGAGTCCTCCCCCCTCTGGGCTTGAACTATGCTATCCCCCGGGCGTGGAGTCGGGCCGAGAAACAATATTTTTTCGGCCCGACTCCACGCCCGGGGGATAGCATTACCCGTCCGCAAATGTCCGGAATCGCCCCAGTCCCCCACGATATGAAATTAGGCAATGACCATGCCATTGATCATGAACTCTGATTGGATGATTAGAAACCTCATGCTTTGTGATCTAACCAATCAATCAATTTATTCTCTACCATATGAAATTAAGATAATTTACAATAATTTACATAATAATATAAGTAACAAATAGTTATAACATTGATTTGTTCAATCAAAGTGACATGTTTTTGTTCTTAGGTCTCAGAGCATGACGATGAGTGGTTTCATTGCTTGGCCCATAAGCGGGGATGTTGTGGTCTTTATTACACCTTAAAAGGTAAAATGTTATTAATTAAATTTATTGACTTGTGCATTTTTTACATTCTTCTGTTGGTCTGTTTGTCTGTCTGTCTGTCTGTCTGTCTGTCTGTCTGTCTCTGTCTGTCCCTGTCTGTCTGTCTCTGTCTCTGTCTTGCTAAAGTAACTCCTATTTACAAAGCAAATGGGAGAGAGGACTAGAATAATTATCGTCCAATTTCAGTCCTTCCTGCAGTAGCAAAAATATTTGAAAAAATCGTTTTCAACCAATTATATGCCTACTTAAGCTTAAATAAATTATTGTCTGAACATCAATCGGGTTTCCGACCATACCATTCCAAAACTACTGCATTGCTGGAAGCCACCAACGAGTGGCTTACAAATATGGATGCAGGTTGGACTAACTGTGTCACATTGCTAGACTTTACAAAAGCATTTGACACAGTCAATCACTCTATCCTACTTCGTAAACTGTCCTACTATGGCATTGCAGATATTTCAGTGAAATGGTTTGAGTCCTATTTGGCAAATCGAAAACAAAGATGCAGTATTAACAACACCTTGTCAACTAAAAAAAATATCTCCATTGGTATTCCACAAGGTTCGATTTTAGGGCCTTTACTGTTTATTCTTTATATTAACGATTTGCCAAATAGTGTAAAATTCTTGAATGTAAGAATGTATGCAGACGACACGAGTCTCACGACCCGTGGTGAATCACAGAAATCATTAATTAGCCAAGCCAACTATGATATCTCTGGCATATCAAATTGGTTGAAGGCGAATAAGCTGAGTCTAAATGCTTCAAAGACTGAACATATGTTTATTGCGTCCGATGATAAATTAAAACAGATAAGTTCAAAAGCACATGTATACATCGACGGCAAACAAATAAAACGTGTCTCATCATCTAAATCCCTTGGGGTTGTGATCGATGAACGCCTCTCCTGGGCTGACCATGTTGATTATATGACTAAGAAAATATCATCAGGGTTGTCTGGCCTTAGGAGGGTGCGTGATCACATTCCTCAGGAGATAGCAATAGCAATTTATAAATCACTAATTACTCCTTGGTTCCACTACTGCGATGTGGTTTGGGATAACCTCCCAAAAACATCAGCAGAAAGAATACATAAACTACAAAATCGAGCCGCCCGTATTATAACGAGAACTGGCTACGACGTAAGATCAAAAGATATACTTGAGAACCTTGGATGGGAAAACCTTAAGACGAGGCGAATTAAACACAAGGCTACTGTAGTGTTCAAAACAATGAATGCTCTTGCCCCCCAAAGTTTGAGAAAACTCTTTAAAACTAATGAAAACACGTATCATTTACGTGGAAGGGAAAATAATTTAGTATTACCCAAACCAAAAACAAATTACCTGAAAAAAGCTTTCTCCTATGAAGGTGCAAGAGCATGGAACTCACTACCCTATGAAATAAAATCAGCAAATAATATAAGAGAGTTTAGGAGAGAACTTTCGTCTGCTGAACTCTAATAGTAATTAGTAATATATGATTTTATTTTTGTTAATATGTAAACTCGATTTTCATGAAAAACAATTTTATATTGATGGAAAGTTTATTATAGTTTTCGAGTATAAATAAAGTATTCATTCATTCATTCATTCTCTGTCTCTGTCTCTGTCTCTGTCTCTGTCTCTGTCTCTGTCTCTGTCTCTGTCTCTGTCTGTCTCTCTCTCTTTCTTCATTATCTAAATGGTAGTTTATATATTTTGTGCAACATAACACATAAGGTTTTAGCCCTGTATATTTTACTGATAATGGATGATTAAATCTTAGGCATCCATTGGCTGGTCACTAGAAAAGCTTTTGAATACTTTTTATGTAAGTATATATTCCATGAATATAAGAGGGACAAAGGTAATATTAGCATAATCAACTAGACGCTCTAGGAGCGTATACTCGTGCCAATTGGTGAAAGGAGTACGCTTTTGAGAACATGGAGGTCTTATAATATATAGCAGACTTAGAGAGAACTGATAAGCTAGGCCTCTGAGTACCTTTGAGTTCATTTGAAATTCATTTGAGTTCAGCAAAGTTTGGCATTTCTCTTTGAGTTCGTGGAACGACCGGTTCCGAAAACGCTCGACATCTTTTAGTGTGGGTCTACCACGAATAGCGTATGCATTTGTGTGTATTTTGAGCCTCCCCGAAGCAAAATAACTCGCCATAATTATCTTCAATTCGATCACAACCTTCTACAAGTCCAAATCTGAACAATGGCGTTGTGTCGCAGGCACATCAACCTCGTGACTTGCACGTGGAATGCATCATTCAAGCACGTGGAATGCACATTCTCGACGTAGAAGATAGATATAAAGCCCAAACCTAGACTCGGCCCGGCCTACAGGCCTGGGCACGAGTAATTATCTTCATTCAAGTTGCATGCTTTTATTGCCCTGGTACCTTGAGATACCGAGAGTTCCAGATTATATGTGTGAGAGGAAGTGGAGTGCCCACCCTCTCTCCCCACACCCCTCCCTGCGCCTGGCTACATTGGTCATTCATTTCCTGACATTCCTTTATCATTGACCGCGGAGCACCCTAAAAAGTGGTGGTGATATATAACTGAGAGACTATAGCCCTACCAGCCCCTCCCCTCGCGCAGTCCCTGATTATTACGGATACATGGAAATTTAGAAGACATTATTCTAATAAATAGAAAACTACATGAATTTAAGTGATAATGAATTAATATTTTCAGACTTTGCAATCGTGGCAAATGGCTGTTCGTTCATTTATGAGATCGTAACGCTATCAAGTAGGTTCACTGCTTTTTTTTTACTAAATAAAACTAAATAACAAAGACAAAACTATTTTAGTCGCAGTTTACCTTGCTGTTTCGGAGACAACTTAACGGCAAAAGCAGGCTCCGGCATCTTCGTTCAAGTTGTAAGGCGCCAAAAAGCAAGTTGTCCCGGTATTTTTGAGGTCATTAGCTGCTCCAAACCTGCAAAGATGATTGCAGAACGCGTCTGAGATTTCGCGCAAATATAGCAAAAACTAGCAATCTGGGAAATGTTAAAAACGGTTTTCAAACAGAAGCATATTCTAGTTTTGTGTTTAAAAATCTCCGATTAATATTCAGTTAACTGACGTACTTTTAAATACGCAGAGGCTCCTGTTGAAGAGAGAAAATTTGCGGTTATACATAGCCATTGGTACAATATTCTCTTTATTACAAGTAAGTATTTTTATTGTAGCGGGGTTTTAAGCAGTTGATTTTATTTGTAAGTGGTGTCCACAATAATAGAGCTTGCAACCCTTCCCGTGAACTCACAGACTGGGAAAGAAGAACGCTTTTACCAGTACGTCAAGCGTGCTGCTGTATTACGTTAGTATAACTAGAACTTTTTCGCGCTTCAGTTTATGGAACAGAATTGTTTTTGAAGCTCCTTGGCCTTGGTATCAGACGATACTTTCATTCTGGTTGGAATTGGTAAGTCGTACCATCAGATAACCGTGTATTTAATCAAAACTGTACTAGTATATTTTATTTTAGTTATGAAAATAAAATCGGGGGGGAAATATCGACGACACGCGATCCAGCTGATCTGAGAAAAGATATTAGCCAATGAGAATCGAGAAAATTTGCAAAACTGAGGTGTCATCTTTAGTAGTCTGGCGACTCGTGAAATGGTTATTTCTTTATTTTATTTTATTTTATATTATAGTAAATATAACAAAAAGTCAAAAATCTCCCGAAAATCTAGATTTATCTCGGATATAAACTTGTATAAGCCAATTTTCACAGGCTTCGTGACACCCCGTAGAAAAAGAAAACAAAGGCGCACGCGAAAAAAAAATGTTCTAGTGCAATTTTTACGAATTCTTTTGTTCGTTTGTATTATAGAGGACATTATCTTGACCTTGAATTAAAAAAAAAATTAAAGTCGATTTTTCCCCGATTTTATTTTCACTTTTTACTTTTATCTAAATTGGGCTTCCTGTGGTTGTACACGCACATGAGCGCGTGGAAATCTACACCAATAATGAGAAATTCCCATAATATAATAATAATAATAATAATAATATTTAATACTTATATTGCGCATTTTAACATTTGAAATATGATCAAATGCGCATTACACTAGATAAAATACAATGCACTAAACTACTTAGAATTGTATATACAAAATATGATAGTACTAATATTAAGATATTTACATGCAGTTAAGAATAGAATAAAATATACATAGCTTTAACTTAAAAATAAGATATACCAAAAAATATCTACTTGGCATATGCTAATTAACAATTATTATATATCCTAGTCAAACTCGTTTTCTTATTGGTCGAGAGTACATCACGTGGAGGGAAATAAATCTCAACTCCCGCGCGGGTAATAAATGCACGTGATCAAAGCGTGAGAGGGGAATAAATCCACGTGATCAGGTCAAACGCTTTGTAATTCATAATGACATTTTTTTTGTAAATAAAAAATTTTCAAAATGGAGAGAAAATTTTTCTTCGTTTGACTAGAGTATATCAGTTAGTATATCATTGGTTCGGCCGGAGCCTCGGGAAACATTGAGATTCTCGGGAAACAAAACTAACTGTTTCCCTCGGGACCAGTCATTAAGTGCTAATTATTCACCGATACTTCACTGAGCCTGAGGTGAATAATTGTTTTAGTATATACCAACAAGGGAACCTCTAAAAAAGTTGATTAAAACAGTTTTTTTTTATGTAATTTATTTCTGAATTTTAAAGCCATGACAAATGTCACGCTCCAGCCATATATGGAAGCCGTTACATTGATATTAATAAGCCACTCACGGTTTCGTCCGCCATCTTGAAATTGGGGCAAACACGGCAAAATATATAGAAATCTGGATCACTTTGACTTCCCGTAACTCCGCTCAATTTTGATGGATTTTCAAGATTTAAACTTTTTTGAAAAGATATTTTCTTTCAGTGTTACTTATACCTCTAAATATGATGGAAAATGGAAAGCTTTAAATTAAGAAAATAAGATGTTTGTTTTCATAATAAAACGATGGGCACGTGAATATGAAAAATTTGTAAAAATAAGATGAGTCGCAAAACTAGTTAAAACACCTACATTACCGGTAGTTTTATTTTCCGTCGGCCGACAACTGGTATACATGGCTGCTGATAACTGAAGTTTAAATTTTGAAAATCCATTAAAAATGAGCGGAGTTACGGAAAGTCAAAGTGATCCAGATTTCTATATATTTTGCCGTGTTTGCCCCCATTTCAAGATGGCGGACGAAACCGTGAAGTGGCTTATTCACTGTCATCAGTTCAAACTTACAGTACTTATAGTGAGAAGTATGGCTTATAACTGTCAAAAAAGACAGTTTCCAAAATACTTTCTTTCAAAATAAGCTTGCTGGATAGAATCAAAAGTGATAAAAGCGACAAATATGTCTTTCAAGTTTAAGTTAACTTCAAGTGCAGCTGTTGAACGAGTCGCCAGAGATCGGAGCATGTCCTTTGGATGTTAGCGTTGAATTATACCTCCTTAGCTTGAAGAATTTCACCGCTATCTTCTTTGAATGATGAATAATCTGAAGATTTTATTTACTCAAGACTCATAAATAGGGGAATTTGTCTGTCTAAGACTGCTCGACAGTTAGCAGGTAAGATTTCCTTTTATCTCGCCTCCATCTCGCTCTGTTTATTTTCTGTAAAAAGGGTAAAACGGGTAGATATTTGCTTGATACTATAGTTAGCTCTTTTTTACATACTCTGGACGTATTTTTGAATTAATTTTATTGCGAAAACCATATAAAACAACAAGTAAACGAAAACATTTAAAGCTCCATAAGCTTAACTTGTTTGGCGAAATCTATGAAAACAAATGGCTTTCATTTACCATACATAACTTATAACGCCTTGAATTTTTCTAAAAATCATATTTTATGGCTTTCCTTGTGTTTCTGCAAAAGATTTTCTGGATTTTTTTGCAATTTCACTATAAAAAAAAAAGCACTGGTAAAACGAGAATTTAGAGCCGCCATCTTTGTTTCGACATTATCCCGAGTTTTGGAGGTACATATTTAGTAAATAAACCCGTCCTGGCGGCTGGGATATCGGCTGATAATGTCCGAGGATGCGAAATGGTCCGAAAAAAGAACATTTGGCCGAGAAGCAAAGCTTCTAACTATAACCCAACGACTTCACTGAAATGAATTCAGCAAACTGCATCGACTCGTCATCTCCAGAATTTTCAAAAAATAATTCTCTCGTCTCCAAGCTGGATATAAAAACAATTATTTTGGTAAATGAAAGCTGTTTGACATTGAATTATTCTATTGTTTGACATTTATTGTCGAATTGTTTGTTGGTTTTTAGTAGTTTATAAAAACAATTTCGAAAAGAAACCAAAAATTTCATTCACGAAACATGGATGCTTACCATTGAAGACATTTACAGTATATTTTGTTGATTTTTTCGTGTTTCCTGGCGTAGTTTTCTCAACCAGTCTTTGTATTTTACTCTCACTTGTTTGTAAAAAGCGAGTTTCTTTGTTTTCCGTGTTTTTTCTTTTCTTTTTTAACGTTTTTACCTTCTGCTGGACGAATATCACTTCGGACGGGGATATCGCCTGATACCCGTCCTGCACGTGACCCATTTGAACCAATGACAGCGCGAAAATTCATCGTTGGGTTTTGAAGTGGAATATCCCGAGATAGCGAACCAATGAGAACACGCCATCTATATAGGTTCCCGCGTTGGTATATACTAATCACATATATTATTGCAATAATAATTATAGTTATATGTGATGTTCAGGTTTATCAGTAACATCTTGCTCTTAGGTTTGACTTTATAGTTACTGTTCTCGGCATCGTTGGGTGGATTGGTGCGGCCACCAACAGCTTTTCATTCGCATTCATTGTTTGTCTTCGTCCGCTTCGACTTTTACTGTAAGTATAAAAAAATATCGTAATTTGTAAGCACACAAACACAAATATATCCTTGACGGTTTGTTAGATTGTTGATGAAATATTTTTTTTGTTATTTCAAAGACTTTTTAAACTGAAACAAAGATATCGAGATGTGTTGGATACGATGTGGGTTCTGACTCCAAGGATGTTCAGGTATTGTATCCAACCAAACAAACTATCCCGGGAAAGGCGTGGCGAGGAAATTCAACTGAAAGGAATGATATGAAGTTCTAGAGAAGCAAAACAAGCGAAAGTCCTCACAATAAAACCTCATACCCTGTTACATTAGTCGAACTTTTCTGGAAAAGATTCCTTTTCTTCAGGGTTCACAATATATCTTTTTGTCTTGGATGTCGAGTAAAATCGGCGCCTTCTTTTCATCGTAGAAGAAAGGTTTATAGCCAAAAACGAACATCATAACCGACCAGTTGACTAACAGTTTTACCAGTCTCGAATTCTTAAAGACCTAAACGTTTGGTTATTTACATTTTAAATCCAATTTAAGTCGTATTGCGGTATATTTTCGACATTTTCTACACGAATTTGCCGTTTACAATCCAGGCGCCATCTTGGAAATCACCGTGACGTCACGAATGGCAACAACACTGTTCCACCGTTTTCCCTAGAGACGCCCCCTCCCTCCTGATCAATTATCAATAAGTTGTGGATGCGGGAATATTACAGTATACCAAAGAATTCTAAAGCAGGGATCCAATTGCTTCCATGAATGCACTTGTATCGTCAAGTTAGCCTTGTTTAGTGAGATTAAAGTAAATACTTTTGATTGTTGAATCTTGGCAGAGTGATAGTGGTTGTCATGTGTCTCTACTACTCATTCGGTATCATTGGCATGGAGTGTTTTGCTGGTCTTGACTTGAAAGACTGTTGCGGGTAAGTCCATGATTTTATCTTGTTTTCAAGCTGAGTTGATCGCATTCCCCGAAAGGAATTATGGGTCACTATTTTTGGTTAGCATTTTTCGAGCATTTTCCGAGTATACAATGTAGACTTTTCTTGTTGATTGAAATAAAATTCCGCCATGAGTTCGACTAGCGTTTACGATTAATTTAAAGAAGGAAGAATTCGTATTTCATAAATTCTCTTGGCAGAATAATGGGAAATGCTAATCAAAATACGATGTCGAATCCTCAATTCTGTTTGGTTGACCTTGAGTTTGTTCTGAAGGTCAACTCAGCTGGCTAGTGTTCGGCTAAAACGGGTGTCATTTCAACAGAATTTATTCGGCAGATTGCATTCTGTTTATACCAGAAAACATTTGATAACAAATAGCTATATAAGTCAATATTCTTACGGAGAGGGTGCCTGACTGTGAATTACTAATTGATGTATGCTAGTATGATACAAGCACTTTTAAATTCCACGAACTTTTACTGGAACGCATCCTAATTTTTTATAAAATTGTAGAGGCTAACCCTGAGCAGCAGATACTGATGTTGGAAGCTGGACTATCATATTTATTGAAGTCGCACATTATGTAGTTAGAATTGTATGTTGGTCCTCTCCTATTGCAGATATTTTTTCAAAAAGCAGCTTCTAAAAAAATCCTTATTGATACCTGAAAATTTGATTTTTTTTTTGATTAGGAATATATCAGTGGGTCAAAGTTTCGAGGAAGGTGGTTACTATTACTTAAACAACTTTGACGACCTTGTACATGCAGTCGGTGAGTGACAGCACACGCATTGGTCCTTGACCAGGGTTTCCCCATGAGGTCAGCGGAGTGCAAGAGAGTGACTGTTGACTCCTTTCATGCAAACTAACCTCAAATCGAAGAAACTGAAAAGGGAAAAAAGTAAATCTGGAGTAAGGATAGACCTAAAAGTTGAATGAAAGCACCCTTGTTCTTCACGCCTGCATTGTGGAAATGCAGTAGTGTTTTTAGTAGTGTTTAGTAGTGTATTTAGTGCTATCTTGCAGATCATTGTGCATTTACCTCAAATGCCAATGTATACCTTATTCCCCGTCTAGAGTTGCATAATAAACTAATCCTTCAATCACCTTTTAGTCATATCTTCTATCTTTTCTAATTATATTGATCGTTATTTCATTTTAGTAACTTTGTTCGAGCTTACTGTCGTCAATAACTGGTTCATTATCATGGTAAGCAGTTTTTGCATATCGATTTGTATTCCTAGTATTTAGCTAGTGGCTTATTGATTCGAGTGAGTAGGCCTTTTGCATGATGGCGTCATTTTACTACTACTACTACCAAAATTATAAATAAAAAAGAGTATAACGCGACGTTTCGGTGCTCAAAATCGCTACTTATAAAATTACTACCAAAATGCTTCGCGAATTGGTATTTCCCCATGAGAATAGTAAGACAATTGAAGCTAATGAACTGAACAAAAGAAAGTGTGCAAGGGATTCTGGTAGTAGTTAATGACGCCATAATACAGAAGGCCTCTTGAGCCCATTTTTTTTGTCGTTTGTAAAGCCTTTCGGTATTCTTTTTATTACTGCCATTTATCCGGGGGGGGGGGTACTTCGGGACGTTTTATACGGGGATGCTCCGCCCGGACTCTCGACCCCTTACCCTTTTATATACCAAATTTCAGCGAAACGTTACCTCTTTTATATACATTTTTTCCTGAAAATGTACCCCTTTCGTATTCTTTTGAAGAAAAGCTACCCTTTTTATACCAAAACTCACAAATTTCCACCCCTTTTCTAAACCTGCGAAAGGTACCCCTTTCGGGCGGAGCATCCCCGTATATAGGGAGTACACCCACCCCCCGGGAATTTATCTAGCTTAAATTACTTGTATTTACTTACTTGCTCTTTATAACTGAGAACACACATGGATAAGTTATGCTAAATAATATTAAACAATAGAAAAAAGGTATTCTTACTATTTAGTACTATTTAGTGAATACATCTGTAGTGCGGCTTATTTGTTTGTTTTTCTCAACAGGAAGGAATAGTGCACTTGACCTCTGAATGGAGTAGAATCTTCTTCATGGTATTCTATATCATCACCATGGTAACTCTTTTTGAGTACTTTAGTTGGTTTTTTTAAAATCTTTATTGAGGATGCTTACATAACTTAAAAGTGCTTTACAGAAGGGTCCTCCTACTAAATTACAAATATAAAACTAATACAAAGATAAGTATAAATATATACAATGCTAAATATATTATGAATCTAAAACCAATATATATACTAAAATAGAATACTAAAGCAAAATAAATAAATAATTAATTGCAATGTTAATAAATATTACGAATCCAATACTAGATATTGCATTCAAGTATACACTCATCAAAAAACATGTTATATTTTAGTTGTATTTTTCTTGTCAAACACAATTTTCATTAAATATTCAAGATCACGTATCGTTAAGCGAATTTTGAGTCAAATATACCAAAAAAAATGCATATTTTACAAAATATTATCCCACTTTTTAATCCCCTGAGCATGCGCTTAGAGCAGTAGCGCGGAATGCTTCATGCGTGTATACAGTCATTTGAAAAAACGTTGTCACTGACCGGCTCCGCGACTACTCGACTAGCCCGAATGGAAGTATGGGTAAAAATCACTGAAGCGGTTGAATTCTTCACTGATTAAATATGCGCCGGGCTTCCAGTACGAAAATTCGCTGGCGAAATAGTATTTTAATGACTTAACAGTTCCAAAATTGGGAACATCTTTGACTGAATATTAGTCATATAGACTTTTGTCTTCCTTTCGCAAAACCCGAAGACAAACGTTGAAAGGGTTTTTGCTTATGTTATCTCATTAGTAGGCAAAAAAACCTACTTCAGAGCGAATAATTAAGCGCTTCAGCGATTTCTACCCATGCTCCGTTTCGGTTCAGTCGCTCTAAATAAGGTTGCGCTCCGGAATAGAATGTGACGGAATATAGCGGCATCAGCCAGGTATTGCGCATGTTCAGAATATAGCGAAATCAAATATAGAGTCATCAACCGGTTTTTTGGTTTTACCATTGTCTTTTTCAGGTTGTCATGACAATAATTGTGGCATTCATTCTTGAAGCGTTTTTGTTTAGAATACGATCTCGAAAAGAACATCCAGACGAAGAAAGTAAGTGCCTTATGTTGCATAATTCCTCTGCAATTTCGTGCTTATTCTTATTGCACGATCGACCGACCAATTGACTGAATCTGTCTGACTCTCACTCACTTACTCACTCACTCAATCAATGCTTTTGATATTTTTTTCCAGCTCACATGAGTATCAGAACAGAGGTAGAAGTAACCTACGAAGAACTGATGGAACTCAACCTAAATTCTTGCGTGGGTCTGAAGCCTGAAGAAAGGGTGAGAAATTAAATTAAGTTTCTGTTCGTGCTAATCCTCACATGAAAACTCCTCTTGGAATTTTAAGTCCATTTTCAAGGGCATAAAAAAGAGGAAACGTTTTAAGGAAAGACCTTCATGAGATTACTCCTCAACTATTACGTAAGCAACTAGTACAAGAACTGAAAGATGGGAGCAAGATATAGCACTGTAATATTGTAATACTATACTGAAAATGGTTTTGCACCCTAAGTACTCCTGGAATTAAAACTCCCGGAATTGCGTTCGAAGAATAGACCATTTCACGGTTGTCGTCCCTCAACCTCAGCCTCGATAGTGTGTAATATATTCTTTAGAATTTGACTACAGCTCACGGTAATTTAAGGAATGTACACATTATCAAACAATAAACCATTTTCGAGATCCACGAACGCTTTCAAAAATATCTATGGAAACACTTAGTCAAATTCTAAAGAATATATTACACACTATCGAGGTTGAGCGACGACAACCGTGAAATGGTCTATTCCGCCGAGTTCGCGAACCTTGTCAAATGAAACCGCTAACTAACAAACTGTTCTTGCTATTGGTGGTTAGGTAATCTACAGAGGAGAGAGGCATAAAACTAAGATGGATCTTAGCATGAAAATGTACGACGCTGAAGTTGAGGTACTGGCATCATATTTATTTCTACATTTTGTTGTTGTTGGCATTTCTTATCCATTCAAGACTACATACCATCATCGCTTTGAGTATTTTTTTATATTCTGGCAAATGTAATGCTTGACTGAAATGTGGATGAGATGTTTATTCCAAATGAAGGGAATATCACGTAGAATCAATGGGAAAGAATAATCACGCCAAGTTGAAATGAAAAGAAATGTTTTAAAACAATTGCTTTACTCCCCTTTTTTGCGCTACGCGTGCCTTTTCAAGAAAACTACTCGCAAACAGCGTAATCATGGATGATTTTAGCTTATATCATCTTTCTTGTCCACCTTTACAACATTAGGAGTGGAAGAAGGATAAACCAGTTTCCAACCTGACTGAATCACTCGAACAACTGGAAATCCGTAAAGACGATTCACCAGTGTCTCCTGCTGAGGCGCTGGGCGCGCGTTCAATGAACACATTTCCAAGAATGACAGACATGTCCCCGAAGCAGACAGCTTCACTGCCACCATCTTTATCACGTCTGGCCAGAGGCGTGAAAGGAACGTTCAAAAAACGCAAAAGAGCGTCAGTGAAGAATCAAAATTACGAGGTATAATTTTATGATTTCACGCCATGTATTAGCAAGGGATAATTAGGTAAAAAAGATGGTTTAAGGTGGCTGCCTACTATAGAAAAATTAAGCTACTGCGCGCAATACTACGCAATCACAATGACGCCATGAAGCAGGCAATGGACGCCACTATCTGCGCGCATGCGAATAACCTTCAAACTTTTATTGAAGGACCATACACGTTTTGAACTTCAACAGGGCAAAACTTTCAAATTTTGCACGGGACTCTATAATTTTTTTTGCGGATTTCCAAAAGAGTACGTTAAAAAGAAAATGTTTGACAAAGTTTGAAAAAAATTACATGGGTTTTACTAATAGAAAAAGCGGAAAGTGTACATTTTCTTTCCAGATTTTAAATCAGTATTAAATTTGAGTTCAAGAAATTGTGATTCAAATACTTTTTCATGGATTTTTTCTATAGTAGGCAGCCACCTTAAGAACAAAACACTGGAATAAATAGTCACAGCTCTGGATGGTATGCGCATTCACACTGGCCTTAATAGAACTTTCTAACAACAAAAAAGTAACTTGAATGGGTCATTTTTTTTTTCTTTTTAAAAAAAAATATCTGGGATGCAATTAAATCTGACATTTTATTTATGGCCCTTGAATGCGCACGCATCCTTGAGCAAAGATTCACTATAGTGTAAAACACAGGGAGCCCAGACTCGGCTCTTGCCCAATTTTAAAACTACTGACACTGATCTCATATTCAACGATGCGGCGTTTAATCGAAGCATCATAAGTAAGGTACAACTGAATCAATCTCAACCAGCCTCGGAAATTTATTCTCCTGGATTACAATGTTTTTCAGTTCCCATTGGCTATATTTTATTGCTTGTTATAAATCGACAAATGTACATTTTAATTTCGAGTAAATGCAGTATCTTGCTTGGTAATGTGTAAGTAATTTCAAGGAAAATAAACCACTAATTTCAAAGTTTTTGACAGTTTCTCGAAATACTACTGTTTTAAACAGCCCGATCATCTAGCCTTAGTTCATTTATTGAGCAAATGGAGGCGTCTTGCCATTATTTTTGTTCAGTATATTGATTAAAGATTTCTTTGTAAAAATATTCGTGAATCTCAATATGATCTCAACTAAACTTGAAGTTTAGAAGCTATTTCTTATATTTTCATTTCAAAATCTCATTACGAAGTAATGTCATTTGAATAGATATTTTGCTTAATAAAAGAGATCGAAGTTATTTTGAAGGAGTTACAACGTCGTTTTGGTTTGAATGGGAAACACGTACCTTCATTGTTCGTTTTCTATCATCATTCAGCCATTCATCATGAAGCATGGTTGTGTACCCCGTTACACAGGGCGGGAATAGGGGGGGGACGTTTTCAGGGTTTTCCAAAGAAAGTGGAAGCACAAATCCGAAAAGCCGCCATTTTGTATGTCCCCCCCCCCCAAAAAAAAGGCTACCACAGCCACTTATTACAAGGAGATGCTTCTAGACATTATGTTAACAAATCGCTACAGCCTGATTGTTTTATTATTTATCACTCCTTTTCTCCGGGGGGCGGGGGGGGGGGGGGTAACGGAACCCTTCCGTCATTAGAATTATTTAAGTTGGTCCACATAAAAATAGTAACACACTGGACTTTGTATGTTTTGCATTCCCTTCTTGTCATCACCAGTTCCTGAAACATCAAAGAATTGTTGTTCTCTCTCCTCAACAAGAGAATTGTTCGCGTTTAATAGCTTGCTCGTTTTCTACCTCGTTAACGTCCTCATTGTTCTGTATATCGAGTTTTGTTATTTCGTCTTCGTTTTGGCTGCTTGGTAATTCGTTATCTTGGCCTACGGAAACTTTTTTCTCTTGAGATTTCTTTCTTGGATTCTCTCGTTGAAAACTTGCTGTCAACGAAGTAATAGTATTGCCTTTTCCAAAGCTGGCAGATCTTGTTCTTTGCGCATTATTAGGGGAAATAGAATAGAATAGGTTTATTGATCACTTTGTAAATTCGTGTGAATTTAAAAAACGTGATTTTACAACATATTATAAGAGATAATATTGAAGGATAACTAGTATATACAAGTTGTAAATATGAGACATTAATCTATTGCGGTTTATCCCAGATGCTAACGCATTTAGGAATAAAACTGTTCTTATAACGTTCAGTCCTGCATTTGTACAACGGGAATTTTCGTGGATTTCTTAGACTGTAGTTGTGGGATGTGGCCAATGGGAGAAGTTTTCCAATCTTGTTATCTGGGTGTTGGTGAGATTTTTTATAAAGGATTAGGCACTGATCTTCTCTTCGTTGGTACAGTGTAGGCAGGTCAACGTGCTTCAGTGTAGCAGCATATGACGTCTGAGGAAAGGCAATCTTCAATGCACGTTTTTGAATGTGCTCGATTTGGTCAGAGAGAGTTTGTGAAAGAGAGAAGTGCCATACGGGACAAGCGTATTCCAAAATAGGGCGAATAAATGAACAAAAAACAGTTATCAAATCTTTGGCTGGGGCACCAGACCGCTTGAGAATTCTCAGAGCGTACAGCCGTTTACTTGCTTTGGTACATATGTAGTTAACGTGTGCGTTCCAGGTGAGGTTTGATGAGATTACTACTCCCAAGAGTTTAAAATCTTCTACAATCTCAATTTCGGCACTAGTGGAAGAAAGGTTGTCAAATGCCAGGGGGTCTTTAAGGAAGGATACACGTAATTCTTTAGTTTTAGAGACATTCAAACGCATGCTATTGCGGTCAGTCCAGTCGGTAATAGAGTCAATATTAGTTTAAAGCGTTGAGTTCGGAGAAGATCTTGAAAGACTATCGTTTTCTTTGTCTGTTGTTTCGTTAAGGCTGACTGATCTTCTGCGCTGTTTCTCCAGCAAAGAACGGCACTCTAACTCTTTCTGGTCATTGACTGTTTCTTCTTTCACAGAATTTTCCATATCTTCCACTTTTTCTCCAGGTAAACCCTCACCGATCAACTTACGTTCACTCGCTCCATCATCAAGGGAATCGGGTTCCTCGATCGAGGATTTGGTGGATTTAGGAGTTTCCAGGTCAAACTGCTCATTCTCAATGACAACGGAGTCGATTGCCTTCTTCTGTTTCGTAAAGCTCGCCCATCGCTTGAATTTTTGAGCTCTAGAAATTTTCTCCTTTCCTTCAGGGGAGGGAGAGGGGGGTCGGAGGATTTTTGTTAGACACCACTGAGTAGCAAAAAGAAACGAATTTTTTTGTTTCGTTTCGTTTTCCCCCCCTTTCAATTGGTTCTACTCTGCATTCCCTTTTGTTGCAGAGTAGTTTTCGTATAAGTGAGAAACACATGGTACTGACCGCTTACAGCCCGTACACGGTACAACATGCCGTAACATTGAAATGGCTTCCTATTGTCTTCCAGCAATTCATCCAATCACAAAGCATAGTTACGGATATGGAATCTGCAGTACCGTTTCCCACTCATACGAAAACCGCTCTAGAGATTATACGTTGATAAAGAAAAGAGAATCAAATATAAATAAATAGGATCAAACAATTTGCGTTTCTCATGAATGCCTTAGTTCATGGTCATTGTCACGAGTTTAATTTAGTGTGTGCACGTGCTCATCGTGATGACGTCATTTGAATGTTTTGATATGCAAAATATCAAGAAAACAAGTCTTTCGCTTCTTCAGCCTGTTATAGCGCTTAAACAAAGTGACTCAAAGTAGTAGTCCATCTTGTAGCCCAATATCATTTTATATTTCTAACATTCAACATAAAGCTTAAATGTTAGGCAATTATTGGGTCATGATATTCTCTAGAAATCTGTGAAAAATGGGGTCAAATGATTGATTTTTCTGTAAAGTATGGCTTCTTTTTTAAAAATAGCTTTCCATGTTTGCATTGTTTGCACGTTTTTACCGCAAAAAGGGTGAAATTCCACGCAATCTTACGGCTAAATGAAGTCGGGGAACCCTACTTTTTATTTGCTCATTTTACTTCTAGTTTAAAAAAAGTCTGACGAAAGGATCATTTGCCCATGAACGTCCTTAATGAGGCTGCCTATAATTTTTCTTGTGCTCAACCACTTGTATTTGGACGGCTGCAGTTCTTACATACAATACAATACAATACGATCAATCAACCAACCAATCAACTTGAAATTTCACCCACCTACTGTGTGAAGATTGAAGTTTGAAATGATGTATATTTCACTGGCATCAGTTACCATAGCAACGAAATAGTGACGTCACTGTTTTTGATTGACAGCAGTTTCGCGCTTTAATCGTATAAGCCAGTTCGGAGTTTCAGAATCGTTTTCAGTGCGCATGCGATTTTATCCCGAATTTCTCACATTCTTTTGTTTAATTAAAAACAAAAGAAGGTTTAAACAAAAGAAGGCAAGAAATTTGGGATAAAATCGCATGCGCACTGAAAACGATTCTGAAACTCCGAACTGGCTTATTTGTTTACAGTTTTCATGTAGTTTACATTCCAGCATCCATGACAACTTTCTCGCCTTCTATTGTTTAATGAGCGCCTTAGCACCTTAGCTAGACATGTGACTAATTTTTAATTAGGAGCGCCAGATCTACACGTTCTGGGAATTTTGATAAAACTTTGCAAAATGTGAGGTTTACGAGTTTAAAATTAGGTTTAAAATTGTAGGCAGCCTCCTTAATAACCGTTGCTTATGGAATCGCGGTCTCTTGAATCAATCAACTATGCATGACTAACCAAATTCGATTGATGACCATTATTTCCGTATTGCTCACAGCTGCTTGGATCAATAAAGTCTGAAAGATATTTAAGAGCTATGGCTGAAACCCAAGAATAGAAGCAAGTTGACAGTGATGTTGCCCCAAATGAACACGTCGAACAAACTTATAGAGAAAGAAAAAGAAACGAAGGGTTTTCGGCAGAGAACCCTCAAATATTATATTTAGAAAACTACTCTACAGCCATGGATACAAGAAACCAAACTGGTATGTCAACAAAACTTTTACCCCGTTCACACTATAGCTTAAACATGTTTTAAAGTAGTTTAACTAAACATGTTTAGAAAATTATTTACAAACATTGTTCACTCTTTGATGAAATAATACATATAAACTATACTTCATATTGTACTGAACAGATTAGAGATAAAATAATTACATTGAAGCTTTCTAGTCTCTAAACATTTTGTTTAATAAAATCTCAGTTTAACTAAACAGGTTTTGGTGTGAATAGGTATTTGATTACTTTTATAAGTGCTGGAGAAAAACTGAAGTCATAATTAATGTGTTTCAATAGAAATATAATGAACCCGTTTTAACTTAAAAGTGACAATGTAATAGTTTTATCATTTTATGGTAGCGATAACCGTAATAATTCAGGGAAAATATTAATTTTTTACAAATTCTTACAAATAAATCATCGTAAAATCTTTTAAGATTAAAACGTGTTAAAACGTGTTCCCAGACATTGTAGTAGACGATTTCTACTGAAGAAAACCAAAAACAGATCAGTTTTCGCACTTGCTCTATAATATAAATATCGTATATTAGACCTATTTGCTTTATCACTATTTTCGACTTCGTGCGCTTCAAGAACAATACGTGCATCAAAGATTGTACGGAATTTGAACATCTTTAGCATTTGAACAAAAGATGCTTGTATTTCATTGTTGTGATTAACAATGAGTTAATAGCACACTCACTTTCCGAAGTTGGAACTGCTCACCCAACTTTTTGAGCAGAAACTTAACTTCGAATTTTGTGGCGAATGGGATGTAATTAGATGTACATGGACAACGAAGACAAAACAAAAACGTAGCAAAACATTTCTTCGAAGTAAACGACTTATCAAGGGTCTATTTTGGGTCTTGACCGAAAATTGCGAGTACACAACAATGTCGTGATCAGGCAACCCACTATTATAGTACCTGCTGTTTTTACACCCATTTTCATAATTACGCAACCAAGACGTCTGGGTTTTTGGATGCCTGCCGTCGATCAAAAGTTTACTAGTTAAAATTTGATTGATGCAGAAGCCAAAAAGTTTCAAAAACCCAGAGGACTTAAATTATGGGTCGCGTAATTATGAAAAGTGGTGTAAAAGCTAATCGAGCTCGCTCAGTCTGAAGAAGCCTTCCTGCAGCCCGACTTTAACTCTGGTTAAGACACCACAGTTACGTTCCGGATGCACGCAGGCTAAGTCTGAAGCCGATCAACTGTAATATATACTGCAACGTTCGGTTGAGTTTGGAACCGGGGCATAGTTTTATCGATATACATCAGTGTTAGAACTTAACGTTTTCGAGGCCCAAGTCTTGTTAAGGAAAATTACAATTCGTTAACATGTAATGGAGCTTTTGATTGACAGCATTAGACTTTGATCAATCCGACGCGTGCTGATTTTTTCCCCAAAAAACGGCACTGTACGTAATTTTTCCAGTAAAATGTCTGTCTATAATGTCCAGCTTATGTCTACTCTACTGATATCCGTTACACAAAATAAACGAAATCTTATTAAGAATTACGAAAATTACGAGTAAAACCCACCTGTTACATCCCAGAATTATTTAGTTTCTTCGCAAACTAGGCTACATCCTGGCTACATCTTTTACCAATAACGTACCGGGATCCCTGTGGTATACCAATCAGCTGCCTTGCTGACACATTAACAATGATATGAAAAGATTTGTGTACCAGTGAACGACATCGGTTACAGCTTCTTGTTCAATTCATGAATAGCTACGGAGAAAAAAATGATTTACCCAGGCTATTACAAGGTCCAAGAAATAATTACTTACCACTTAATACTAGTATATATAGAGTATTACCAGTTCTAAGATCTTAATGAACGTTAATAATCCATGCTGTCGCCTTTGAATTTTCATGTTTTGAAGGCCATATATTCTGAAAAGTCGATGTTTATTGTCCAATTACATTCACAGATACGGACGAGTCAGAGCAGACCGAACCAAATGAACAAGACATGCAGCCAGCTGAAGGATCTGCGGATGTTACCTTCGTGTTTCAAGTAAGAACTTCTCAAACTTTGACATTTTTTATTACATGCAGTAGTACACCACGAGTATATTTAATACCGGGTTGGATCTTCAGCCTCTGGGTTGTCCCGATTATCGATCCCTAAAATTGATTCCCCAAAAAGCTTTCCATTCCGAGTTTGACTTAATGTTGCATTAGTAATATATTGAGATTTATAGTTTATCGAACTAGTCACTAGCTACTTTTACTCCATCTAGTGGATGTTCACAATACTATTATTGCTAGCATAAATGATTAAATTAATTTATAGAATGTGTTAGCATATATATTCTAAATTATGATACCAGTTTTGCATAAACACGTCGACCAAATGCTGATACTCTATTATTTACTTTTAATCATGTGTCTTAAAATCTTGTTGTTGCTCTTTTGACCTACATGAAAATCATAATATCAGGGGCGGTGAGGGGGTTTTCTCGTGAAATCGTGAACGTTTTTTTTTTTTTTATTTTCGTGATCTGCGATGAGAATATTTTAAACGTCGTGAAGCGTGAATTTTCTTGAATTTGAAGGTTTGTTATTGAGCCATGATTGTCCTTCTTTATTTTTCAAGAACCGTGCCGAGACCCCCCTTACTGCCCCTGTAATATCATATGTAAAAGAGGTGCTGGTTTGGCCAACTTTTCACACTTGACATAAACATAAGCATAAACATAAGCATAGACATAAGCATAAGAATTGTTGTGTTGTGCCGGTTCACACTTGCACTTTTCCAAGAGAAGCATAAGCAAAACCATAAGAAAATGGAAATGTTTCCATATTCTCATGCTTATACTTACAGTATGTGAAGTTTGAACCAGGCGTCAGCAAGGAATCAGACAATACAGGTATTCAGTCAGACCTTCAGCAAATATACAAAGAAACAAGAAAGTGAAAAGAAGCTACAATTAAAACATTAACAAATTATATAATTCAATATGATGAGTATGTTAATACACAGGCCTACAACTCACCATGGCCAGGCTAATTGAGTGTTAAGTAAATTGATAAAGTAAATGTTGTCACAATGTATTTGTCATAGGTTAATAGTATATGACGTCCTTAGACTTATGAGCTATTAAAGTTTTGGATTTTTATTGTTAAGTAAATTGATAAAGTTAATGTTGTCACAATGTATGTGTCATAGGTTAATAGTATGACTTCCTTAGACTTATGAACTAAGTTTTGGATTTTTATTGTTAAGTAAATTGATAAAGTTAATGTTGTCACAATGTATGAGTCATAGGTTAATAGTATACCTGTATGACTTCCTTAGACTTATGAGCATTGGTCCAGTTTTTTATTTATTTTTGATTTAATTTAATGTGGTCAAACTTTATACAGTTAAGAAGATCTCTACTCTCTGAAGTACTAACAAAAGGTTTTTTTGATAATTATAGGATGCTGCAATATATTTAAATGAAGGGCTTGACAATGACAAATTTGATAACCATCCAACACGTACAACAATAAAGTGGTATAACATAGCCCACAGCACATGGTACAACATTTTGGACTTGATGGCATCGGCTTTGTTATTAAGCTTAGCATTTACGGAAAGGACTAAAGTTGAAACAGTCCCAAAGGATGGTATTTTAACACTTCCAGTTCCTGTAAGTGACAATCTAGCTGTCAATATCATTCTTGGAGGGAGGGTAGTAGCTGTTAGTTTCTAAGAGTTATATTGCTCCTTTAATGAAAAGAAAGGAACAAGAACAGTGTAAGTTATCTATCAGGAAGAAAAAAATGTAACCTGTCCAGTGATTTAAAAGACAACCATAATTGTATCAAACTTTAATTTTAAACGGTCAAAACAGAGACAAAAATTGTGTTAGGTCAAAATGTTAAACATCCTATTATTTTATTGTTCAGCATTCAAACTTAGAATTAAGTCAATGATCCAAGGTCCCCCTTTCTGCCAAGGAATACCTCTTAAAAAGTGGTAAACAAAGATGAAGCCTGAAAATTTTCAGGAGTAACTTGCAACTATTTAACTTGATTTGAAAATTACAGATTTTTATTCAAGTTTCAACATTTTATTTTTATGGTTACAGGTGCATGGCATATTAGAAATATCCACACTGACAATGCTTGCCTTTGGAGTTTTTATTAAAATCAAGTGGCAGGGAGTAAAGTCATTCTTTACTCATAAAAGATCCTTGTTTAAGGCAAGTTATTTTCAATACCATATGTATCCATTTGTGAATGTCATTTCTTAAACATGCTCAAGATGGAATAAATTACACTTAATATTAAAAATATTTTAGGTGCTATCTGTTTTCTATTCAAAAAATATTATGTAGTAAATTATACCTATTATCCAATAAATGTTATTTTTTTCTTTTTAGTTTATTGTTCTATGTATTGTGTATATTGAAGCTATAGTAGTATTAGCACGAAGTAAGAACCATGTCAGAATTACTAGAGCACTACGCCCACTATTTCTGATTGACAGCAACTACATGCGAGGAACAAGAAGGTACATCAATACTTGTCTACAAGAAATGCTTTTTTCCTTTGTTTGAAACGTTTATGTTGTTTGAATAATGAATGGGAATCAAGGGAAGTATAACAGTACTTTTTGCCTCAATTCTTTGGACTCTGCATTAAATGTGAGCAAACATTATTAACTCAACTCTTTTAGGGTTTATGTCAGGGTTCTCCAGTTTTACTCCCTCAGCAAAATCAACGCACCAAATTCCTAATGTAGTTGATTGAATTTATAAAATTACGTGATTATATTATTTTGTTAACTTTGCTTTCTTCATTTTTTTTTTAGGGTTTTAAGACAAATAGTACTCTCTCTTCCTCCAATTCTTGATATGCTGCTGTTGCTTGTATTTTTCATATTTATATCTTCAATGTTGGGTAAGAAATAAGGTTTTATATTACAGTGCCTATCAAAACACTGTGGGCACCCAAAAATAATTCAGAAATTGTTTGTTCGTTGAATAAAGGACTCTCTAACTACAAGAAGTTTATCTGACTACAAATCAGTTGAATGTCTTGAAGTTAGAGTTGTTTTAGATTGCTCAACGAACGATTACCATTTCTGAAATATTTCTGGGGGCCTTAGTTTTTCAATTCACACCATATTTAGCTGGCTGCATTTTATTATATTTATATGAAAATCCTGCAATCAAACCAATGCTCCTGATGAGACCATTTTCTTAATATATGTTTATGTTTAATTGAATAGACCCTTTTTGAATATGGTGTCTATGACGTCAAACGAGGAGTCCCAGAATGTCCTGGATGTTATGAGTGATAATGATTGTGTTTTCAAATCTGGGGCACTCCAGTCATTAAATCATACTATGAAATTTTGTTTTTCTTTTGAATTAGGCAGTTCAAAGTTTAAGAATCGTTTTCAGGACACATGCGATTTTATCCTGAATTTCTCAACTTCTTTTGGGATAAAATCGTATGTGCACTGAAAAAGATTCTTAAACTTTGAACTGGCTTAAATGGTTAGCACATAAAATTTGTACATAATTCAAAAGAAAAACAAAATTTCATAGTATGATTTAAAGCTGATGCCTTTATTCAAATAATAAAGTGTTAAATCTTTTGTTCTGTATTCCATACTAGGCTTCTATTTATTTTCTTCTAACACTAAGGATGAGGTAAGTGAAAATAAGAGGAATGATATAGAATTGAAAATTATGTAAGAATATACATATTATGCTTAAAGTTCAGCTGCATGAGCATTTATATTTAGAACCAGGGACCTCAGAGACGGGGGGCTGAGGGTTTAACCCCTCCACTCTTTCCCTTTTCCCATACTAGTCTCTTATATAGCCCCCCACTTTTTAGGATGCTCTGTGGTTCCTGAGAACCATGCACAAACTATTTGTTTTTACAATTTGTTTCCAAGATTTAGCCAGCCAGTTTATTTAGCACGCCATTCACATGCATGATATATAGTTATATCATTTGATATTAACTATCACAAAAACGTTTCTGTTTTTATTTTAGTACTTTACAACTTTTGGGAGGAGTTTTGTCAGCCTGTTTGTTCTTTTAACCACTGCAAAGTATGTTTTAATTTATTGAATATATTCAATTTTATAGAAATAGCTGAATATGCTAGAGGTATTTACAGGGTAGTGCCATGATGTATTGTTTAGTTTTATTAATAATTATTACTTAATTATCATTATAAATTTAATTTATATTAATAACTTTAATTTGTAATTACTGGTATTTGATTTTTTAAATAAATCATAGTTACCCTGATGTAATGATGCCATCCTATGCCATGTCTCGCTGGTCTGTCATATTCTTTGTCACCTATGTTTCAATAGCTATATACTTCTTAATGAATTTGGTAAGTAATTAAATGATTTCCAAAACACTGATTCTGAAAATTTTCTATTAAAACTTCCATATTGATTCATGATACATCTAGTATACAGGGTTTGGAAGGGGGAGTCCAGATCCTGGTGAATCATGCATCATTTTTCCTGGAATCCCACATCTAAAATATTTTGCAATAACTGACAGCCCTTAATTGTTATTTTTTCACCTTTTTTCCGACAATCAGAAAGCAAAATCCCACGGTTGATGCCAAAATCCCAAATCACATAAGATTTTTTTCCCAGTTTCCCGGATCCTGCGTTATATTTTATCCATTTCCTGGATCCCACAAATACCCTTCCAGACCCTGAGTATAGAGGTCAGAGTAACAACTATTATAACTATAATGAATTATGAATTTAAATCAGTCAATTGAAATCTCCATCCATAACTGGAGCCAAGCAGGGACGTTTAGTTAACGTCACTGGAAATTCCCTCTTTAGTGACCTAAAGATATTATTATAAAATCCAATGCCCTCAAATGATTAAAATGCAATAATATTAAAACCTCTTCATGTTTCATAGCTGCTTGCTGTGGTCTATGAAGCCTTCACGAGCATAGAAAAGGACAAGTTTAGAAAGTTGTTTCTTCACAAGAGGCATTCAGCTAGACATGCCTACAGTTTGCTTTGCAATAAAGACGTGAGTATGGTGTGGAATAATTTCATTGAGTGATTCTTTATATGAAGAGATTTTAACCATTATTTTTAAAAAGGTTTTAATGAGGATGTTTGAGACAAGATAAATAATAATATAAAGCTTAAAAGAATTACTATTGAATATGATGAAACATTTTCATCGAATGTATGAAACTTTTAAACATATCATATTACCTAAACCAGGGAGGTGGTTAGGGATGGTTTAACAGTTTAACATAACTTAACTTAACATAAACTATGATGTTTTCCCTTTAGCCTCCACACTGGATCTCACTACCACAATTCCTGGGGCTCATGAAGTTCTTCAAGCCAAAATACGGTACGATTCAGAAATTCTAAGACATCAAAGCTAAGAATGGTCAAGATGACAGAGATTTTTTTTGCTTTGCAGACGTCTTGCAGAGTTACCTTGTGTACAAATCGCTAGAGAAGGACGTTAAAGGCGGACTCAAGTAAATATTTACTGTCTTTATTAAGTGTTATGTATTTACTAACCTTCAAATAATTGCAGTTGGTCAAGGAAACAAAGATGTCTCCCTTTTTTCCTTGTATATCGTCCTTCCTCTCTCCTTCTTCGTTTGCCTTTCTTTGAAGCGCGCACGCGCGAATCGAAAATTCCCGCCACTTTTCACATTAGGTCCGCCACAGGGAGCCCAATTTACACTGAATTTAGATAAAAGTGTAAGGCGAATTTAAAATCACAAAAATACCCTTTATTTGATTTTTTTGTATATGAGGTCATAACTGTATCCATCCTCCATAACAACACAAGTGGAGGGGAAAATGCAGTACGATATTTTATTCGCGTGTCTTGGTTTTCTTCCACAATTTAGATAAAAGTCTAAGACGAAAATAAAATAAATAATTTCCTTTTATTTTTGCATTTGAGGCCAAACTTACCATCCTTCATAACATAAGTGATAGGGAAAATTAAGCTTTCATTCATTCATTCATTCATTCATTCATTCATTCATTCATTCATTCATTCATTCATTCATTCATTCATTCATTCATTCATTCATTCATTCATTCATTCATTCATTCATTCATTCATTCATTCATTCATTCATTCATTCATTCATTCATTCATTCATTCATTCATTCATTCATTCATTCATTCATTCATTCATTCATTCATTCATTCATTCATTCATTCATTCATTCATTCATTCTAAGCTTGCAAAGCACTTTGGGAAACTGAGTCCTGCAAAAGTTGAACAAGGAAATCAAAGAAAATATCAGAAAAAGATTACTCTGTTATTTTTGTCTGCTGAAATACTTACATTTCCATAGAAAATGTCAAAGGAAAAGTTTTCAGATGAAATTTTAGAGTAACCAACATTGACTATTTTAAAGAGTTTGGAAAAAGAAATTATGCAAAGTTCTAAATCCTATTATAAGACACATTTTTTCCCTCTCCCCACACATAATGAATGGCACCTTGAAAAAGAGAGAGAAAATGTTCTTCCTTTGTTTGAATAGAAATATTTCTATTTGTATGCAGTTTGGAAGAATTTTACGATGTCTTTGATAAAAAAGAACTTGTCTGGCGAAAGGTACATAATATAAGAGACAGGTTTATCGTAGCTTTGAACAGGAATGTTTATTAATTATTATGGTACACTTGCACTCCCGGGGGCCGGATATGAAATGGGCAGGAATGCTCGTCATACCTTTTGGGGGTTAATTTTCGTTATTTGGAACTTTTGAGGATGTTCAAACGAAAAACTAATTAAAATGCTGTAAAATTAGGTACGATTTAGGGATGAAACATGTGATGGTTTTGGCTATGAGAAAGATAATTTTAGTACCTTTTAGGGGTCATTTTCAAATTATTTATTTCAGGTGAGCATCCCTTCCCCTCTATATATGGGAGTCCTCCCCCCCCCCCGGAAAAACAATATTGTTTTTCGGCCCGACTCCACGCCCGGGGGATAGCATTACCCGTCCGCAAATGTCCGGAATCGCCCCAGTCCCTCACGATATGAAATTAGGCAATGACCTTATTATTATTATTATTATTATTATTATTAATAATGATTTATATAGCGCCTATTCCCTTTAGCCCATAGGCGCTTTACATCCAAAAAAGAATCTTGAAGTAATTAACGAAAACAAGTCAATAAGTCAATAAGTCAATTATAGGCTTTCTCAAATAAATGAGTCTTGAGCTGGCGTTTGAAACTTTGAATGTCATAGTCAGTGTAGCTTCTCAGATTGTCCGGAAGTGAGTTCCATAGTCTTGGAGCAGATGAGCTGAAAGCTCTATAGCCGTAAGTTCGTAGCTTATATTGAACAGTCACTAGGTAGTTTTTGGATGAAGATCGTAGTTGTCGTTCGGGAGTGTACAGTTTAATCAGTTCTTGCAAATATGGAGGTGCCATCTTTAAACATTTATAAGTTAGGAGTATTATCTTGAATTCAATTCTGAATTTCACTGGGAGCCAGTGAAGGTCTTTTAGTACTGGAGTGATATGATCGTGTTTAGATGTTAGGCTCACTAATCTAGCTGTGGAGTTTTGTACACTTTGAAGTTTCTGCAGCAAGTAATTGCACCTTGCCATTGATCATGAACTCTGATTGGATGATTAGCAACCTCATGCTTTATGACTTAACCAATCAATCAATTTATTCTCTACCATATGAAATTAAGACAATTTACAATAATTTACATTTAACAAATGGAAAACGTTTGCCGTGTTTACTTAGCCTGATATAAACACGAGGGAAGTATGGGAGAAGTCGAGAGCTGTTGTGTAAAACCGAGCCGCAGGCGAGGTTTACACAGAGCTCAAGACTTCTCCCAAACCTTCCCGAGTGTTTATATCAGGCTATGTAAACACGGCATAACGTTTTCTATTTGTTTTATAAAATATTGAAATGCCGTGTTTACATAGCCTCATGTAAACACAGCTATCAGCCAATCAGAGCGCGCGTTATATCTGAACTATTTTATAAAATACTATAAGTAACAGCAAATAGTTAACATTGATTTGTTCAATCAAAGTAAAATGTTTTTGTTCTTAGGTCTCAGAGCATGACGATGAGTGGTTTCATTGCTTGGCCCATAAGCGGGGATGTTGTGGTCTTTATTACACCTTAAAAGGTGAAATGTTATTGATTAAATTTATTGACTTGTGCAATTTTTACATTCTTCTGTTGGTCTGCTTGTCTGTCTGTCTGTCTGTCTCTGTCTGTCTGTCCCTGTCTGTCTGTGTGTCTCTCTCTCTTTCTCTCTTTCTTCATTGTCTAAATGGTAGTTTATATATTTTGTGCAACATAACACATAAGGTTTTAGCCCTGTATATTTTACTGATAATGGATAATTAAATCTTAGGCATCCATTGGCTGGTCACTAGAAAAGCTTTTGAATATTTTATATGTAAGTACATATTCCATGAATATAAGAGGGACAAAGGTTAATATTAGCATAATAAATTATCTTCATTCAAGTTGCATGCTTTTATTGCCCTGGTACCATGAGATACCGAGAATTCCAGATTGTATGTGTGAGAGGAAAGGGGAATGCTCGCGCGTTTTGACGCTAAAACTTCCGCCAAATCCACAGGAACTCCAGCAGTATATCTCGGAGCCATATTAGTCGCACAGAGCTTATAATAAAATAAAACCCTCAAAAATGCAATGAAAACCTGAATTTTTAAGTGGAGTGCCCACCCTCTCTCCCCACACCCCTAGCTTCCCTGCGCCTGGCTACAATGGTCATTCATTTCCTGACATTCCTTTATCATAGACCGCGGAGCACCCTAAAAAGTGGTGGGGATATATAACTGAGAGATTATAGCCCTACCAGCCCCTCCCCTCGCGCGGTCCCTGATTATTACGGATACATGGAAATTTAGGAGACATTATTCTCATAAATAGAAAACTACATGGATTTAAGTGATAATGAATTAATATTTTCAGACGTTGCAATCGTGGCAAATGGCTGTTCGTTCATTTATGAGATCGTAACGCTATCAAGTAGGTTCACTACGTTTGTTTTTGCTAAATAAATCGAATTTAGCAGTTGCGCAAAGTTACAAAATTCTAACAAAAACAAAACTATTTTAGTCGCAGCTTATCGTGCTGTTTCGGAGACAACTTAACGGCAAAAGAAGGCTCCGGCATCTTCGTTCAAGTTGCAAGGCGCCAGAAAGCAAGTTGTCCCGGTATTTTTGAGGGCATTAGCTGCTCCAAACCTCCAAAGATGATTGCAGAACGCGTCTGAGATTTTGCGCAAATATAGCAAAAACTAGCAATCTAGGAAATGTTAAAAACGGTTTTCAAACAGAAGCATATTCTAGTTTTGTGTTTAAAAATCTCCGTTTATAATATTCAGTTAACCTGACATACTTTTAAATACGCAGAGGCTGCTGTTGAAGAAAGAAAATTTGCGGCTATGCATAGCCATTGGTACAATATTCTCTTTATTACAAGTAAGTATTTTAATTGTAGCGGGGTTTTAAGCGGTTGATTTTATTTGCAAGTGGCGTCCACAGTAATAGACCTCATCGGCTTGGGGTAATGTTGTCCCATTTCAGACCACGTGTCATTCTCTTGAGAATAAGATTCTTTGTTTGAGTTGTATCCATATTCATGTCTCTTCTCATGCGCAACCGTTAAACAATGAAATGATACTCTGGGGAATGACACGTGGTCTGAAATGGGACAACATTACACCCAAGCCGATGAGGTCTATAGAGCTCAGTTGCGACCCTTTCCGTGAACTCACAGCCTGGGAAAGAAGAACGCTTTTACCAGTACGTCACGCGTGCCGCTGTATTACGTTAGTATAACTAGAAATTTTTCGCGCTTCAGTTTATGGAACAGAAGCGTTATTGAAGCTCCTTGGCCTTGGTATCAGACGATACTTTCATTCTGGTTGGAATTGGTAAGTCGTACCATCAGATAACCGTGTATTTAATCAAAACTGTACTAGTATATTTTATTTTAGTTATGAAAATAAAATCGGGGGAAAAATATCGACGACACGCGATCCAGTTGATCTGAGAAAAGACATTAGCTAATGAGAATCGAGAAAATTTGCAAAACTGAGGTGTCATCCTTAGTAGTCTGGCGACTCGTGAAACGGTTATTTCTTTATTTTGTTTTATATTATAGTAAATATAACCAAAAAATCTAGATTTATCTCGAATATAAACTCGTATAAGCCAATTTTCACAGGCTTCGTGCATGACACCCTAGAAAAAGAATTTCGAAAACAAAGGCGCACGCGAAAAAAATGTTGTAGTGCAATTTTTACGAATTCTTTTGCTCTTTTGTATTATAGAGGGCATTATCTTGACTTTGAATTTAAAAAAATAATTAAAGTCGATTTTCTCCCCGATTTTATTTTTACTTTTTTTTAATTATTTTTACTTATCTAAATTGGGCTCCCTGTGGGTGTACAGGCACATGAGCGCGCGGAAATCTACGCCAATAATGAGAAATTCCCATAATATCTACTTGGCATATGATAATCACATATATTATTAAAATAATAGTTATAGTTATATGTGATGTTCAGGTTTATCAGTAACATCTTGTTTCTTAGGTTTGACTTTATAGTTACTGTTCTCGGTATCGTTGGGTTGATCGGTGCGGCCACCAACAGCTTTTCATTCGCATTCATTGTTTGTCTTCGTCCGCTGCGACTTTTACTGTAAGTTATTAAAAAAATCGTAATTTGTAAGCACACAAACACAAATATATCCTTGACGGTTTGTTAGATTGTTGATGAAATATTTTTTTTGTTATTTCAAAGACTTTTTAAACTGAAACAAAGATATCGAGATGTGTTGGATACGATGTGGGTTCTGACTCCAAGGATGTTCAGGTATTGTGTCCAACCAAGCAAACTATCCCGGGAAAGGCGTGGCGAGGAAATACCCCCCACCACCACCACCACTCAATCCTCTGTTTTCTCTTCTTTAATCTTCTCCTCAGTAGATACATCACAGGATCACGTCTTCATCGTTAGTTGTTATGAACATCGTTGATCGGCAGTGACACATTGCTTGTTGTTGTAGAGAGGGAGTCCCGTGGTGGTTGTACCACCCCCCTCCCCCGCCCAGTTCCCTTCCACTCGGGATTTCAAAACCCTGCTTTTGTTAAAGAGGATTAGATAGAAAGATATTATGGTATACGATTGAGGTTAGCGTGGAGCGATTCCCACTTGCCCTATGGAAAGTCATGAATACCCGGCCCCCGGGGGGTACTCCCTATAATTGACTATACGGGGATGCTCCGCCCGAAAGGGGTACGTTTTTCAGGCCGCAGGTATAGAAAAGGGGTGGGAATTTGTGAATTTTGGCATTAAAAAGGGGTAGCTTTTCTTCAAAAGTATATGAAAGGGGTACCTTTTCAGGCAAAAAAGTATATAAAAGGGGTAATTTTTGCTGAAATTTGGTATATCAAATTGTAAGGGGTCGAGAGTCCGGGCGGAGCAACCCCGTATGAAACGACCCGAAGTACCCCCCCCCCCCCCCCCGGGACCCGGCCCCTGTAACCACTAGAGTTTCTCTTAAATATTATTTCCTTATCAATCAATTATCAATAACTTAGAGATGCAGGAATATTACAATATACCAAAGAATTCTAAAGCAGGGATGCAATAGCTTCCATGAATGCACTTGTATCGTCAAGTTAGCCTTGTTTAGTGAGATTAAAGTTAATACTTTTGATTGTTGAATCTTGGCAGAGTGATACTGGTTGTCATGTGTCTCTACTACTCATTCGGTATCATTGGCATGGAGTGTTTTGCTGGTCTTGACTTGAAAGACTGTTGCGGGTAAGTCCATGATTTTATCTTGTTTTCAGCCTTTTAAGGTACTCCAGCTGAGTTGATCGCATTCCCCGAAAGGAATTATGGGTCACTATTTTTGGTTAGTATTTTTCGAGCATTTTCCGAGTATACAATGTAGACTTTTCTTGTTGGTTGAAATAAAATTCCGCCATGAGTTCGACTAGCGTTTACGATTAATTTATAGGAGGCAGAATAATGGGAAATGCTAATCAAAATACGATGTCGAATCCTCAATTCTGATTGATTAACCTTGACTATCATATTTGTTGAAGTCGCGCATTATGTAGTTAGAATTGTATGTTGGTCCTCTCCTATTGCAGATTTTTTTTTTTCAAAAAGCAGCTTCTAAAAAAATCCTTATTGACACCTGGAAATTTGATTTCTTTTTTTATTAGGAATATATCAGTGGGTCAAAGTTTCGAGGAAGGTGGTTACTATTACTTAAACAACTTTGACGACCTTGTACATGCAGTCGGTGAGTGACAGCACATTGGTCCTTGACCAGGGTTTCCCCATGAGGTCAGCGGAGTGCAAGAGAGTGACTGTTGACTCCTTCCATGCAAACTAATCTCAAATCAAAGAAACTGAAAAGGGAAAAAAGTAAATCTGGAGTAAAGATAGACCAACAGTGGAATGAAAGCACCCTTGTTCTTCACGTCTGCATTGTGGAAATGCCTCACGAAAACATTAGTAGTGTTTTTAGTGCTATCTTGCAGATCATTGTGCATTTACCTCAAATGCCAACGTATACCTATCATTCCCCATCTAGAGTTGCATAATAAACTAATCCTTCAATCACCTTTTAGTCATATCTTCTATCTTTTCTAATATATATTGATCGTTATTTCATTGTAGTAACTTTGTTCGAGCTCACTGTCGTCAATAACTGGTTCATTATCATGGTAAGCAGTTTTTGCATATCGATTTGTATTCCTAGTATTTAGCTAGTGGCTTATTGAATCGAGTGAGTAGGCCTTTTGCATGATGGCGTCATTTTACTACTACTACTACCAAAATGGTTCGCGAATTGGTATTTCCCCATGAGAATAGTAAGACAATTTGTGCTAATTAACTGAACAAAAGAAAGTGTGCCAGGGATTCTCATAGTTTTAGTTAATGAACTAGTTTTGCCGTTTGCAAAGCCTTTGTGTATTCTTTTTATTCACTGCTATTTATGTAGTTTGAATTGCTTGTATTTACTTCATTACTTGCTCTTTATAACTGAGAACACACATGGATAAGTTATGCTAAATAATATTAAACAATAGAAAAAAGATATTCTTACAATTTAGTACTATTTAGTGAGTGGTATAGTGCGGCTTATTTGTTTGTTTTTCTCAACAGGAAGGAATAGTGCACTTGACTTCTGAATGGAGTAGAATCTTCTTCATGATGTTCTATATCATCACCATGGTAACTCATTTGGAGTATTTTAGGTCGCGCTCCGGAACAGAATGTGACGGAATATAGCGCCATCATCCAATTATTGCGCATGCTCGGAATATAGCGAAACCGTCAAGGTATTGCGCATGTTTTCTGCGCATGTTTAGAATATATCGAAACTGTCCAGGTATTGCGCGTGTTTTCTGCGCATGTTTAGAATATAGCGAAACCGTCCAGGTATTGCGCGTGTTTTCTGCGCATGTTTAGAATATAACGAAACCGTCCAGGTATTGCGCGTGTTTTCTGCGCATGTTTAGAATATAGCGAAACCGTCCAGGTATTGCGCGTGTTTTCTGCGCATGTTTAGAATATAGCGAAACCGTCCAGGTATTGCGCGTGTTTTCTGCGCATGTTTAGAATATAGCGAAAGCGTCCAGGTATTGCGCGTGTTTTCTGCGCATGTTTAGAATATAGCGAAAGCGTCCAGGTATTGCGCGTGTTTTCTGCGCATGTTTAGAATATAGCGAAAGCGTCCAGGTATTGCGCGTGTTTTCTGCGCATGTTTAGAATATAGCGAAAGCGTCCAGGTATTGCGCACGCTCGGAATATAGAGTTATCACCCAGTTTTTTGGTTTTACCATTGTCTTTTTCAGGTTGTCATGACAATAGTTGTGGCATTCATTCTTGAAGCGTTCTTGTTTAGAATACAATATCGAAAAGAACATCCAGACGAAGAAAGTAAGTGCCTTCAAGAGAACATAAATAAGAGAGGGAAACTTCTTAATATCGCGTGCGCCATGTGAATTCCCGGTTGGGCTATTTTTAGCATTCGCATAAAGTCAATTTTCGCCTCACCCTACTCCAGTGCGTCAATAATTGTGTGCTTCATCCAAACGAAGAAAGTAAGTGCCTTCAAGAGAGCATACATATTTATGTTCTCTTGGTGCCTTATGTTGCATAATTCCTCTGCAATTCCGTGCTTATTTTTATTGCACGATCGACCGACCAATTGACTGAATCTGTCTGACTCTCACTCACTCACTCACTCAATGCTTTTGATTTTTTTTCCAGCTGACATGAGTATCAGAACAGAGGTAGAAGTAACCTACGAAGAACTGATGGCACTCAACCCAAAGTTTTGCGTGGATCTGGAGCCTGAAGAAAGGGTGAGAAATTAAATTAAGTTTCTGTTCGTGCTAATCCTCACATGAGAACTCCTTGAAGTCCATTTTCAAGGGAATAAAAAGAGGAAGCTGTTTAAGGAAAGATCTTGATGAGATTACTCCTCAACTATTACGTAAGCAAGTAGTACAAGAACTGAAAGATGGGAGCAAGATGGCACTGTAATATTGTAATACTGTAGACAGGGCGGGAAAACGTGCGCGCATGCGCCAAATTGTCAATGAAAACAAACATGGCCGCTTGAAAACTTCGTATCAAACACTCAAATTGGTCGAGGTTTTCAGGGAAAAGCGTTTTAGTACAAACATTAGGAAAGTTCTACATACCGTAAAACTAAACGTTAGGCATTTTTTAATAGGTTAAAATGTAATTTTTTCCTAACTTTCAAGAAATGAGCTTAACTTTTGGACTTTTGTAGCTGACAGCTGAGCCCGCGATTTTACTCAAAACCGCTGGCTCGTTTTTCAGCCCTGTTAATACTATACTGAAAATGGTTTCGCACCCTAAGTACTCCTGGAATTAAAACTCCTGGAATTGCGTTCGAAGAATTCTTCGCGAACCTTGTCAAATGAAACCGCTAACTAACAAACTGTTCTTGCTATTGGTGGTTAGGTAATCTACAGAGGAAAAAGGCATAAAACTAAGATGGATCTCAGCATGAAAATGTACTACGCTGAAGTTCAGGTACTGCCATCATATTTATTTCTACATTTTGTTGTTGTTGGCATTTCTTATCCATTCAAGACTACAAGTCATTGTTTTGAGTATTGTTTTTTTTTTGTGTGTGTGCTAGCAAATGTAATGTTGACTGATGATGCATCCATGTATATGAGATGTTTATTCCAAATGAAGGGAATAGCACGTGGAATCAATGGGAAAGAATGATCACGCCAAGTTGAATGGGTCTATAGCATGTTGTAAGAGAAAAACTGTGGAGGCGGGATGTGTAATGGAAGGAAAAAAGATCAGAGAATAAAAGCAAAGGGAAGAAGAAATGTTTTGAAAGAATTGCTTTGCTCCCCTTTTTTGCGCTACGGGTGCCTTTTGAAGAAAACTACTCGCAAACAGTGTGAGCATGGATCATTTTAGCTTATATTATCTTTCTTGTCCACCTTTACAACATTAGGTGTGGAAGAAGAATGAACGAGTTTTCAACCTGACTGAATGTCTCGAACAACTGGAAATCCGTCAAGACGATTCACCAGTGTCTCCTGCTGAGGCGCTGGGCGCGCGTTCAATGAGCACATTACCAAGAATGACAGAAATGTCCCCGCAGCAGACAGCTTCACTGCCACCATCTTTATCACGTATGGCCAGAGGCGTAAGAAGAACGTTCAAAAAACGCAAAAGAGGAGCATCAGTGAAAAATCGAGATAACGTGGTATAATTTTATGATTTCATGCCATATATTAGCAAGGGATAATTAGATAGAAATAGATGGTTTAAGGTGGCTGCCTACTATAGAAAAATTAAGCTACTGCGCACAATACTACGCAATCACAATGACGCCATGAAGCAGGCAATCTGACGCCACTATCTGCGCGCGCACGAATAACCTTCAAATTTTTATTGAAGAACCATACACGTTTTGAACTTCAACAGGGCAAAACTTTCAAATTTTGCACGGGACTCTATAATTTTTTTTGCGGATTTCCAAAAGAGTACGTTAAAAAGAAAATGTTTGACAAAGTTTGAAAAAAATTACATGGGTTTTACTAATAGAAAAAGCGGAAAGTGTACATTTTCTTTCCAGATTTGAAATTTGAGTTCGAGAAATTGTGATTCAAAAACTTTTCATGGATTTTTTCTATAGAACAAAACACTGGAGTAAATAGTCACAGCTCTGGATGGTATGCGCATTCACACTGGCCTTAATAGAACTTTCTAACAACAAAAAAAGTAACTTGAATGGGTCATAAGTAAAGTACAACTCATTATTATATGAAATAGTGTGATATTGAGTGACATCAAAATGATAAAATTGATATCCCCACTCCCACCAGTGGCCAGTGAGGATACGATTTATATCAACACTGGTGGTGTCAATTTTCGACTTTTTGCTCAGCTTCTCAAATTTTTCCATTATTTTTCATTGAAGATTTCATATAATAAACAGAACATTACATGGCCGCTTGGAGATACGAATTTTATCTTCTCGTGCTCATATTATCTCTCACTCGTTCGCTGCGCTCACTCGTGAGAGATAATATCAACACTTGAAGATAAAATTCGTATCTCCGCGCGACTATGTAATATCCTTTATATCTAAACCAGCCTCGAAAATTTATTCTCCTGGTTTACAATGTTTTTCATCTTAAATTGGCTATATTTTATTGCTTGCATCATTGACAAATGTACATTTTGATTTTAAAGAGCGCCGCCCTAAAATAAGCGATGCCCAAAATTAGCGCTGCGGTGGTTTATCGAGTAAATATGCATGGTATCTTGCTTGGTAATGTATAAGTAAATTCAAGGAAAATATACTACTAATTTCAAACTTTTTGACAGTTGCTCGAAATCCTACTGTTTTAAACAGCCCGATCATCTAGCCTTAGTTCATTTATTGAGCAAATGGAGGCGACTTGTCATTATCTTTGTTCAGTATGTTGATTAAAGATTTCTTTGTAAAAATATTAATCGCGCATCTGAATATAATGTTAACTAAACTTGAAGTATAGAAGCTATTTTTTGATGTCATTTGAATAACTCTTTCGCTTAATAAAAGAGATTGAAGTTATTTTGAAGGAGTTACGCCGTCGTTTTGGTTTGAATGGGAAACACGTACCTTCATTGTTCGTTTTCTATCATCATTCAACCATTCATCATCAAGCATCACATGGTTGTGTACCCCGTTACACAGGGCGGGAGGAGGGGGAGCGTGTTCAGGGTTTTCCAAAGAAAGTGGAAGCACAAATCCGAAAAGCCGCAATTTTGTATGCCCCCCTCCCCCTCCCCCTCCACCTCCCCCTCCCCCTCCCCCCCAAATTCTACAGCTTTAACGGATCAAGAAAAATCACTCTACCACATCCGACATATGCACGCGCGTGCGTTCTGCCAATTTCCAAAGAGTATTGTATTCCTACAAAGAAGCTAATAGTACTGTAACAAGAAACACGCTCAGTGTATGAAGAGTAGAGATTTCAATAACTCTTTTTATGATTTATATTCAAAGTTTTTGCTGTTACAATCAAATAATCACTAGCTGAATAAATAAGTTTTTTTTACCAATGGCTTGTTTGAAGTAGAATATATGTATTTAGAGATGTATAACTATTTTATCATTTTCCATTCTTAATCCGTAAACTCCTATGACATACAAATGAAATCACACCTACAGTGAATATTATTTTGTCTTATAACAATACAAAACCGCTTTGTGAACTTACGCGAAAATCGGTGTATCCAAGCAACTTGGCAGCAATAGACCCCTTGCAGCACGTCGGAATGCAGCTCAATTTGGAGGGCAAAACAAAAGAATCTTAATCTCCTGAGAATTGCAACCTATTGTTTTGCCCCCCAAATTGAGCTGCATTCCGACGTGCAGCAAGGGGTCTATTGAAACCTTTATCCTAGCTCATAAACTAAAGCTCGATTCACATGTTTGCTACGTATGTATAAATATTATGAAGTGCATGCAAACAAAAATTACAAATCGAAAGCTATAGCGTCTAAATGCTCACAACAATCATCTTATTTTTAAAACAAAAACTCGTCCACCTGCAGCTGCTGTTTTTACTTTCTCAAAATGTTACATGATACTGCAGCGAGGTTTACGCTTATTCGAATAGTTCAAGTCCATTAATTCAACTCGCTTGAGGAACTCCTGCGATAGCTGAAGGGAATGGTCGATCAGAATGTAGCTATCGACCAGGGCTTGGGTCTTCATTGATACCTCGATACTTCTCTCCAGCACACTTACTTCATTCCTGTAGAAGTTGGACGTACCTTCAGACGCCATCGCCTTGTCTTCGGCAGGCTGTAGCTCATTTGCAGATTTTTCAAATGATGCTTCAGATGACTGCTCCGAAACTTGATTATCTTGTTCTTGCTGCAAAGTATCGTCGGATTCTTCCAGCTCACCTTCGGACGCGGGTCGTGTTGGCATTTCTTCGGATTGCTTCACTTCGTTTTCGAATTGTTTTGCCACGTCGTCAGGTTGCGATTTCTCTTCGAGTATATTCGGCTCTCCTTCGGGATGTGTTGACATTTCTTCGCCAGATTGCTTCACTTCGTCTTCGAATTGTGTTGTCACGTCGTCAGGTTGCGATTTCTCTTCGAGTATATTCGGCTCGCCTTCGGGTGGTATTGACATTTCTTCGGGATGTTTCGCCTCGTCTTCGGGTTCTTTCGGCTCGTACTCGGGTTCTTTCGGCTCTTGAACAATTTTTTCCTCGGTTTCTTGGGAATTGTTCTCGATATTTTGAGATTCAATTTCATCTTTTGACCCTCTATCCATTTCATTCTCTTCATCCTTCTCCTCGGTCATATCATCAGTGTCCTCTTTTGGTTTCGCTAGTTCTCCTTCCTTCACTGATGTAGCGAGCTCACTGCTTTTCTCTCCAGCCATCTCCTTGTTGTCTCGTGGAACACTAGATTCATCTGCATAATACGTCAGCTCCTTGCAATATTTCTCTTCTTCTTCCTTGGTTTCATCATTTAACTTTTTCTCCTCTCCAATTGTTTTCAACTCTTCAGTTATGGGAGGCAGCATTTCGTTCGTTGCCCTCACATCTTCATCTTCTCCACTAGGACTTTCTTCTTGTTCTGTTTTCGTCATGTGGTCTAGAAGTTCTTTGAGAACATCATTCATCAGCGCACGACAGAACGAATACACTTTCCCATCAACGGCATTCTCCTCTACTTTGCGGTACTCGGAGTTGCTCTCTTCACTCCCAGCAACTTTATCATTCTCGACGCTTTCTTGGACTTTTTCTTGGCTTCCTTCGTCCTGGCTTTGCTCATAATCTCCATCCACCTCCTCCGATTTCTCGAGATTGTTTTGTAAGAACTTTTCATCTCTTTCGATTTCTTTCTCAGCCTCTTCTCCTCCAATCGCCTTGTACTCGGAGGATTTAACTCTTTTCAATGCTTTGGGTAGCTTTAGATTAAGTCCGCTCTTTTTTCTCTTGTTGGGTTTTTCTGGACTCACTTCAATGGGTTTAGAATTGTTTAGAACATCACTTCCGGTTAGGCTCTCAAATTTGACTAACAATGGAGCACTTATTTCAAGCTTTTTTTGCTCTTCTGTTACGTTGCCGTCTTTCTTATTTACCTTCAAATTTTTACTGGATATTTTACGGAGAAAGCTTTTCTTTTTCTTCTTTGGTTGTTCATCTTTCACTGGACTTTGTGCGTTTTGCATTCCCTTCTTGTCATCACCTGTTCCTGAAACATCAAAGGATTGTTGTTCTCTCTCCTCAACAATAGAATTGTTCGCCTTTTGTTCAATAGCTTGCTCGTTTTCTACCTCGTTAACGTCCTCATTGTTCTGTATATCGAGTTTTGTTATTTCGTCTTCGTTTTGGCTGCTTGGTAATTCGTTATCTTGGCCCACGGAAACTTTTTTCTCTTGAGATTTCTTTCTTGGATTCTCTAGTTGAAAACTTGCTGTCAACGACGTAATAATGTTGCCTTTTCCAAAGCTGGCAGATCTTGTTCTTTGCGCATTATTAGGGGAAAGACTATCGTTTTCTTTGTCTATTATTTCGTTAAGGCTGACTGATCTTCTGCGCTGTTTCTCCGGCAAAGAAGGGCATTCTAACTCTTTCTGGTCATTGACTGTTTCTTCTTTCACAGGATTTTCCATATCTTCCACTTTTTCTCCAGGTAAACCCTCACCGATCAACTTACGTTCACTCGCTCCATCATCAAGGGAATCGGGTTCTTCGATCGAGGATTTGGTGGATTTAGGAGTTTCCAGGTTAAACTGCTCATTCTCAATGACAACGGAGTCGATTACCTTCTTCTGTTTCGTAAAGCTCGCCCATCGCTTGAATTTTTGAGCTCTAGAAATTTTCTCCTTTCCTTCTGCGCCTTCTTTAGGTTTGTTGTCATTGCCACTTTCTTCATTCTTCTCCAGCTTTTGTCCAGGGCTCATTTCCTCGCAGAGACTCTCATCTTGCTTCGTTTCTGGTGAGAATGGAGCAACAGAGACGTCGCCTAATTCAGGTGCACTTTCATTCCAGGAAAATTTCTCTTCGACATTTTCTTCATTCTCGACTGCTTGCGCTTTATCTTCTGTTTCTTTGTACTTCTTCTTAGACTTTTTTCTCTTTCGTCGAAGTGAAAGGCCTTTAGATTTCTCTTTCTTTTCCTGTTCTTCCTTTTTGTCACAGGCTGGTGGTCTATCCTCTACAAGTTCACTTCCCTTGTCTCTCGGTTCTTGATCACCAGCGCTTGTTATTGTTGACTTCGGTTCAACTAGTTCGCTATCATTCGTACTAGGTAGTTCAGGGCCTTGTTTTGATTCTTGCGAAAGAACTATAAAACAAATAAGTATTGTCTAAGTATATAAACATTAATAAAAGCAGAAAATTCTTGATAAAAAGAGAGTATTAGAAATCTTGACCTACCTGTGTTGGTCTCTAACTTATTTGCATCGACGTTTTCCTCTTTCAAGTTCTTCTCTGCTTGAGAATTGCTTGGAATTTCTTTGTCATTCGCTGCTGCCAAACCAGAAACGGTAAGAACAGTCTCAAGTCCTGTTTCAACATTGCCCTTTCTTAACCTCTTCTTCTTTGGCTTTCTTATGGCCTTTTCATCGCCCTTATTTCGTTTAGAACTCAACATAGCTTTGTATTTTTGAATCTGAGTCAGTGTGTCCTCTACTCTGGCTGCCATATTTCGAGTCACGTCCACAAATATTCAGCGAGAATCTCGCAAAAGTGCGACAAAAAGACAACGCTACAAGCTCTCGTGCTAAATACCGGCTGATTTTTTTTTTGTGTGTTGTTTTGCTGGCCAATTTTTTTTATGATCAAGGAGCGATAGGTGTCAGTCCTTTGTGATGTCATTAGTCCCACGGGAACACTACATGATTGACACCAAATAGACCCGTGCTTTGGATCACGTGACAACTCAGTTTTGCAAGAGTAAAGCTTTTGTTCTTGACTTATTCTCGTTGAGAACGAGTCATATCGTACAAATACCTGTGTCATATCTGTTGATGCGTAATTTCAAGTACTAGGAAAAAATAATAGTTCCAGTTTTATGGACATTTATCATATTTGTTATTTATTCCAAGCATAAATGACAAAGTTCAAGGTCCATCCACTAGATGTTATTGTCAATTTCCGTTTTCCAAGGTTTTATGAATTCATTACCACTGGCTATTCATTTGGTGTATAAGCGGTGCAAATTAGCACGGTCGAGAACAAAGGCCTGTTAATGGCTATCCCTCATGCAGCACCTGGGAATCGAGGTACTGAAGGTACCATGTTTTCCGTATATATTCTCCCCGCAAGACAGGGGAAATAGAAAATATTTAGCATCTAAATTCAAAATAAAAATATTTAAGAATGACACCATAATCTTCTGTTTTTATTACTGTATTTATTTTTGTTTCAGATAAAAGTGCACTCATTTGAATTATGGTAGTGTAAATCACTTAATCAATTAATGCCAAAAGAAGGAAACTAAAGCCTTTGATTCGCTCAGTAACATGACTGGTATATGAACAACAAAAGTATTGTTTTTATTTAGCAAGCGCACCAAGAATTTCAGTGTTTAGTTATCAACACTTCGGGCGAAGCTCACAAAAATATCAGCTAACAGTTTTTGCAGCTAGTCAAGTTATCATTACGGAACTCTTTTTACCCATCCTTAGGATTGGTCTTTAAAAATATATTCTGAAGTTTTTTCTCAGTTTTATTCTGGATGAATTGTTTAATTGACGAATGATGAAATTGCCATCTTTTGTTATCATAACTTTGAACGGATCTTTGCGAACATAAAAAACTGAATGATATATAATTTCTATTTCACTATGTCTACGGGTACTTGATCATCAGGAAGAACCGCTTTACACTTGACTTTCTTTATCTTGAAACACTGGGGATATTTCTTGATCAGATAAATTAGAAAATTCGCCAAAGCTTGTCTTGGAATTTCACCAGCTCTTGTGAGAACCGCGTTGATCAAGGTCACCAGGCTGGAATAGGTTTGATCAGCTGTTTGTAGTACTAGACTGTAAACGGCCTCGGTTTTTGTCAGGTTGGCTGGGATTTCTGTAATATTAGACATTGATCCTGGGATCAAGATATCAAGAAAATTTGCGATGAGCATGCTTATGGAAATCCTGCCAACTTCATTCGAATCACAATTTTCTTCATCTTGGCCATGTTTTGATGAACCTGAAGTACATTCCAGATATTCATGTGGCAGATTTTCTTGGGATGGCACGCCTTGGCGTAGGAGAGCACGGATAAGCGATCCATCCTCGGTATTTAGGCTTTCGTCTTTCATCAAGACGTCATTTTGGAGTTGTTCATTGTTGTCGTTGACATTGATGGCCATTGTTTGGACTGTTGACTCCTCGCTATCTGATTGGATAACAACTTCAGGTGACTCGCTCTCAAGTTGTACATTTTGTACTTCAGGGGTAAACTCTTCGTTGTTATCTTTTTCTGTGGATTCTTTGTTGTCTTTTTCTTCGAAACATTCTTCTTCTTTTTCTTCTTCTTTTTCTACTACTTTTTCTTCATCTTCCTCTAACTGATCTGCCTTGTCTTCATCCATGGCAATGTCTTCTTCTTCAACAACCTGTGGGTTCTGAGTTTCACTTTTTTCTACCGGCTGAGAAAGTTGTTTTTTCGACTTCTTCTTAAATGAAGATAGAAATCTCGAGCTCCGTTGACCAAATTTCTTTCTTTTATCCTCATGACTGTCTTGAAAATCAGCATTTTCGACGTTCTTCTCTTCTGAATCGTTTACCGTCTTTTTTCCAATCTTTCTGACATCTCCAACCTCTCCTTCAAGCTCTTCTTTATCTCTTTTGTTCTTCCTCTTGAAAACATCGCTTAACTTGCGTTTTTTCTTCTTGACTTCAACATCCGCCATCGTCTAAGAACAGTCGTGTAAATAAATTGACTACTTTGCATTCCTTGGTTTCATATTTATAAGTCTCAATATTAAACAAACTCACGTGGAAGAAAGTTCTTTGGACTTGGGATAAAGTTTATAGTTCGTTTTGAGACACAAGGCTTAGTTTGGAACCAATATACTAGTATCATCACTCATCAAAATAAACGTGATCTGGAGTCTGATGACATCATTTCAGAATATAGTTACTATTTACCCACAGTACCTAGTTTGTGATGTAACTACATGAAACAAATGTTTTCGAAAATAATAGAATAATAGTATTGCAATCTCAGGGTTCAAAGGTTGTGCTTAGAATTAAAAGAAAAATTTGAAAAACTCTAAACAAAACGCTTGCTTTCGTCGTGGTAGCATGCAGTGGCTGAACAAACCTGTGGCCCTCATTCCATGATCGAATTGGATTTTTTGTGCAGTGAGGAAAACCGGAGAACCCGGAGAAAAACCCTCGAAGCACAGGAGAGAACCAACTAGAAACTCTACTCACATACGAGGCACCGAGCCCGGCGGGACTCAAAGTTAAAACCCAGGTACTCGTTGGTGATAGGCGAGCGCTCTCACCACTACGTCACCCGTGCTTTGTGTCAAATTGACGAAAACGCGGCCAATATTCACTTCTTCAATCCCAACTAGCTTGAGTTCGACCACAATCCTAATTTTGATTTTACATTGATTTTTATGATTTTATGCATTCGTTCAGTTCGTACGGGCTTGACTGAGTTCCAGCTCCGTAAATCTTTTCAACCCCAAAATTTATTCAATCTTCTTGAAGTTGGTCTCCTGTGTTTTCGATCATTCACGAATTTCCAGCTTTTGTATCATATAAATAGAGATTATCACATGTTAAGAGCCTGATATCGTTTTTATTCACGAGTTTCTCGTCATATCGCGAACAAGCGAGTCCGCGAGCGAGTGAACGATATGATACGGAAAACGAGTGAAGTGATATCGTATCACTTCACTGATATGGTTTTTATTCACGGCTTTATTTCACGGATATCGACCCTAAATGTGTAATAAATGGTATCTTTGCATATGATAGGGGGAGGGCAGATCGAGGGAAGGGGGGAGGGGAGGGGGTACTTGGCTTCTGATCGGAGTTCCACTGGAGCCCTAAAACCTTAAAACCCTGACCCATCTACTGATAAGATAAGATAAGCAATATCTTGAAGATCTGTACCTTATTCAAATTCAAAACAGATCGGTATAAATAGTGTATCCTATCCGATTAAGACTCAAGGGAAATTGTATAACGTATATTGACAACTTGGAACTTAGTTAGTGCATGGTAATACCGTTCACTAAGGCGCTTTTTCTTTTCACGAAAGTGTAAATTTAATGATAAATAATACCCTAATACCCTAGACACAAAAGAGTAAAAATTACGATCCTAGCTCGCATGCCAGAATTCAGTATATAATAAAGCCTATTGAAGAAAATTTAAGCTGAAATGTATACCCTATCTCAGACGAGAAGCTCAACTGACCATACCCTTTCCACCCCCTCCCTCTCCCCCCCCCCCCCCCCCCCGGATAATACAGAAATGCCATTTAAAAAGAACCTTGCATACAAATCTCTAAACGCAAAATTTATTGACGTACTGATATTACATTGCATTAAGTTTCATTATTTTCAATTTATTGCTCATTGATTGGTCGAGACGTGTATAGAGTACCATGCATTCTCTAATGTTCACACCATCCCTGGTTGTAACTTTAAAACTCTTACGTTTAAAAATGAAGTGCCTCAATAACAATTAGTGCACGGGCTTTTGGACTATCATTTTTTGACCTTAGCCCCTAAGTCTGAAGTACTGGCTGCGCTACTACATAATCCAACAATAATTGCACAAGCCAAAAATAGAAAAACTCTTTTGTTTACGTTTTTCTCTCAAGTACGTAATATCTTGAGCTTGTTTCATCTCGTAAACATTCAAGTCTAAATCTGTGACAATCCAGTCTCCCAAGCAACTTTCAAACACTTCCTCGTGGATGCCAAAAGTAGACAAATGCTTCTCGTCCTTTTTCAAAGTTTTTTCTTTCTCCTCAGGATTCGAAACAGTTTCGCGTGGATTCAGTGTAAATAGTCCCAAACCGTTCACGTTCTTGGAAGCCTGTTCTGTTTTCGAACGTTTTCGAATTTCACTTTTCAAACTTGTGTAAGTACAAACTGTTTTCGAACGTTTTCGAATTTCACTTTTCAAACTTGTGTACTTAATATTTCCACATCCTTCTGGTTTCTGCTCAAGACTGCGGTTCGAAGAGGACAGGAAGGCAATAGTTTTTCTTCTCGGTTCTTGATGGAAAAAATCAACATCGTCTTGATTCGCAAAATGCGAAGGCAAAGGAGAAGGTAACGATCTTGGTTCTGTAGTGCAAAAACTTGTGTTACATCCAGTTGTGTTTATTTTCCTTCGGCGACAAGACGAATAAGATAGTGTTTGGTTTGTATTCCTTGTGTCTGGAATCTCCCTCCTTGTATCGCCAGGACGGCTGTAGCAATTACTATTTTCTCCGACATTCGAGGAACAATCCTTTCTATCTGCATCTAAAGTTCCATGCATTCTTTCATCTTCTTGAGTTGGTCTCAGGACGTCTTGTTCCATATCCACAGCGTTTTCAGCATCTTTCAGGAAGTCAATGTTGTCCTCCATTCTTGGCATATCAGAATCCCCCAAAAAGTTTTCCAGCAAAAATCAAGCTTATAAGTGTTTCACCTCTGAAATAGAAATGAAAGCAAACACGTAAAGTGAGCCCCTTGATCTGATAATGTAAGTGGCTTGGTCTTTCAATTTGACTCACTAGAAACTAAAACACTTGGAACATGTCGGCTACGGACCCAAAATAGGACAAAGGCGGCTAAATGCCTGGGGTCAATGAAGTTGTACCGCAAACGGTTCCAGCATACAAAAGTACACCGCAACCACTTCTTTATGTCGGTCACGCCACTCCTTACACTGCCGCCAGACTTAAGAGCAGCGGCTGATTCAGAAGGCGTACTCTTTGTAATGAGAAGAGCACCGGCCGTATGAATCAGTTGCCGCTCTAGACTGTCACTTCACGCGCCGAGCCAGCTACCTAGCGCTTGCCGAATCGAACTTTACCGACAGCTTGCTGTGTCGTCGCTACATAGCTTAATTAACAACTGAATTGGCTTCGGCACATGACAGGACAGGCGTTTGGACCAAGGCCATGCATGCGCAATTAGTAATTGTTTTATTTGTTCAATTTCGGTTTTATGCCGAATATTCTCCGCCAACAGTGGTCTTCCCGACAGCAACCAGGGTTCATTAGGCGGCTCGCATCAGTCACTTATAGGCAAGGGCAGGTCCTGGGAGCTACTTGACGACAATAATAGCGGCTGCGTAAGAGAAAAGGGAGCTGCAGATCTGGGGGGGGGGGGGGGGGGGGAGATGTAGGGGGCAAATACTGAACTAAATTAAAGGTGATATGAAGACAAGGCTCTAAAAATGTCGAACTAATTTTTTGATTCTGACGCTTCTTTTCCATATTTTTCAAAACCGAATTAAATTGAACTCGCCAATTCAGACAATGAAATATTCAACAAGAAATCATCGAAGGAATCCAGATACTAAAAAGTCATGATTATGAGAACATTGATTGAAACGGGGTTCTTCAACCCTAAATCCGACACCCACCTCCCCCCTGGATCCGCCACTTGTCGGATAATATCGAAGTATTTCCAGCAAGCCACTATTTAAAATAGTGTATATCCGTAGAATATTATGGAATAAACTTTTACGAGAGTCAGTTAAATGAAAGTTAACGTGAATGTTTCCAGTATACATTTGTAATAAAACATAGTTCTTCGTTGGCGGTAGTTCCGTCGGGCATGACCTTCGTCACGCGCGCGCTCAACACTGATCATAGTCCATCCTACACCAAGGGGAATTATATATGTTCTTAGTTCCAGCCGTTGGTATCAAAGTACCAGTCAAAAAATGTTTGGATGATCGAATAACATTTGGTCATTCGAACAATATTTTAACTTCACACTTTGTGATAAATGTAGCTGCAGTTCAACAACTGCATGACTGACTGACGCAATGAACAAATTAAGGCGGAAAGCGTCTCTGGATTCTGTATCATCCTCCGTTGGCAACAAAAACTTAGAAGAATTTCCTTTAACTGTTGCGATGGATGAGAAGAAAACTGATTCAATACACTATTCATGTAGATAGACCATCGTCTGATGTTTTAATAGCATCATGCATGGCTTGTGGCGACAGGTCCATTCTAGTGAGCGAAACTGCATGGGCTAGTAATCAGTGTGATCATATCAATCCCTGCTTCTTTATACTGCAGTGCCTATATTATTAAACCAAACTTTGCTTACCTGAGGCTAAGAAATGATCAGTGTTACGATTCCTGGGTCCCGTGTATGCGAGGTGATCGTTCATTAAGGCTTCGTGGCGAATATAGGACTTCCGCCGTCGCGTGACCTGCATGTCAGTATAGGACGACTCTCGTGTTTCGATCACACCCAAGTCCTGTATTTTGATACTGTTACAAATTACTGATGAGTAACACGAGTATCTGCTGGCATCTTCCTGTTTTATACAAACCATTACTCAATATTTTTGCATGCGCACCGTCCAACTTTGAACCTCATATGCCTAAAGAGATTGATTCCGATTTCATACCCACTAGAACACATGTTACATATAGACTTAACTCAAAATGATATTTTTTTTCGAGGAGATCGGATTGTATATCACGTGGTAATGACGTCACACCTGTTTTAACTCGGAATCGAAAATTAAACCTCGACCGCATTTTCTAGGGAAATGCTTTATTCTGCCGATACCGTGAGTGTTTGTCTTCGTCTGGGCGCCGTTTCATCAAAATCTATACGACGAATTAGGTGATATTTGGGGATTTCGAAATGAAGAGTATAATTTATGTGAAAAATAACAATGGACTTTCTGTACCTAAAATTGCTACTTCTGAGGTATCTATTTACAAAAAAAAAAGCATTATTCGATCTCCTCGAAAAAAAAAATCCTTTTGTAGTTAAGTATATATGTAACATATGTGTTCTAAAGGATATGAAAGTGGAATCAATCTCTTTAGGCACATGAGGCTCAAAGTTGGAAGGTGCGCATGCAAAAATATTGGGACGAGTCACCTTAAGTGCGAGCTTACAAGTTGTGTAAAGAACCATCTCAGATCGTTCTTTCAGGAGAAAATTCAAAGATTTTTCTTTTAATATAGAAGTCAAGAGTCGCCCCCCCCCCCCCCCCCCCCCCCCAGGGGCGTAACGAGGACCTAACTATTTGCGACGAAATAGAGAATAAAACTTTCTCTACGAAAAAAAAAGCCCAAAAAACTCCAAAAAATAGGTAAACAAACAAACAATTACCTAATTACCAAAACATTTGGGGGGGGGGGGGGAGGGGACACGTGCCCCCCTCCCTACGCTACTGAGTTAGGAAGAACCATTCATTAAAATGGACAACACTTTTAAGTTTTAAAAAGATTGATTTGGTTTTATTGACATCATTGATTAAATTAAATAATGTAATGAATCCAGCTTAACGATATTTTTAAAAATTGAATGAAATTTAACAAGATACTTAAAAGTCAGCTTCTTCGCGCTGAAGAGAAATAATATTTACCATTTAATTTCAGTTAATCTATCTAACGTTAACAATAACACCCTTCATCTACCCTTAATTCATTAATACGTGGGCAACGTAAGGCTCTAGAATGAACAACACAACGTTGCACGACAAGTTGTAAACCCTTGTTATCCGTATTACAACACTTTGGATCATTGTTGATCCCTTATACTTGCCAATCACACATGCATGATGTCATAAATGCTCAGCCAATCAACATGCTCGGACACGCCCACAGGTTTTAACAAGTCGCGCAAAATCCGCTTTGATTTGATAGTAATGTACCCGCAATAGAACGAGCTATATAATTAATATACTATCTTTACTGATCACGATAATATCTATAATCAAATTATTATTCATGGATCTGTTTCTCCGATATAATAATTCAAATAATATCAAGAAAATCGTCAAATAAAATTTAAGAACTTTTTTTTGCGAACTTAAATAAAATTTGCATTCCTAAATCTATTTCAAAATTCCTTGCCCTGGGTGCCAAAGGCTGCCTCGCTTCATTCCTTATCGGTCAAGAGAGCCTATGGAACTGACCCGGCCGGCAAATTGAACTTAAATTTATGCAACAGAAGATTTGCTATTTTAGTCAATGATGTATCGCGCCACCTTAAATAAATCTGTGTGTGCATTATTAGTTCAGTAAAACTTACGCCTTTACGAACTGGTTGTAATAGGACTGAGTACAGCGGGGTGAGAGGGAGGAAAAGGGAGAGGATTCTCTTTAAAGCACAAAAAAATTGCCAATTTACTTGATCTGATGTCGATCGTCTCTGGTTGGCTAAGCCGCTGGAATGGAATGTCTGGCTGCAGTAAGCAGCCGTTAGTGGGGAGGGATTTTGAGACCGACACTAAAAACGGCTGCAAAGCAGACTAATCCTTCTTCTTTAGTTGTCTATTTTTAAAGCTCAAAAGTCGTGATCCTCCCTTTAGCTATCTCTCTCCCAAGCAATCAATTGATGACCAGTTAAACTGAAAAAACATACAAATTACTTCCAAGTGCCTGACTTGGTACCAGAACCATCTAGGTTCCTACATACAACCCACCGACTTCAACGGCTTTCATTTCCCTCTTGTACGAACCAGTCGTATACCAATACTCTGACTGACAAGTGGTTGTCTTGATGCAACACACCAGGCACGTCATGAACGCCAGCACTCATGATCAGTCATTACACTCATGGCAGCCAGAGCAAGAGAAGTAAGCCGTGGGAAAAGGATTGTAACAAAGAACCTAGGTTTGAAAAGGATTCTGGTATGTGCTAAATATCTATACTATGAAAATAATAATCTAAAAAAGCAGGTAAGCGTTTATCATTGTCTGGTCTTCATGGATGTCAATTCATTATACATTTCGTGAAATTCATCTATAAACATCTCGGTCAGTTTGTTGGGGTTACTCAGCACTGCCTTATCAGTCATAACACTCATGCGCAATGACCCGGCGTAGCTAAACACTGACATTGACATACTGGTATCGCTCATAAGAGGTGGCCAAGCAATCACTGTTTCGACCTCGCTGCCGTTCAACTCGAGTGAGCTGAGCGGACCAGGGACATTACTGAGTATCAAACAGCAGTGCTTGTTGAGTGAATACGACGAAAACCTACCAATACATTCCGGTAGAGTTCCAACTACATAGTTAAATATCCAGCCAAATATTTTCCAGTCTGAAGAAGCCTTCATATCGTCCATGCGGTGTTTGGTCTCGTAGATACGTTGAATGGGATCCACTATACCAACAGGTAAGGAACACAGTAGACCAGTCGTGTGGTTCTCTAAGGGGATGTTATCTCTGGACAAGACGTTAGGAGATCTTGTGTTGATGCTGATTGCGATCTGCATGTCATTGGGGTCTTGTTGACCTTCTGACTGTAGGTAACGTCGTAGGGCACCAGCAATGCAAGCTGATAACACATCATTGATGGTTGTACCTAAAATAATAAAGAACATGCATGCAGATCAGTATTAATAAATATTAATAGTAGTATAGACCCATTGCAGCACGTCGGAATGTAGCTCAATTTGGAGGGCAAAATAATAGGTTCCAATTCTCAGGAGATTGAAATTCTTTTGTCTTGCCCTCCAAATTGAGCTGCTCTGACGTCACGTGCAAGGGGTCTATTCAGTTTTATAAAGTCTATTAAGAGTATTAAATAAACGTGTATGAGTGATATAGCAACCAACAAAAGAAGCTCAGCTGTTTTAGTGGTGCAGTGACATCAAGATATCCAGTGTAAAAGGTAATGGAAATTACGAAAGGGCAAAAGTGATGACATGACCCCTTGGCTTGAGGATACGCCATCACATGTTAGAATCAAATCACCCCTACCTCCCCTCCCCTAAAGCACATGCTAATATCAGTCAGGATATGGAAATATATAGAAATTAATGTAAGCTTCAATTTCGCTTTCTTTTGCGTGATTTAAACTGTATGGGTTCCCTGTGCTTCTTAGAGGCATACATACACAGCGCGCTCCTTACCCATACAAATATCATGCAGCACAAGTTTCCCTCAAATAAGCTTCTTACCAATTCTTGTTTTAATTTCTTTGATCGAGTATGGGTTCCCTGTGCTTCTTAGCGACATACATACACCAGAGGACTCTGCATACACAGTGGGTCCTTACAAATATAGAATATCATGCAGCACAAGTTTCCCTCAAATAAGTTTCTTACCAGTTCTGGTTTTAATTTCTTTGATCAAGTCCATACTAATAGGCTTGGTCCAGCTGAATAGCTTCTCTCCTGATAACTTGTTTTTGGATGTCAGGAAAGGGTTGTTAGTCGACATGGCCAAGGCGACACTCAGAAGAGCAAGGGGACCTGTTAGCACAGCCTTCCATACTTGTTTCTGTTTATCACAGGGGGTAGGTACGGGTTTTTGCACCCTTAGGAGCTCAGGTTTACGATCCACCATAGCAGCAATGAGCCCCACAAGCGCAAACCCATCTCCCAGTGCATGATGAATGCGAATGCAAATGGCGAACTGTTCCTTTCCCATGTTCAGCGGCATCACAACGAAGATCCACGGGGAGATGTCTTCAGGGAACGGTTCAGAAGCAAGGCTACTCATAGTTTGTTGTAGCTCATCTTCTGTACAGGGTGAAGGGCCGTCGTAAAACACCACGTGCCTCTGAACGTCAAAATCCTCTTCGGTTTGCCAAACATAGTGTCCATACTCTTTGACAACCCTCTGTCGCATGCGAGCATAACTCGGCTCTTCAGTGTTCAAAATAACCCTGGTCATAAGGAGCTCGCGAAGTTGGTCAATGTCAGGAGTGCCATTGATAACGAATAGACCATTGATAAAGTTCCGATTGTTTTCACTCTCGTGTAGAAAGGGTACGTCTTTATAAGCCAGAAGTTTACCAAGGTTATAATATGAGACGAGTTTGCCTTGAATGAACTTGAAAAGCCGGAAAGTAAAATAAAAGGGTAGTGTCAGGGTAGCGATGGCCGCCCAAACTACTATTGCACTGAAGCACAGTACCCCATAAACGAAGCTTGGTAAAGCACGAAGGTATCTCAAATAGTAAGTCATTTGTAGAGAGTGATTGAGTAGAACGATGCAGCCTCTAGACTGTGAGGTAAGCGATTATACCAAAGTACGACCTAGGAAGAAAATGGATAACATCACATCAGTATAGGATATTCTATTTTTCTACATTCAATCAGAATGTTTCAAACAAGTTGAAGCATCAGACCTCCAACAAGCGAACCCCTAAATTCATTCAAGACTTGTTAAGAGTTGGTCTTTCCATATGCGGAGAACGAGAATATAGAAGAATACTTTTAGAAAGTCCAGTTGACTGAGGGAGGATAGTAGGAGGCTAACTAAAGAATTCTGGCATATTTGATGAGCGACACAATTTTGATACCGATTTGTGAAAATATACATCAGTTTTCAAATCAAAATAATTTACAACATGACCTTTGCATGAGACATTAGAATATGTTTCTAAATCAACTTTTAAAATCCGTTTCAGTAATCATGGAACGAGGGCCACAGGTTTGTTAGCCACTGGCTATTTTAAAAGAGCTACCCTCCTAAAAGCAAGGGCGAAACATCCTTCACAAACACAGTTAATCAGAAGCACTCACCAAGTTGATCTTTTAGTGCGCCAAGGGAAAGGAAATTTAACGAGCGACAGTCGAAGTTGGCTTAAAAAAGGATTGAACAGATTCCAGTCGCTCAGAAAGGCTTACTAGATTGCCATTATAGTAGCGAAGAATTTCTAAACTACGAGACTCCACTCACTTCGTTTCTTTATTAATGGGGGCGGGTAAGGGGTGGTGTAATTTGGATATCAGATACAAACAATGATCGTCCAATAAAGATTCATGCAAGATAATTTAAGTGGACATATCAACAACCTGAATCCTGTCTTTCGTTTTCTAGCTATCACGTGATCGGAAGACCGACCTCACCAGTGGCGTGATGTGGAGAGCCACTAGCAGGCCAAGCCCATCAAAAATATCACGACTGAATCACGAATTGAACTACTGGATAAATTCTATATATTTTGATTTTAAATACAGCACTAAAGCCAGTTAAAATGGCTTGAAGAAGCGCCAGTTGTGGCAACCGTCTTAGTGGTTTATTAGCGAGGTGTAAAAACTTGTAAAAACTACTAAAAAAACTTAAATAGAAACAACTCATGATAATTCCAAAATCGGGTAAGATTTCATGAGAATAAAAATTGAACATTACAATACGTTCTAACGAAGAAAATTTTCAAATATTTGGTCGAAGAAAGTTAAACCACATGCCAAGCGTTTATAAAACTTAGTGTTGTTGGGCCCCAGGAGGGAAAAGTAGCCCAAAACCCTTCCAACACTTAACCCTACGAAAATAATACAACAACAGTGTTGGAAATATACTTAAATGGTTATTTTGGCGCGATTTGGTCGACATAACAAAATCTTACCTGGACTGTTGGATAAATATGCCTGACTGCAACAAAACCTTGCAGTGGAACAGGTCTTGGCAAACACATCATGAAATCAAATACCCAATAGTTTGCGCAATCCCACTTCCGGCCTAAATAGCCGCAAGTTACAAATAAGCTTTTATGTTCCTCTTCGGATTAAATTCGGAGCTTCTAGTTTCTTCCGCAAAGAAATGAATCATTTTCGAATTTTGCGTCTTTAATCATAATAATTTCCGGCTACAGTTTTATTCATTAAAAATGGTTAGTACAGTTAAAGCCCAATGGAAAATTTAAATAAATAATCTAAAGCCTAAGGAAACTGAACCACGGGAGGCTTTCAGAAAAACTTGTGACGTATTTCCGGTAAAAGATAATAGAAAACTGGTGGAAATGTTTTTTTTAACAATCCGTTTAAAAAAATGCACCTTTTGATAAATTTCTATTCAACTGGTTAATCGCTAATCTGTCATTAATAATATCATTGTTACTATTAGAATGGAAAAGCGTGGCTTCCTCGTTAAATATAATAATAAATTAATTAAAATAAATGGGAATGGATTAAAAGAAAAGAATGAATCAATATTGATCTAAAGATTTTTTAAACTCTCAAGACCACCTTCATAAAACCGTAAATAAGATTCTGAATGTGGCATGGACAGTCCAAGCAATGTTGCTGTGCATATTGTAACAGAGATAACTAATGGTCAGTTCTAAATATGAGGTTAGCGACAATGAAGAAATCTTCAGGAAATGAATTGCTAGAGGCCGAAGGGGGGGGGGGGGGGGGTTGGGTTGAGGATCAATAGTCTTATCTGACTTGTAAGGTACTATTTATCATTATGTTTAGGAGGGGGCTGGTAAAAAGAGGTGGTTGCCATATAATTGTTATTTTGGATAAGAGGGGGGCAGAAGAGGGAGCTACAAAGGCCAGTTGCAACATTTTGATTATAATCTTTTTTAAAGCTCTTTTATAGTTCATATAGCTCACACTCACCTAGAGGTTATGGGTTCAAATCACGCCAGGAGCTCAGAATTTTTTTTTTACAAGAAAAATAAGCTTGATGAAACATATATTAACAACTTCTTAACTCTTTTCATGTTGGTGATATGAGTAGCAATTATTGCACTGCTACGGCACTGTCCCTCTGAGTGTGTAGTTCACGCATGAGATAGCGATTCCTGTCTGAGTCACATACGTGAGTTGAGTCAAATATTCACTACAGTATTAATAAATAATCACTATATATGTCAATATTCAACAACTCTTGCTATTTGTAAATTTTGAACCAATTTCATAGTATGTATTGTGTATTTTACTTATCTATAATTAAATTCTCATTATATTTATATTTTGGAGCCAATATTGTAGTATTATTGTATATATTATTTCTAATTTATGTTGTCTATCTATTTATATATTTTTTCGAGGGCCATAAGTTAGTTCAAAACTGTAAAAGGTTATAGTATTTCCCCCTTGAAATAAAGTTATTGTATTGTATTGAGTTTGTTTGATGTATTGTTCTCTCCTTTGCCACAAGGGCTTTCTCCAGGTTCTCCTGTTTCCTACCTGATCAGGGGCAGATCCAGGAATCAAAGAAAGGGTGGGCCGGAAAACTTCATCATGAGAGATAACGTTCAAGACTGTATGCAAATGTTAAAGAAAAATTTGAAGAAAATACATCTTTTAAAAGGGGGGCCATGGACCCTTCAGCCCACCCCTAAATCCAACCCCCTTGATCTATAAAAACCAACATGTGAGTCAAGTCTTGCATGTATAAAGTATGATAGTGCATCTTATTTACAGTTTAAACATACTCAACAGCCCAACTACCATTAATTTTAGCCCCCCCCCCCCCCCCTCCCATCAAAAACTACGCTCCTACAACCTTGACTTTTGATATTATATTGCCATGGCATCTTTGATTGACCATAGGTAAACCAAAGGATAGAATTGTAGAGACTCGAGATTTTTCTCTTAAAGGTCACTGACATTAGAGCATTAGAGCCCATTAGTTTTCCTTCATAAATTCGAGAAATTCCTAATTCGACAAGAGTTAACTATGATTAACTATTATTTTCTTACATGATGAGCACTAAAGAATTTCGAAATTCATTCTTTAAAATATTCCCAAACAAAACCTTGTGCACACCATTCACTCAGTTACATTTCCCTCTGTATAGGATTATGAAAAGTAATAGTAATAGTATTCGAATAAGCTAAGAAAACAGAACCATGTTTACCCAATTTAAAAGGAGCTAAGTTTTGGCGTCTTCAGAGTCATATGACTTTAATGTGAAAGTAATGATTCCTCATAAAGATAAATTCTCTACGAGTCAATCTTATGAAATTCGTTTTATGGAACTCGATATAAAGTTCACTTCTAAAGTTCGAAAGAGTTGCTTTCCGCAAATGCCAGTGCAATAAAGTCGGTAAGATCACATGTACTTCAACAAAAGGATGTATTTTACTCGTGATCGTCGCTTTAAGCTTATGTATAGAAAGAATGTTCTAAAACGCCGGGAAAATTTGCGGAACAGCCGCTTCATTGGGTTAGAACAATTTCAAACAACAATACAAGTCCCTGAAAAATACAATACTATGATTATAAAAGTAAAGACATCTTACCTGCTAAAGAACCAAATCACTAAGCTTTACAATTTATCAATTTTAACTTTAAATGAAAATAGTCACGTAGTACAGTTTGAGACGAACACGAACCACGATTGATGATATTCTTCCACTGTCATTATCATGTGGCCGTGCTCGGGCCAGTTCCTTTCATTGTTCTCTGAAGGTCGTTCAAGGTCATTTGTGTTGACAATGTAGATACTTGGTTGATAATATGACTTTTAAAAATTCATTGATGGGTATACAGTGGGTTTAAAGTATTTGAACTTTAAAGCCCCTATTCTGATTATTATTGTTATAGTTCTCTACCCTCCCCCCTCCCACAACAGAGGCTCCTCACACTTCCCTTCTCGTAAGCAAGGAGCCCACGTACGGTACGATCACTATGTTGTCCACGCTCAAGCGCATGAGAAATTGCACGTCTAAAATGATAGACCTAAAATATTATATATTTAATCTAAGGGACGGTTCATTTTACATGGAGTTGGAGACCATAGAGGGTCCTGAGTCCCAATCCCAATCATGCAAAATCCCAATCCGAGTTATAGAGTTAGAGTTCCCATTAATGGCTAAATCCCAGTCCCAGTGCATGGAATCCCATTTTCCCACCCTAAAAAAAGAATATCCAAGCTCCCATATTACCCCTTCAATCAGACCCTCAACATATCCCACCCCCATCCATTACAGCTTTCCACATTTTTAATATACCCGCAAGTTTTTGTTGTTGTTTGTAATCAACGTTGTTCCCTTGTTAGCCATACCATTTTCCAGAGGTACCTAAATCATTACTCTCCTACTATTACAGTAGTAATAAAATTAGAAAAAATACGTCATATGGATATCGATCTTCTTACGTCATTACGTCATGTTCTAGTGGTCACATGACACTAGGATTGCGCTTTCTGGGTTATGATTATCTCGAAACACGCTTGAAGGGAAGTATACAATTTTTCCGTTCCTCGTTAAAATACTACTACAATGGGTGCTGTATTAGGTGCTTGTTCGGCAGCTTGTTGTGCAGCTAATCTTGCATGTTGTTGTGGTTCAGCTGCGTGTGGCTTGTGCTGCAAGTCTTGTCCAACATGCAGAAACTCGACGTCAACAAGAATAGTGTACTCGTTATTCCTTCTGTTTGGTCTGATTGCGTCCTGTATTACTCTCATTCCTGGAATAAGAGAAAAACTGAATTCTATTCCCCAATTCTGTGAGGTAAGTTCAGGATTGAATACTTGTTTTCAAAGGGTAAAAGTGAAAACAAAGGATGCATAGTCGACCAATAAAGTGAAAATTATGACAGTATAAACGTCTTCCTCCAATGTCGAAACTAGCTTACAAAAAATATCTTGTTGAGAGCCTGTAAAATTTTGATTTAAGCTTTAAACATTTTCTTGCTATTTGAATAAACAATATCCAACCATAATACTGTAAATTTAGCTATAAGCTGCTTTATTTTATATTTAAAACCAATTTTTATTCACGTTTTGGCAAAAATGTCAAAAATGAGATTGCAAAATCATATCACATTTCATTTTAAGCTTATCATCGTTGTGGGTTTAGCTGGAAAATATTTAGGCTACCAATTTGGTTCTTGAATATTTTGCAAGTAATATAGAATTTAATTGTCGTGTATAATTACATCCTTTAGGAAGTGTTCTGTGTACATTAATTAACACAGTCATTTTACCTTGGAGACATAATCTTTTTAACGTTTCCGGTAAATTTGCAACTGGGAGAGTTTAGCCACTTGGTTACTCAAATAAATGAAAAGCTTCAGAGACAATTCAAGGTGTATGTCATTCAAGACAGGTTAAATTTAAAATTTCAACCCATTTTACAGTAAATTGCTATTAATCAAGTTTATATTCTAGAATAAATTGTATGTTTTGCACCTTTTTCATAATTGAAAAATATGGAAGAAATTGCTGTAATTACTTACAACAGTGAAGAAACCTGAAACCTTAAAAGCATGCATCTAGCTATAGACAAACAAATATTGAACTACCTAACATCTAAGTTTTTAGTGACATGTAGCAAAATTGTATCTTTTCATCTGAAGACATGAAAATATTTCACACAATAGACCTTTCCCAATTTTGCTTGATTGACCACAAAACAAGGGTTCTAAGTCAACATTGGACTTGATGTGTTCATACATTTAGAATATTTTATGAAGTCCGAAATGGCGGTGGGGGGGGGGGGGGGGATCTCTGATGTGAAAGGGGCAAATTTTCACGGTTTGGTACCTTATAGGGTGTTCAGACGATTTGAAGTTTTTCAAATTGATTACCTTTTGTTTCATGGATAAAATACAGTCCTTCTAATGTTTTATCGTGTTCAATAGAAAACTGGCGATGCCTGTGACAATATTGTTGGATACCTGGCTGTTTACCGGATCGGACTGGGAATGGCAGCCTTCTTTTTCCTGTTCTGCATCATTATGTATGGAGTTTCCAACAGTAAGGACTGCCGAGCAAGTTTACATAATGGTTTTTGGGGTATCAAGATTCTCCTGTTCATTGGAGTGATTGTTGGTGCCTTCTTCATCCCAAAGGGACAATTCTCAGAAGGTTTGTCTGATTTCTAGAGTCTGTATTAAGTGTTCTGATCATGAAGGCCATGCAGAACCCTATAGCTAGTAGCATCATATTTAAACTGTACTCCTTTTTATAATAGTAGTTAAGTAATAGTTTCAAGTCGAGGTTGAAGTTGCCACACATGATAAACTATAGTTTTGCTACTGTATAATGCACAGCAACTCCAACCTTGATTTGGAACTATTATTTATGGTCACTCAGTGCAACTGTAAAGAGTAGTATTGCAGATTGAGAAAGCTTCTTTGACAGGCTCAAACATACCGTGTTATATAAAATAATGCTGGAATAAAAGTCTACTGGGACTGGAAAATAGAATCAGCAATTTAGGGATTGCCTTTGAGCATATGCATTGTGCAATCATAAGACTATCCAACATCCATAGTAACTTGAGACTGGGATGACTGGGATGTTGTCAATATTTTGAGTATTACAGTGCGACATGTTAAAGTATGACCACTTTTAATATATTTGCATACTTCTATGAACATGTTTTTTGCTGCCAAATGAGTTTTTACCCCCTTTATTTGGTAAAACCAGACAGCTTGGCATTGCGCTGTAAGAACCTACTTTAGAACCCTGTTGTAATTTTTGATATTCAAATCTTGCACAGTGTGGATGTACCTTGGATTGGTTGGTGCATTTCTCTTCATAATCATTCAACTCATCTTGTTGGTTGACTTTGCTCACTCATGGAACAGCTCCTGGGTAGGAAAGATGGAGGAATCAGGATCCAAGATCTGGGCTGTCCTTCTTCTGTTCTTCACCTTCTTGATGTATGGAATCTCCATTGCTGGGATTGTATGTCTCTACGTTTACTTCACTGTTTCGGATAAATCATCCTGCCATACAAACAAGTTCTTTATCAGTTTTAACCTTATCCTGTGTGTGGTGGCATCTATTCTAGCTATTCACCCAAAAGTCCAAGAAAAACTTCCAACATCAGGTACAAATTAAAGCACTTTTGTTGTCATCTGTCCACCAATCCATCTATCTTCTCATCCATCTTCCCATCCGTCCATCCACCTATCAATTTTCCTGCCCATTTATCCATACATTCATTCATCCTTCCATCCATTTAATCTGGCTGTGCATCCATACATCTCCCCACCCACTCATTCATTCATCCCTCTGTACAACCATCTATCTGCCACTTCATCTGTCTTTCCTTCCATCTTTCCATTAGTCCATCCATCCATTTGATCATTTTTCGTTCATATTTTTTCATAAGTAATCAATTTTATAATTTTTTCATTTATTTGTAGGTTTGTTGCAGTCTTCTATTGTAACCCTATATACAATATTTTTAACATGGTCAGCCCTTTCCTATCAACCAGGTAGGCTCACTTTGATAATACCAATTTAAATTATGAGTCTGTGTGATAATGACTAACATCACTTTTTGCCTTATTCATTTATTTACTGCAGATAAATACTGTAACTTCATGTATTCAAAAAATATCAAAGTTGGAGGTCTTGATAGTCAAGCTATCATTGGAGTCATCATCATGTTCCTCATGGTCATCTATGCTAGTATTCGCACTTCCAGCAACTCACAGGTTGGACGGCTAGGCATGAACAAGAACAGAGGAAGCCCTGGAAACCTTGGTACCGAGCAGACAGTTATAGATTCACCAGGAGAGACAAGAAGTGATGTTGGTCTGGTAGAAGAGGGAGGAAGTGACAGAAAAGTATATGATGATGAAGAAAATGGGGTGGCATATAGTTACTCCTTTTATCATTTCATGCTGTTCCTGGCATGTTTGTATGTTATGATGACTCTGACAAACTGGTACAAGTAAGTGCATGTTTATTCATTAGATATAATAGTTCTTATTAACAGAGTTTGAGGTCCGTACCATACGTTATGGACTGCAAATTGACCAATCATAGGGCATGAAATTACCTTGCCATATAATAAGGGGTATTATTTGTTCCAGTCTGATATCATAAAAATTATGCATTTTGATTACCTGTTGTAACAGGAAGTAGTTTGTATCTCTGCCTATATGGTCCAGTATCCTATGTCATCTGCACATGCACATGCCTTGGGATAACACGTTGCTAAACAACAACAACAAACATTGCAAAACAAGTGGAAATTTAAAGTAAATGGGATTGGGGGAAAATTGAATAAATTATTTACCATCCTAAAGTAAGTCCAGATAGTGAAAATGACAGTGACACCCTCCACTTTGAAAACAGATATTGGCCTAAAAGCCTTGGTCTGCATATTGAAGACCTAATGTCAAATAGGCATAGTTGTTCCCTATCCAAATTTTCACAAGATATTTTGAATTCAATGTGTAGAAAGATTTGGTTTAATAGTTTGAATTGGTTGTTTTGATAGGCCTGGCAAATCTGCCAGCTTTGACAACCTCAGCTACAGTGAAGCAGCAGTGTGGATCAAAATGGTATCCGGTTGGCTGTGCTTACTGGTCTACATTTGGACTCTGATGGCACCAGCTCTCTTCCCTGACAGGGATTTCTCATAAATTGCAACACCTGCTAGATGATGAGAAGATAGAAGATGAAGTAGAATGTGGAAGTGTGCTTTCCAGGAGTGACTTGTTGGAACTAGCTTGAGGTCCTCCACACAATGTGAAACCAGTGAAATTTAAATTTTTTTTCAAAATTGCATCTTAAATGTGATAACTTGTAAAAGTTTATTAGTGAAAAGCAATTTTTTGAAGCCTTCTGTGCAGAAGGCCTTAGGTTTACGTAAAGCATTGAGTGATGACCATAATGATGTTAATGCAACAGGCTACAATTTGTAGTTCAGATATGATCTAGTCCTAAGTTTAACAGTATTTGGAGTTTGCTTTTTCATAAGATTATTGTATTGGCATCAGCCTGCAAAGCTATTACTGACAGATCCAAACAGGATGTGCAAGAAGACCTCTAAGGAAATGTCAGAATAGATAGAGCCTAATATATCTCTCCATTGAGATTAGATTCCTAACCAGAGGGAGAAAACAGCAACAAATGAGTTTTGAAGGTTGATTTAGTATCAGTTGCATGTATTGTGCTGTTCAATTAAGGGCTGGTGCTCAGTTGCCATGATATTAAATATTAATAGAGATTCTAGTCAAACATATTTTTTTAGTTAACTGCATATATATTGACAGCAAGCATGTCACTACTGCAGGGCTTGAAATAATGACCAGTCATCAGACAATGTCCGCAAGAATTGGAACGTACTTGTCTGATCAAATCTTTGCCTTGCTGGTCATTTTGACCAGTAACATTGACTTGGAAACTAGGTAGGACCAAGCTAAAACTAATTTGGCTGGTTAATTATCATGGCTGTTGACTGACCAGCCGTTATTTCAACTGTCCTGCTACTGCTATATTATGCTACTGCTATTAGAGTGAAGTCATTTAACCCATGAAATAAGATTTAAAAAATAGACACAAAAGAAAACAATAGAATTAAGGTCTACTAAAGTGTATTAGTCTAATATCTATTTCACGGGTTTAATGACTTCACTGTACTCAGGCTTAAACCATGCTGTTCTCACACTTGAAACTCATATATATTTATTTTGTTCAGAATGATAATAATTTACATTTAGATTTATTAACAAAAATATATAAACTAGAGATATTCAGATTATCAGTATGTACATTGCTGGAATAATTAGAATAAAAATCATGAAAAAGGTGAATGTCTACAGCATTTAACTTTGAGAAACCTTATAGCAAGTTAAAATCTTTATTCATTACCTCTTGATGTCTTTATTATTCTACATTTTCCTATAGGCTAATGAACCACTCTTTCCTTGCATTTTTCTTCATGTTATAAAGGGTTTGATAAGAAAGAAAAATTGATATCACTGTTGATCATCAAGAAATGTTTCCTCTGTGTCTTTTAATACAGTCTTGAGGTCTTGTAATTTACACTGTGATGAAAATAATTAGAAACAATGAGTGACTGATCATGAGGTTCCATAAAATAAGAGTGAAATACCAAGAATTGAGGCATTATGCCAACATACAATAAATGGTACTGAGATGATACTGAGTATTTCTACGGGGGGGGGGGGGGGGGGAGGACCTTGGGTCGATTCATATGGGGAATGCTCTATCTGGACTCTGCCCCTTACCCTTTTATATACCAAATTTCAGTAAAACGGTACCCCTTTTATATACCTTTTTGCCTGAAAAGGTACTTCTTTCATATACCTTATACCTTTATTCCCACCCCTATCCCCGACCTGAAAAAGGTACCCCTTTTGGGCGGAGCATCCCTGTATAGTCCATTATAGGGAGTACTCCCTGGGGTATTTCTTATTTACTAATCCTACAAAATTTGCTCTGACTGTGACTGTCATATGAAACCACAAAGTTAATGCAACATTGCATAAAATTTAGCTTGGCCAATATTATTACTGTACAGTGAAATAAAAGCATACCTCTGGAAGAGGATAAGTTGTAGGGCTTGGTGCTCTCTCACGGCCAAAATCTTCCATGCTTCCACATTTTGGAATATCTTCAACCCATACTCCTGAATATACTTGTCCTTTGTCTAAGTAGAAGAAATTTCCTTTTCCATGCTTTTTCCCATTTTTCCATTCTCCTTCATAACGATTTTCATTTGCTAGGAATAAAATATCAAAGTAAGACCAAAATGCAATCATAGAGTTAAGAGCAGGCTGAGGGAGCAGCATTGATCCCCCTACTCCTTCCTCTCCCCTCCCCACCTCTATGAAGCAACCCTCCCCCCTCCATGAAGGAATGATTCTGAATATCATGTCAAACATGTCAGCCTGCCCTATTCATGACAATAAAAAGGAAAGAGAATAGGTCTCAAGCATGATGACGTCTTGTACCTACACCTCTGAAATCCCTTTCGGTAGCTTTTTTGTTATGGTAATTTTCAATATTGTCTTGTTATTTTCAAAAAAGTTTTAACATTCAAATATAAAGCAATTTTGAAAAGGATTGGGTAACTAGTTTACAGGGCTTAAAATAATGGCCAGTCAGTCTCCAGTCATGATCACTTTAGTTAGTTAGTTAGTTTTGGCTAATGGTCATAAATTATGGGGGTTATCCCTTTCTGGCTCAACATTAGGTTCTATGAATGACCGGCAAGGCAAATATATGACTGGACAAGTTCCAATTCTGGCTGGACATTTTCCATGACGAGCTGTTATTTTAAGACCTGGTTCACATATAGGTAAAATGTTTTAAACATCATTTGTGTTAGGTTCTCTTGATAAATTAATTCCACAATATACCAATGTTGCTTACCTAGTCTTAACATTCCATCTCCATTTCTCTTGTCATCATACCATTCACCTTCATAGACTGCTCCATCAGCATAATAAATACGACCCCAACCACTGCGCTGATCTGCATACCACTCCCCTTCATAATATTCATTATTTGTTGAATAAAAATTTGTTCCATATCCCTAAGTGGAAATAAATTTTAAATTAGAAAAATAATTTTACCAATGGGGGGGGGGGGGGGGGTACTGTCCCTGCATCGTGTTGCAGTGACTTGGTGTCTAGCTAGTGTAATATGATCTTTTATAGACAAGGATATGTGTCTATTTCCATGTGGGATGGGGGGGGGGGGGGGGGGGGTGTGCTTACAAGTCACACCATATCTCAGCAACAGATAAACTTGTTGTTCATGACTCACGTGTCTTTTATCATTTTTCCATCCTCCTGAATAGATTTTTCTAAATCCAGTCCCATCTCGCACGCTGTAAGTCCCAAAGCCACATCTTCTATCATCCTTCCAATCGCCGTCATAGATCGTACGACTCTTCTTCCACTGCATTGTTCCCTTCCCTGCCAACCAAGTAAAAGAAAGAAAACATGATCAATTATAGACCAAACCTAGCAAACACTATATGAGTTTCAAAACTCGTACCATTCTTTTTGTTGTCGTTCCATTCTCCAGTGTACTGATCACCATTAACCGAATAAACAGTGTTGTGAACGCCTTTCTTCTGCGCCTTGTAGTCCCACTCCTTCCAGAGAGGCTCAGTAGTCTTAGGATATTTAGTTATTGGCATATCTATGGATATTTATCAAGTACAGCAGCGATCAGCATCGAAGATAAAGCCGAATGTTCATAAAAACATGGCTTTCAACTTCTGAAGAACCGTTGCTAGGTTACAGTAATCTAACTCCCAAGTGCATCCTGGGTATTTACGAGCCTACAATGTGATCAGCAGTTTTGCATTAAAAGTATGACGTATTATTTTTGTTTTCAAGATGGCGGACAGACGCAACGAAATTTGACTTGTCGATTTTATCCTCAAAATGAACGAAGTAAAAGGCTCTCAAAATATAGAAAAAGACCAGATTTGCTATGGTATAGTTGGAAACATTCCTGCAGAGCTTCATTCAGCTGATGTTCGTGCGTTCTTTTCCCAGTTCGTGGAGGAGAAAGGCTTCTTGTGTTTTCATTATCGACACAGACCCGAAGTTCAGAAAGATGACAAGCAAAGAGATTCAACACAGAACACGAATAAAACGCCAAGTACTTGCTGCTGCGTTGTAAAACTATACAAGGACAAAATGGAAGGATTTATTAAGGCGTATAATGGGCAAAACTGGGTTGATAAAGCGGGGAAATTGTTCAGTCAAAAGGTTCTTATTTCAAAAATACGGTTGAATTGCACTTTTGGTAAGTAATAATGGAAAAGACTTGAATTCATTCTTTTTTATCCTCTTTTCTTGAGTACATTTATTTCGTCGTTGCAATGCTTATTTTCTTATCTAATTTTTGTTTCAGATGATAGTGTAAGTCATTATCTAACTAAACAAGAAAAACTACAGAATACAAGAACAAGAGAAGAATTTGCACAGGATGATTTGGGGAAGCTCCCAGAACTGAACCCTCCATCTGTTATGCCAAATGGCAATGTTGGAACTCCTTTGTGTGTTTTTATAGAACTAATCCGAAAATGCAAATTTCCACCACACTTGATTAAGAAATTGGGTTTGACTTTTCCAAGAAGTAAAAAAGGAAAATATGGGAATGTGCCATTTGATTATGGATATTTCATAGAAAATGATGAACAAGATGATGATGATGAGGATGATGAAAGAGTTGATGATTCACAACAATCTCATGAAGCAACATCAGAAATGTTAAAGACTACTGATGCGAAGGAAACACAAACTTGCTTTGAAAGTGAAAACAGCAGTAGGGAATTAAGAAGGTCTTGTGACATCATAACCTCATCAGATTCAAGGTCAATTGATTTAACACAAAGTACTAGTGACTGTCGTGGCCGAAAATCAGACATGCTTCAAAACCCAAAGTCTAGCAAAGCTTTAAATGGTAATAATTCTACCAAAACAAAATCAAAGAGATCTTTAAAGGGGGATACACCGCATTTGGGTGATAATCCCAGAGACAGTGATAGTTCAGATGGTGAACTTGAGGAATGGGACAGACATGAAGCTCTTCACAATGATGTGACCAGCCAAGAAAGAACTAAAGAAAGGCTCTTTGAGGATTACATTGAACTGAAATGGGAAAAAGGAGGAAGTGGTCTTGTGTGGTATACAGATGCGGCATTCTGGAAACAACAAGAGGAAGCTGATTTTGATGAAGAAACAGTGGATGACTGGGATGTTGATATGAGCATTTATGAGGAAGAGGGTAAATATTATTATTACTGCAATATTCAATATTACGCAGACTCAGAAGGTACCAACAGATTGACATTGACATTTCAACTTCAGTGTTTGCATAATAATTATTATGAAAATTGCATGAGCTCTTTTGTTTCATTTTTTGTTGATATCTGACCCTGCAAAGCTCCTGCACCCTATGACTGTACTGTCCTGTTTCTTTGCATTCCCTTCTTACTCCATGCCTTCCACTTAGTTTGCATCATGTGATTAACATTATTCTTCCTTCTAGGTGGTGGTGATATGGATGCCAAAGCTTTACTTCAGCTACGGTTAGAAGAACAATGGAGAAAAGGAAAAGATATTGATCTGAACAAGGTTGGAAGTTTTGAAAAACATACTCGAGGCATCGCAGGCCGAGTCATGAGGAAACAAGGCTGGAAGGAAGGACAAAGTCTAGGTTCTTCACAGGTTGGGATAACAGAACCTATCTCTAGTGATGGCCAAAAGCCATCAAGTAAAAGAGGACTAGGGTACTATGGAGAGAAACTAAAAAGATATCCCAAGAGAGCAAGACCAACCAGAGAAGCAGTCATCTCTACTGTTTATGATAGGAAAGAAGAAAAAAGTGCAGAGCTGTATCAGTCTGAGGGTCCATATACAATCAAATACAGAGACAATATTGAATTTGTCCCAGAGAAAGAAACAGCTTCTAAAAATTAAATATAAGCATTCCTGTTAGTGTTTGCCTAACTATTAAAGTGCATATAAGGGTTCACCAGTTTGTACATGTATATAATATGACCCTAAAAATCACAGTCAATAATGTTTTTGATTCTGTTGCAATTTCATTATTTTTTTGACAGTCAAAGTTGGTAAAACGAAGTAAAAGGCCGAGCAACCTTGGGAGTCTGGGACTAGTTGTTGGTGACGTCATTTACGGGACTCGTTCATTGAAAACACTTGAAATCTATATAGAAGATCACTAGCTTCCCTTCAATTTTTGATTTCCACTATGATTTTAGATAACTTTTTTATAAGACTACGCTCGATTCTACTAGGAAAAACCTTTGAACTCTTGATCAGCAAGTCCTGTGAATGACGTCACACGAGCTAGGTACCATTCTCCTCTAACTGCTCCGAAATGTTTCTAAAGGGTGCCCAAAACACACATTTTTACCAACTTTGACCGTCAAAAAAAAATGAAACAGAATCAAAAAAAAATTATTGATTATGGGATTTTTAGGGTCAGGACTTTCATATTAAAAACAAACTAGCGAACCCTTATATGCACTTTAACAAAGTTTGAGAAATGTGTGGTTAACATGGCACGTACGGTTTATGTAAAGGATAGTGGATGTCGGAGATTACCAAACATCAAGTTTAGTAAAATGTCACACATGTAAATAGTATGAAAAGACTCATCTTAATGTCAAACCTATGCAAGAGCTTAGAAATGTACTATAATTATGGTGATTATTAGTTATTGAATTTGCTTTAATTATGAGTACAATAAAATTGCAATACAATTGAATTTATTTTCCAAAATGTATAAAATAAGATATGAAAAAAATTTAGAAATAAAATATGAAATTTACATTTTTTTAAAGTGGACTGTAAGGTGTATACCTGTTCGATATAGTGGATCCTGTATTGAATGTAAATGTTTTGTTTTACATCCATCAAACCTTTTGTGATTTTTATAAGCCCGGAGCCTAGAGCTTTTTTAATGTTAAAACTGGGGCCGTGTCATGCAACATCTTTCTGGTCCATCATGCACAGTAGTTCACACCTAAAACTATTCGAGTTCTTTTGAATCCTTTAGGGACCTAGAGACAACGATGAATGAGAGACTTGGAAGTTTTCTGCTCTTTGTAAATCCTCGCTGTATCTTTTGTTTAATCTGTCAAATTGGTTGGCAAGTTTTTCAGCAAGAAGGGCTGCCTTTTTATTTTGCTCTGCCAGGTTTTCCTCTTTGTTGGGAGAGGCTGTAGCTGCTTGTAGTTTTTCTAATTTTTCAAGGTCAAGGGCCATGGCAAAAAGGGCTTCACGATTTTCTCGTGCTCTCTGTGCACGCAGCTCCTTTTTCTTCTGTAGACAATAAGGGGGAAAAGTTTAAACTTTAGTTATCATCTAATGGAATGTTTATACAGCTATTTCAAAAAAGGCTGCAGGTGAATATTTTGCATGTTGCATACCTGAAGCCTGAAAGGCACTATGGGTAATGTGAATCCAATCAGTGAAAGGTCACAACAATATGGAATTCTACCAAACTTTGTTTGTATATGAATATAATACATATTTTCAAGCTTGAAATAGTTTTATGGCAAAAGTGTGACATGTGGGAATCGGGGGGTGGGAGAAATGTTTGCCATTGGGCCTGAGTTACAGAGGTAGGTTATTGGGGGGGAGGGGGGGGGGGCTTTTAACTTTCATAATTGTTTTTCAGAATTAGGAGGTGGAGGTTCTAATTATAAAATATTTTCCAATTTCTTGCCAACCCTATATAGCCTCCTCCAAAAACTGCTAAACATGATGAGAGGTAATCAGAAACTGGGATTACTACACTTCTCAGTTGAGCTTGGAACGACCGAAGTTTTGTCGTTTAAAAGTACATGTTGTCAGGGGCAAAATCAAAAGTATTGAACCAAATGTTGGGGGAAAGTGTAGGAAAAATTCACAAGCTTAATTGCCGCTGCGGTGATGTCAGTATCGTGCTTGATTCCTATTGAATACTTTTGACATTGCCCTTTACAACATGTACTTTAGAACGACAAAACTTTGTTACAAAACTTCGGTCATTCCAAGCTCAACTGAGAAGGGTAGTACGACAGGGAGTAGAAAGTTTGAGATTCAGGGAGAGATTCTTATCCATATTGATGACCTAGCTTGACTGTAAGTTCTTACATTTCTTCTTTCCTCTGCTTGTCTCTGTTTTTCTTCAAGATGTTCTGCAGTAAGCATCTTCTTTTTCTTTTGGTGCTGTTTCAGTGTTAACTTAGGTTTTACTGGACTGTTTCCACTATCACAACTGACAGTAAAAGTAACACTTGAAGGGTGCTTCTTCTGTGAACAGGAAACCCTTGTATTTTGGTCTTCTTCCTGCCATTCTTTGCATGTTTTTTCTTTTCCTTTTTCTTTGACCGTCAAATCATTTCCAAGCTGGTTAGTAAGAGCTCTGAAGTTCTGTGACACCAAATGTGCAGTGGCTAGTATTTCACTTGGTGGCATACGTTTCACTGCACCATCTGCCATGCCCTGGGCAAGTGCACGCTGTTGCAAAAGGATGTCCACATTCTGAGCCAATTTTCGGCAAGCTTCTTGTCTTTCATGTATCCTCTTAATACGATTTTCTTTGTAATGCTAGGAAAAATTATCAAAACTTTCAACCTTCAAAGCTTAACATTAGACAGCATCATAGGCTATTTATTATCACAAGTAACTTTGAGCAGCGGAATTTCTTTTTTATCAAATTTAAAAGATGTAACAAATAACTGCTTGTAATTGGTATTATCCATACCTGCCTCCTCTCTTCTGCTAATGCCTGTTTCTTGTTCAGAATATCAATACTTGCTTTCCCATTTTTCTTTGCATTGCATAATCTTTTTGGTGGCTGACGTGATGAAGGGCAGTTCTCAATTGGGATACTAAAGGCTACAGGTTTAATGCTACCCTTCTCTTCTTTTTGTATTGCTTCTGTTACTGGGCATGACACAGGTAAGTTGACATTTTTGTCACTGTCCAGACGTTTTCTTTTTTCTGACATCACGTCGTGTCTGAGTTCAGGGTTGCCATTATTTTGGGACATAATTCCAATGTTGACGTTCGTTAAACCAGCCGATTTTTCTTCGTGCTCTTCCTGAAAAATATATTGAATCTCTCAGATATTTTTCAAAATGTTTATTACCTTAAGTATTATAATTTAAAGCCTCAAAAACCACTCATATTTTGAAGTACAATATCATCCCGGAGTATTATATTTTATTATGAACTTTTCATGATGATCTCTAGCTAAGCAACATACCAGAATCGGAGATTGACCGTCTGCAGCAATTCCTTCGTTTGATCCGTCCTCGATTCTTAGATTTTCAACGAATTTTTCATCCAAAGCGTCAGCTTCTGAATCTGCACAAACATTTTTTTTTTCTGGTACGTTAGACGACATTTCAGTCATCTTTTGGCCTTTTTGCTTTTTACTCTTTTCGAGCAAACGATTGTACAAACGTACAAGTGGGCTTCTAGTTGCACAAGACTAAATCTTTAGTCTTCTCTACAGTCTCTACTGATCTTTTAAGTTTTAAAACTCTGTTCGTTGTGCAAGTAATTTTTTTCTTCTTCAAAAAATGCTCAAGATTAGTATTTATCGAACGCTTTTGTTTTGGTTTTGAAGACAACAGTCTGTGATTGGCTGTTGTCATGTTACGTTATCTTCTATTTTGAAGACTCGAATCTTTTACGAAGATATTCCGAGTATTCTCCGAACGTCACGCTGAGTCTCAGGATCGCAGGACTTCCTGGATAATTGTGCAGAAAATGCAAGGTTTGGGTCTCAAAACTTAGGTAATTTTTAAAATAGTTTGGGTATTGAAAGTACCACTGCTTTAATCCTTGGACATGACTTTACCGCAGTTGTCAAAAAAAGGAAAGCCAACGCTATAAACGATGAAATAATTAGGATTGTTTACGTGATCAAAGATGGCGGACAAGAAACATGATGACCATCACAAGACTATGTCCTGGAAATCTAGTCTTTTTGGACACAAAGACGTGGATATTTTTAGAGATACACCTATTCGATACTTAGGTGAGTATGGTATTGTAAATATTTTGTTCCGTTTCTCATTTTCTTGGACATCAATACCAGACAAAAAGTTATAAGTTGTCGGACAACTTGCTGTGCACTTCTGTAACCTTGACTCACCCTAGCCCTTGGCCATCACGGCCTGTTGGATTAAATCCCTGCCAAATCTCGGCACGTCCAGGGGATTTGGCAATCAAATTAGTATTGGCGTGGTAATATCTATGAACAAGATTTGCTCTGCAACTTGCAAATATGCAACATTGTTGTGCATGTAACATGCATGTATATGGATGTTAGACCATGATGACAGGCCCTTGTTTTTGCTTTTTTTAAGTATTGATGTGATAGTGAAATGTAGATTTAATCATAACGAACAACCCCAACCCCCCCCCCCCCCCCCCTCCACCCTAAGGGCCGTATGATTATAAATGTTCTGCGTGAGAAGAGCAGATTTGCTTTGATTTGAACATAATTTCCTGAGTCTATAGACATTCATTAAAAAATTCAGTGTTGTTACTAAAGCATTGTTTTGAAACAATATTTAACACTTATCGACTAGGACCTAGGGAAACAGTGTGTTATGTGGTATTAAGATGATGATGTCAAGAGACCACAAAACACACTGATTTCCCTCATATACCATCTGTCAAAGAACAAAAAAAAATATTGTAATTTTTTTTAAATTATTTGACATTAAAAACTTAGAAAAAGTTAGGTTTCTGGTGAAATCACTTCCAATAGACCTTTTCGGCTTGGGTGTAATGTTGTCCCATTTCAGACCACATGTCATTCTCTTGAGAATAAGACTCTTTGTTTGAGTTGTATCCTTATTCATGTATCTTCTCATGCGCAACCGTTAAACAATGAAATGATACTCTGGGGAATGACACGTGGTCTGAAATGGGACAACATTACACCCAAGCCAAAAAGGTCTATTTTGTTATTACCGGCTGGTAGATAACATTATATGTATATGTGATCCTACCATACTGAATGGACTCTGAAAATTCTGATAACATATTGTTGCCTGCTTAGAGCTGTTGCTGGGGACACACCAAAACTTGTTCATGTTCACATGGACTTTGACGATTGGTATGTAACAAAATTTGTTGTTTTCCATCTCGTCTGGTAGGGTATGCTAATGAAGTTGGAGAGGCATTCAAGACACATATTCCCAAGTCCATGTACTATGGCAGTTATGTGGTTGCCTCAACATACTGCCTGGCAGATGCTATATGTAAAGGACGTAAAGTATATGAGGTGAGGAACATTGATAACAATAGAAGAAAATAATAGAAATTGAGCTTTTGCAGTTATGCAAGCTGTGTTTGAAACCTTACACTGTTAATAATTCCTGTCATTGTGGTTAGTAAACTGTCATTGTAGACTTAGTTGAGGCTAAGACCCATTCCTGCACGCTGGATTGCAACTCAATCTGGAGGACAAAGCAATAGGTTCCAATTCCCAGGGTTGAAATTCCTTTTTTTTTTTTTTTCAAATTGAGCTGCTTTGACGTCAGGTGAAAGGGGTTTATTAAAGGTTGTGTTGCTGTCTTAGCACGCAGGGAGTGGAAGAAAGTTTAATCTATTCCCGGCATGCAGTATATTGTATGAAAAGGAAATGACAGAGTGCTAATAGGCTATTTTTTACTTCAAATATATCAGTGGGGTATAATTTAAAGTGCCTATGACACATCTGACAATATTCTCAGAATATATTCTACATGAGATGAGCTGTTGACTGGCCCAAAAAAATAACATAGTTTGAGTGATGCATCTTGAAGTTATGAAGGTTTATTCTTGTCATATGCTTATGAATATGATGTCAGGGAGGCATTTATTTTTATTTGTTGTTCCTTGTAATTCAAAACACTGGCTACTGTGCAGAAAATAATTAGCAAATTTTTTTTATGAAAGCCATGGATAAAACAGTGATGCTTTCTAAATTTAATTCATCTTTGTAAACCAGTTAGGTTTCGTATATTACATGTAAATGGTGGCTCCCCTGACGTCACAGTCATTAGCATATGGCATGGAAAACCCTTTATGATTTCAAGACACATCACTCAAACTATATAATTTTTTCTGGTCATTGAACAAATCATCTCATGTAAAATCTATACGGAGAATATTGTCAGATGTGTCATAGGCACTTTACTAAAGTGTATACTATATAATATAGTATTATTATTTGTATATATGCAGGAGGGGAGTGCATTACCCATGGCTGTTAGAAGACGACGTACAATAGAGACAGGAGTAGAGGCTGGAGTGTGGCAGGGTCTGGCATCAGTAATCATACCAGGGTTTACAATCAACAGAATTTGTGTGTCTTCAAGGTTCATTTTAAAACGAGTAGCAAGATCTATGCCCTTGCATACCCAGACATGGCTGACTACTCTTGTGGGCTTATCTATGATTCCTGTTATCATCAAACCTATTGACAGGTATTATTGTATACTAGATTGGTTTAACTTCCCTCTTGAAAAAGAATCAACCCTACAAATAATGGACCACAGCGATTGGTCATATGATAATAGCATATATGGCTATTAGTAACCAGTTATTATTTACAGGGAGGAGGGCTGGTGCAAATAGAGGGGGGGGGCAGCATTTTTCATGCTCCACAAAGGACGAGGCTAAGTCTAAGAGAGACAAAGGGCACTTTATGGGGAGGGGTCAGAAAAATTTGTGCAAGTGAAAATCAAAATGCACCATCCCCCCTCCCAGTAAAAATTGACTGGTCCCTTAGTACGATAACTGTTTCAAAGCACTGCAATTAATAAAACCTACTCATTTCAAAAAAAGTTTAGGCACCCAGATTTTACACAGACAAGACTTGTGTTTGCATGCATATTTTCAGCTGGCACAATATTACACTTAATAAATTATTACTCTTTTTATTTAAATTACTTGACTAATAAAATTATTGTTCTTTTCACAGGAGTGTTGACTACCTAATGGAAGGTGCATTGAACATGTTGAGAGAAATGGGTGTTGTATCTGAACATGTTGAAATAGAGTGATCATTTGATCATGTTGACCACACTGGGTCAGTCTTCACATCCTGCTGCATTTGTGGTCTTAAATATTTATAATGGAAATCAAGTCAGTAAGACAACTGGATGTTTGTAACTTTTTTGATATATAATATCAATATTATTATTATTGGAAATCAGATATTAGTAATATATTTTTCATCAAAAAAGGTGTTTTTATATCAGGTAGATTTTTAAACTGATTAAGAGGCAGAAAGTTTAAGATTATAATTTTTACCTGGATTGCTGTAGCAAAAAAAATGTTGATGTGAATTAGCAACTCATAATAAAACTACTTTGGACTTTGTTTTTGTGTTGAATCTAGAATCATGATTAATTTTTAATTAATTGGCTTTTCTCAGAGTAGGCAAAAGAAAATATATTCTTACTCCAAAAAAAACACAAGAAAAGAGAAGAGCATGTTGTCTGTAGTCTACAACTAATAATTATTATAATAATATAATTATTATTACCGGTAGTTATTGATAATCACATAATAATATTTTATTTTCAATTCTGATTCAAAAAATTACACTGCATATCCTATTGTTAAATACATTGTAAAGTGCATGTCATATCTGTGAAACAATTCAATAGGCCATTTCAGAAACAAGCAAGGAACTGGGGATGAGTTTTGAATTTTGATCTAATTAGCAAAAATGTTTTGACATTTGAAAGAGCATCACAAGATTAGTAAGTCTAGCAAATTTGAACAAGTTTGAATGAAATGAACCAGAGTTAGAAGCTCTGAAAAGTGTCAAAAATTTACAAAGAATGTATGGTTAGGGGGGACACTTGTCCCCTGTAACCATACATTCTTTGTAAGTTTTCGACACTTTTGAAAGCTTGTAACTATGTTCAACATAAAATAACAGCCGGTCAACATGTTTGTTCAAAACCGTATTTGACCAGTCAAGTACTAAATTTGGCCAGACATTGGCCATTGACTGGCTGTTATTTTAAGCCCTGAAGTCACTTAAGATAACTTAGCAAACATGCTCCAAAGTTTCAAATCAGTCTGAATAATAAAAAAATTAACAATTATTAGTCCTGGAGTCCGAATGGTCTACGAGTCAATAGCCCATGAGGCCTTCGGCCTCATGGGCTATTGACTCGTAGGCCATGAGGGCGACAGGTCTAATTGTTTTAGTAAAAACCTACTAATTGGTCCAATAAAAGGATGCAAAAAGTTTTGGATTTTGCTTTAAATATATTTTTTTGGTTTTCAAAACCGGCGCTTTTCACTACTAGAGGTCTATCACTAATAGACCCCTAGTAGCTCAGCCAATCACAGGGCTCGATTGGTGATAGACCATTAGTAGGTTTTTCTAATATGCAATATGATTGAGCAGAGCAATGTCCACATTAGTCTCTGCTGTGAACCCCTAATAATATTAATAATATTTGTCTTTCTATATTACTTAAGTTGCAGAAAGTTAATTGCTAAAGACAGCTCAGATGAAAGAAATGACACTTGTTTATGATGGAAGTGGAGGAAGTTAGCTTTATAAAGGAATCATATTAGGATTAGCTTTATATTTATATCTATTTCAAATTTGATATTTTCTCATCTGGAGCCAGTTGTATGAAGCCTGAATAGCACTATCCATCAGAGAAATTCTTATCCACTAAATAAAAAAAACAACTAATATACAAATTCTATACACTGGATAATTCTTATCCAGTGAATAACTATTCGGGCTTTGAACAACTGGCTCCTGATGAAGAGTAAATCTGAATATTTTTGACATAGCTTGAAGCTGTCTTTATAATTATCTATTTACACATGCAAGAAGACTAAAAAATCATGTGTCCACTTTGTTTCAAATGTAAGGCTTTGTACGTTGTTTTCTATTGTTTGAGAATCATCCATTAACCACAGGGGACTCTAATCTTCTCACCCTTTGTGAGTTTCTGTTTCAATACATAGAGAAGAGTTGTGAAATTTCCAAAAAATAAAACGAAAAAGGTAATGCCTGTTGCCATCACCTAGAAACAAGAGAACAAAGATCTTGGTAAGTGACATGTGTACCTTGTGTTAAGGTATTTAACAAAACGTTGAATAGTGTGTTCCAAGACCAAACTGAGTCCATGAGAACATGGTTACAATATAAGTATTGGCAGACAAAGTCAAACAATTCTTTAAAGATTTGCCACATGTTTTAGCCACCCAGGACAAAAGGAATGACCATTATCAACAATGCATTTCAGTCTTGGAGTACACTGTGCAGTGTGCAGTTTTCAACAGTAATTTTTTTTTGAAATGGCTGTATTTTGCAGGCCTGTATTGTCACATATGTTATATACCCGTCCCTAGCCTCCCCCATCAAATTTCCAACAAAGTAATTTTTGATTGACACAAAATCCAGGTAAGTCACTGAGGTTGCAGGAACATGAAAATACTTACCTGCCATTCTCGGCAATCAGGATGGTAAGAAAGAACTACTAAAGTGTAGGCATTGTAAAACTGGAACACCTGGTAAAGAATAATGAAGTAAATGTGACAATTATCTAACAAAGCTTTACAGTGTAAATATTATATACTCAACACTGTACATAGAGTAATGAAAACAAATGAACACAATGGAATAAGCACTCCCATTATACTAAAAAACAGTATATTTTACTTACATATCCAAGAAACAGAAAAGGAAGAACAAAACCCAACCCCCTCCACATCCAGGTCTGAAATCCATCTAAAAAAGAATTCAAAAGGTTAACAACTTGACAGTCTGTTACTTTCATCTGTGCCTAATCTGTAGCTCTAGTTAGTGGCATTGACTCAAGAAAGGATGGCATGACCTAGGTTGATCTAGTTGTTTGGCTTTTCTATGGGTGAACAGGTAAGTTTTGGAGTGTAATAACGAGCAAAGTAGCTCAGAAGAGTTGATGACTTAAATATATAACCATAGTTAATTATGATATAACTGATTAGTGTGAAGAGAAAATAGCAATTTGAATGCATACCAACTGTGACATCCATTCCACGGCTGACTCCTAGAGCTCTAAGCCTGTACATGATACCACTTTGGTACTTAAACTGGACTAACTGGACAAAACCTGGAATATAATGTGAACCAATAAAGTACATACATACACATGAAATCTTGGAAAAAATTACAGAAAGGAGAATACAATACAAATTAAGTTAGATTTGGTCTATTCCGACACTGTGTCTGGCATGTTGTACAGTTAATAAGTAAGTTAGTCATATTCTTACTTAAATCAGCCAGGAGACTGTTTTAGGCTTGGTTTGGCTTTCATCATCAGCCTTAATAATAGCTTGTAGGTTAAATCATGCGGGTAAAAATGTGTTTGAGTTGTTGCACTGTGCATCTGAGCTAGTCCTGTCATTTGTTTGCTACATTTTTCTTTGGGATAGCCTTTAATCTTCTATGTACTTACTGAGATACAAAGAAAATAGGAAAAACTTTCTTCTGAACATCTGATAAATTGTCCCCTCAGGCCTGGGAATAACAATAACAAATAATTAACAATAATCATACCAGTTTCTTTTTATCAAAAATGAAGTACTTTAAGTAGCATGCAACACATTGCATTTAGTATTTAATAGGCTAGAATTTGTTTGCATCATAATTAAGCTAGAGCTACAGTACTGTCATGGGCAGATCAGAGTTTGTCTCAGTGTTTGTTTGTCTGAAGTCAGTCTCCATGGAGACTGAAGAGAAGAGATCAATGGTTTATATCTTATGGTTTATGTACAGTATAGTAGTGTCAAAAATCTACTGCAGAATAGAAGTACTAAGGCTCTGAAAACCATCTTGAAATCCTAAGATCTGCATGACACACAACCATTTCTGGAAAGAAAAGGAAGCCCTCTTCTGCAAGATAAGTGTCACTGCTTGCTATACTTGCAGCAATTATACAGTCATCTGTGTTTTAATTATTTAAAAAATCCCTGTGACATTTTTGTTATTCACTCACCAGATTAGAAGAAATCCTGACAGAAGGATTGAAAAGTAGTGATGTAACACCCACCAGCCCTTTATCCTGTCAACAGATAAAAAAAATAACTGAAATTTATTGAAAAAATATCACATTTGTTACAGCAAATGACTGGGACATGTGCTGCTGCATGTTAGTTGTGTGACTCAAAATATGGTAAAACTAATTTGCATTGTAAATGTCAAGCAAATTTACATTGCAGGGATATGACATGACACAATTGTGATTTTATTTCCCACTAGCAATGATGCATGCAAATACCCAAGGCATAGGGTGTAGCCACAATGTTGCTGCTGTAAATACCCTCTCCATACCATTTACTGCATGGATTTAGCATCAAATAGACCCCTTGCAGCACATCAGAATGCAGCTCAGTTTGGAGGACAAAACAATAATTAGGTTACTAATTCTCAGGAGATTGAAATTCTTGTATTGTGCTCCAAATTGAGCTGCTTCAACATCTCATTCAAGGGGTCTATTAGCATTAAACCAAAGGATTCATGTCATTACCTTGACCCATTTGCAATAAGAATGTGTTCCTGTAGTGTAAGGGTACTGTAATACCACACAAGTACTCCATGAAACAAACTATCTGTAAGCCTGCAAAAATATGCAAAAAATTCATTAAAATACATATGATGAAAATAAAAGGTTACAGAATGAGGAACTATTTTTTGAAGGCATACACCAATCCTACAGTCATACACCTATCCTACAGTCAATCAAGGAGTAGAGGTATTTCAAAATAAATGTTTCGAGATGCATGCAGTCAAGTGGTTATTGGGGGTAGCATAATATACACTTATTTTAAAAAAGGTTATCATTGCCAAAGGCGAAAGGTGATAAAATAAACAAATAACACGGAATATCTCAGCACTATCCTCCGTGTTCTTGACAAGAATAAGAAGCAGAAACACACATTATTCCAGCTATTCTTGGATCATGGAATGACCTATTTCCCATGGCATATGGCCTATCGACAACCTTTTTTGAAATAGGTATATACTGTGAAGTGGCTTCTCAGTCATTGGGGGATTCCCCTGGCCCACAGCATGATTAATTTCAAAAGATGTAGTAGGGAGAGTGTAATACAATAAGGTGCTCTGCATGCCACACTAGCTAGCTAGGCCTAGATCTCTTTTATTGAATAATCTTCCTCTATTAGGGATATGAATATCTTAATCTGGCTGGTTTTATGAAATAAGCCATGTAGAAGCTTGTTTGGCAGCAAAAAAGACTGTGCATAGAAGTGTGCAAATATATGAAATGTACACGTGGTTATACTTTTGTGCATTGTGCTATAATGAAAACAAGTACAGTATCTCTACCTATGTACTTAGTCACTGCATACCTGTAATTGCATACAAGATTAAAACAAGCAAACACTGTACAAAGGATTGTCATCTTGAGCTTGAACTTCTCATAGTTATCCTTGTATTCAAGTCTGGAAATTAAACAAAATTAACATATTTGGTTTAATAATAATATGATGTACAAGGAGAAGGCCTGGAGTATCCATATACCACAAGGATAATGAGACAAGATGTGCAAACAATATTTTAACTACATAATTTACAAAGTACATACACAGTTACAATATCTGTATACTGTAAATATTATAGAGTGATTTTCCTATGAGTGGGAAACCTACAGTACTGACTGGCATGGTACGACATACCATAACATTGTGATGGCTTCCTATTGTAATGGCTACTGTAAGATATGGTACAGCTACAGTACAGTTATGAATTAGCCATATTTTTTTCCATTCATACGAAAACTGCTCTATATATATACAGATGTGAAATTTCCTAAGCACTCACTTTTTGTTGTATAAAGAAACGTTGATATCTCCTAAACATAGCCTCAGAAAAGACCTGACAATAAAAATGTATTGATCAATATCATATAATGCACTTATGTTAATTCATAGTTAATAGAGGGGTACTCGGCATTCTGAGGGGCTGGCAATTTCCAAATCCCAATTCCTTTCATATTTCTGAGTGACCAAAATGTTCTGCAACCAAAATTAATATTGAACAGCTGCAATCAAGCATTCTTTCTTAAAGACCGTATTACATTTTGGAAGGTTTTAAAGCCAATAAATCTACAATATATACTCAAAATTTCAAACTCATAACAACACATTAGAAAGATGCCATCTTGGATTTTGTGTGCACAAAATGACAATGTTTCAGCCTCTATATAATAGCAGGAAGTAATAATTAATAATAATAATAATTATGAAATTTGTATAGCGCTAAAACTATTAAAATATTCTAAAGCGCTTTATGCTTAATTATGCTTACTATAACCATATCACATACCCTGCGCTTGATGGAAGAGATCTCTGCACTTCCTTTATCTTGCTTTCAAGCAGTTCTATCCTGTAACGTAGCTCTATTACCTGCTTCTTGGATTCTGGAGTATCATTCTGCTTCTCAAGTCTTTAGAAACGAAACCAGTAAACAAATAAAAGAGCAATCAGTATTTAATTTTTATGTAGATCAATAGTTTCAAGCTTTTCACTTCAAAATGAAGAAAGTATGAAAACTGGTCCGATATGAATGGAGTCCATATGCCAACAATAATGCCCCTACCCAGTGACTCACAACTCCAAATCAATTCTTGGTGTGCATATTTCTTTTCCCATGAGAATCAAAGGGAAAAAGACATAGCCATTCATTATTTAAGTTATACCAAATCTCAACCAATTAACATAGCAGTTTTTTTATCATACTGTATATAATTATACTACAGTAGTTATACAATGGTTTCGAGTGGCATACTGGGGAATATCCCACGAGTCACTTGTAGTTTCTAGTATACACATGAGCCTTTAGGCGAGTGTGTATACAAAGAAAATACAAGTGACGAGTGGGATATTCCATGGTATGCCACGAGAAACCATCGTATAACCATTTTATCCTACACCATAGAAAATACAAGTGCATAGATTCAACATGCAGTGCATTATGGGAAGGAAGGGTGAAATATTGACGAATATACAATGGCTTTTCTGCTTTCTGATTGGCTGTATTTTCTATGGTGTGGGATAAATATATATATATATTTAAGGAATATAAAACGGCGCGCGTGTCTATATACTGTGATATAAACACGCTGGGAGCTGTAGAGCAAGAGAGAAGTCGTAGAGAAACACGAGGCGCAGCCGAGTGTTTCTTTGACTTCTCGAGTGCTCTACAGCTCCCAGAGTGTTTATATCACAGTATATAGACACAAGCGGACGTTTTATATTGCTTTTATGAAATATTTTGAACTATTTTACGACAATAAGCTGATGAAATTGAAATTCTCCCAACTTAGTATCAAAAACAAGGCTTGTACGCATGATAAAAGTTTCATTGACAGCAACCAAATTCCTTAGCACAGAAATGGAATTTAACGAGGCAAAATCATTGAAAACTCTTTCAAAATCACGGCAAGAAATGTTCTGAAATGTTAATGAAACTACTGTAAAGTCGAAGATGTACTGAAAATGAATTGAAGACGTGTTTTTATAAGATTAAACAGATGAGGTAAGGTTTGAACAGGAAATCTTTCAGCTCGTGGTGTACGCTTTGGCTGATGTTCACAAGCTACAAGGACTGTAAGTTTATTTATTTTACAAGAATTTAAAGAGCTTAGAGGAAAAACTGGGAAAAAGCTTTCTTTTCTGAGCTCTCGCTGTCTTTTTCTACTTCATCTACAACAGTAAAGAGTGACATAAACCACACATTTCTGATAGTAAGGCCTTGTGAATTGTTTGGAGACGAATTTGTTCAGGTTGGTAAATTCATAGGATTTTTGTGCTTTACATTTTCTTCTTTTCTCAGTCCTTGATGCTCCTGATCGCTGCATTTAACATCTGATTCGATAAACTAAAAGATGGATTTGAGTTTATCTGAATACATCTGTTTTACGGGGGATTATTGAGATTTTTCAATGCAGTAGTGAATTTTTAGCAGCAAAGATCGACTCTATTTCTTGCCTTCCTTGTTTTAGCTTCGACGTAAAATATTCTCAGTTTTTTGTCAAGCTCTTCGTCATTCATTAAGTGAAACTCAGTCAGAATACCGTTTTCTTTTCGCTAAGCTGTTAAAAATCACCATAAGTTCTTTTAAAAATAACTTTTTTAAATATATCTTCTTATTGTTTTTGAAGCTGATGGTGGTTGATTCGTACGCCGAGTTTTAACTTTTCGCAATGATGACTTTTACGCCAAACGCCGTTTAACATAAATAAAAATCAAGGCTTTCATGAATAAAACATAGGTTTAAATTTATTATTTTATCATAATAGCACAGTATTTGCTTTCAAAAATGCACAATGTCCACTTAGCTTGGTATTTAGCTGTGATTGCAGTGGATTTCTCCCTCTGATAGATGAGAAAATTTTACTTTTTCATAGTTATTTTGCACTGTCACTTATTTTTGGTTTAATGAATTGTTTCCTAGGAAATTAAAGTCTTCGAAACAAAATTACGGCTCTACTTTAACATTCAAATCATTTTCTTCCGTGATTTTTCGGGGTTTTTTCCCTCAAAAGGCTGAGCGTGTCTCTGTCCTCTGATATAAACACGGTAGTCAGCCAATCAGAGCGCGCGTAGTATCTCAAATATTTTATAAATATATATATAGCCTTTTGCAAAAATTATGGCCGTTTCAAGTATATATACAAGTATATCAAAAGTATATCAGAAATTATGGGATATCATCGCTGATATTTTTTTCGGGTTGCCTATCACTAGGGCTTTCTGAAAAAAATATCAGGAACGATATCCCATAATTTCTGATATACTTTTGATATACTTGTATATATACTTGAACCGGCCATAATTTTTGCATAAAGCTGTATAATATTATAAATATTTAACAATTAGAAGACGAACTCGAGATTTCTATCGGCTGATAGTTGACGAGGGGCTCCGGCTATCAAAGCCGATAGAAATCGAGAGTGAGTCTTCTAATTGTTTTAGTAAAAATCTCAACTAAACTATACTATACTAAACTAAACTAAACTTCACAAAAGCGTGAAGGAAAAGCCGCCATTTTTTCAAAACAAGTCCGGCTTTCTCTACCCACTATCTATCGGCTGATAGATAGTGAGTACGTTAGCCAATCAGAATGCAGGATTTGCAATAGTATAGTAGTAGAATTGTACTAAATATATATATATAAATTATCAAAAAACTGGATAATAAACCTTTACAGCCAAATTTTCGACTTTATTAAAAAGCCCTGATATATATATACAGCGATATGCAGAAATTCTGATCCATTTGAGCGAAGTATATAACTATATCGGGTGCATTGTGGGAATGATTTTGCGCGCGATTCAAAGTAAAGAAGCGTGACTAGCATGGAGTTGATTGCCAGCGCTATATTATACACTATATAGCATCGGACAACTGGACGTTTTGCTTACATTATTGAAAACACTGATGCTTGCTCAAAGAGCTGATAATGATTTATGAACTTCTCACTCAATGAGGAATTTTCCCTGCATTTGTGAGGACGGAAATAACTTTTGGTTTTCTATCTCAAGTGTAAAGTGTGTCGAAATAAATCACGACTCAATTCTCTTTTGATATTCACAGAGCAAATTTATAGCTACAATAATATAGATTTACATTATATTCTGACTTTTGCATAACTCAATTGCAAACCTTTCAGTCTTTTGAGCCAGACATCAGGGAAAGATTAAACTTGTACCCGAGAAGTATTTCTAATTTAGAATATAAGATTCCATTGCTTGAAACATCAGAGGAGAAAGTGTGCACAATAACACAAATTTTATATTTTGCGTTTAATCGAATCACACTGCTTATAAGAATAAACTCTGTAGCTTGTAAAAACCAAAAGTTATTTCCGTCCTCACAAATGCAGGGAAAATTCCTCATTGAGTGAGAAGATCATAAATCATTATCAGCTCTTTGAGCAAGCATCAGTGTTTTCAATAATGTAAGCAAAACGTCTATTGCTTTCTTTGCATAAATTAAACTGTTTGAAAGACAATTTCATCCGAATATCCTAAATATTTTTAAATACGCCTTCATCGACTTTAGCGTATATCTAAAACACTGAAAGTTATCTCAAGCTTTGGTATTATAGTTGTAATTGAATGTAAAGTTTGTTTTACCGTTACATGTTCTTGGGCGATTAAATTATTTGAGCAGAGGTCACGACAGTAAAAACTGAACTTTCTTTGCCTTTTGTTGACTTTAATTATTTGGTTAACGACGTTACTTTGAGAGACAACGTCTTGGAGTAGTCTGGTGTTTTAAAAAAACATTTAGGCTCTCGCCTTCCGAGTTGTTCGATGCTATATAGTGTATAATATAGCGCTGGCAATCAACTCCACGCTAGTCACGCTTCTTTACCTTGAATCGCGCGAGAAATTATTCCCACAATGCACCCGATATAGTTATATATACTTCGCTCAGGTGGATCAGAATTTCTGCATATCGCTGTATATATATATATATATATATATATATATATATATATATATATATATATATATATAGGAAGTCTGTGTTTTGATATATATGTACTCCAAGAATATTGCAAAACATTTTTCTCCCTTAAGGACTCAATCAGAGTCCCTAAGTTAAAATTTATTTACCTTTTAAGAGCCTTATCAAAGTCTTTGATCTTTCTTTTCATTAAATTGACCGTAGACAAACATGACTTTTGATTTTTATGAAACTCATCCATTTTTTTCTGATAGTCTGAAAACGCGCCAGTCTGAAAAATAAGATATCACCATATATAAACAAATTGGGAAAATTATCATAATCAAAACATTCCCTTCTCCCTCCCAGTCACCACCAGAAAGCTTCTCTTTATACCATTTTTCTGCATGTCAACCCTGGCCCTTCTATCCTCTCATTTAGTGACACTAGTACTCCAAGTCAAATTTTCAAGCATCACAGTTTTAACTGATGTAAATCCCTTCCCCTCCCCCATAAAAAATTAATACACCATTAATGCACCAAAGTATGTTGACGGCAACGAGGTCTCACAATGCAAAGAATGTTGCAGAAAATCAAAAAGCTTGAACTTTTCTCTGCAACATTTTGAGAATTGCACACCTTAAAAATAGCTAAAACTGAATGTTGCAACGTCTATGACCCATGTTCACTCACAATGCAATAATCATATTAGCCAAAACAGGATTCAATATTGATTTTAACCCAGAAACTTTCTTCATATGATAGACATTGCAATAATTTACTGCAACAAAAATCTGAAATTGTGTTGCCAGTGCTAGAAAAAAATTGCAGCATCTATCAGCAGCTTAACCTTGAACTTTTGATGTTTTCCGTTAATACATGTATTAAGCTTATATTAGATCTGGCCAAAACCCAAATATTGAATTATCTGATTTAGCATGTTGATTGTTTGCAAAGTCTTGCAGGAAAACCAAAAAAACCCCTGATAACTATTGATTTGGTGTGTTTTATTGCTTTAGTTCAGATCAACTAGCAAATAGTTCTCTAATGAGATTAGATAAAATGTCTCTAACGATCTCTAACAACGTTCTAATTTAAAGTTTAGAAGCTTACGTCGCCTAAAAAAAAGCAAATTTATAAGCTTATCAATAATTTTGTGACGTCACCTAGAATCGAGACAAAATCTCGATCATTTTCTCAAATATATGGATGCTGGAGACAGTTTAAGTTAAAGACTACATCATTAGAAGGTCGCTAATAAAATAACTCGCGATTACATTTCTTATTGAGCTGAATTCAAATGGCGCGGGTCACGTACTTTACTGACCTTAAACTTTAGTAAGTCCTCTTCGACAGTTCTCCATTCCTCGTCCCATTCTCGTAAAGTAGATATCTCTGCAATCGCTGCCATTTTTACGCCGGATAAAGCCCTATAAATTTGTAATTTCAAAACGGGCAAGAGACCTATAAATACTTAAAATCTTCGCCAGAACAATAGAATGTGGGTTCAGGACGAACCATCACACGATATGTGGCAAGACTTGGTTACCAGGCCGTCCAGGGCAGGCCGTCGTGTTCAACAATAAACACAGGTAGCCCAAACATTTTCAATCCAACGTGTTTATTCAATTTTTTTTCCAAACTTCAAGCTAAGGGGTCTAAAATATTTAGCTTTAAAAATTGAGAAATTAGGAAAAAAAAATTAAAAATTGACATATATCTAAGACTTGAAAACACTGGTACCCCTAAACTGAATACATTATCGAAAATGGAGCGTTCTGATTGGCTAAGAGCTGCCACCTCTTCGAAAACAGATGTTCCGTACGGCAGAGGCTAGGTCTAGCGCCAAAGTTTGAATGCATGTCCTGAAGTGTTGAGTCAGGTATCTACGATTACATAGATTATTCGAAAAATTGTCCATGAAAAGTATACACAAAGCAAGACATACAGCAACAACACAATTTTGAAGGTAAGGCAAAATATTTGTACGAAATCTGTGTTGATAAATGATGTTTTTAGCTAGTCAATGGACAAGCGACTGGACAAGCTGGTTTATTGACGGCTTTGATATATTTGTGTAGAAGTGTTTTCGCTTCTCAATTGCTCGATTGCTTTAAAATTAAGAAATCCTGAGACTTATAGTATTATAGTATAACTGACAAGCAATAAATTTTCTCTCCGAAGTGGAAATCGTATCGTTTTCAGCCAAAGAAGTTAGGCATATTTTGGCTTGTTCGCATAACAACAATGGCGCCTGTCTTCGAAGCACATATTTGTGTCGAAGTGTTCTCGCTTTCCAATTAATGGCTCGATTGCTTTAAAATTAAGAAATCCTGAGACTTATAGTATTGTTGTATAACTGACAAGCAATAAATTTTCTCTCCGAAGTGGAAATCGTATCGTTTTCAGCCAAAGAATTTAGGCATATTTTGGCTTGTTAGAATATCATCATCCGCGACTACGCGACTAGCCCGAACGGGAGTATGGGTAAAAATCACTGATTAACTAGACGCTCTTGGCGCGTTCACTGGGTTGCCTGTGCAAGAGCTCGCCCACTCGCCAATCCTATATACTCTTTAATTATTTCACACCAAAGTGTTCCTTTTGGGTTCAAAGTCCCCCTTTATTAAAAACATTTTAAATTCTAGTAAAATGTTGAAAGGGTTGCTGCTTGTGTTATCTCATTAGTAAGCAAAACCCACTACTTCAGAGCGAATAATTAAGTACTTCAGCAATTTCTATCCATACTAAGTTTCGGTTCAGTCACATAGTCCCAGAGCCGGTCAGTGACAACGTTTTTTCAAATCTTCTTCTTCTTCTTCCATGATACCCGTCTCTTTCTATAAGAAAATCCTTACGGGAGGTCTTAATAATAATAATAAAATGATTATATGACTATATGCACACCCCAAAACCCATACAGCATTTCAGCAAGGTACTTGCAATAGCTTGCTGAGAGCTGCATACATTTTTTCCATATCTGTACTAATTCCTTTCTTTTCTTTGTAGTGTCATGTCAAAGAAAAAAAGATTTATTGGGAAAAAAATGAAATATCATAGAAAAAAATATCCAGCTGCTGTAGCGAAAAGAAGGGAAGATGTAAGACGACAACGTGCAGAAGCAAAAGCTAAAAAAATCAAAGTAAGAAAGCTTGAAGCCACTGCTGAAATAAATTGCACATATGCTGCATATGCAATGTAATTCATTTTTTTTTCAAAAGGAAATGCATAGAGGATGGATGGAAGGCAGGGTACATACATCTCATACCAAAGGCTGCCTTACCCCCTCCCTGTCTTACTCAGTGAAGTGTGATATTGATCTTTGCGTAGACTAATTATTTATTATATTTGCAGAGCCCACTGAAAACAAGATCCCCTTCCAAGAGACCTCCAATTACGAATATATGGTCACCTGCTACAGAGATTACAGCTGCAACATCAAATTCCAGGCCTTTATCAGATAAAGAAACAATGCATATACAATCAGAACCTATAATTTCTACACCTAGCCTATCTGAGAGAAATAAATGTAATTTGCTGAGTTATGCAGCCAAAGAGCTATTTATTCAAGCTATGCCATCTGCTGCTTTACCTATTCTACGACCTCAAACAATAATTATTGCACAGCCAGCCACATGTGCATTCACCACTGTAGTATATCCCAACTGCCCAAGAGACAATGGCTCTTCAGACTTTCAACAGATCATTTCTGATACAAAGGAATTAGCCACAACCACTGGATGGACTGTCAGTTATGACAAGAAACCTTCATGTACATGTAACTGTAATAAGACCAAAATCCCAAAAAAACCATACCCTATCCAGCAGAACCTCCCATATAGGTGCTCCCCCTCCCCCAGGAATAAACTATCATAAGATCCAGTAAAGACATTGAACTTTTACTACATTGAACTCTGCTACTAATTATAAGCTCACTTCTAGTAATTCAGTTAGTGATGGTACATAACAAATAAATAAATGATACCAATATATTTCTTTCTCTTGCTTTATTTTTTCTTTCTAGAAAAAAATTATAAGTTTTTTACAATTATTTTGTAATGTTCATAAAATAAGTATAAAAATAGGTATTTATGAGCTACCAGTCTTCCTCATCATCATCTATAAATAGTTCCTCATTTCCAATGCAGCTTGAAATATGTTGATCAATTCCTTGTTTATTCATCCTAAAAAATGCAACAAATTAATACATATCAGAATTAATACATATCAGAATGAATGACCAATAAGTCGATACAGTGCTGTCTATGGCCACAGAAAAAAAGAAAAATTATCATATATTTACCGTTGAGGAAATTGAAACTGGCAGATTGGACAACATTTCAGGATTTCTTTCTTCACAGCCGCAACATTTCTTTTTGCTCCTGAATCACCTACAGTCGAATTTAGCTTTTCACTTTTAGTCTTCAAATCAACATTGATCAATCCTGATGGTGACTTATGAAACACATGATTATTCTGCTTGGAGAATGTCTTTTCTTTTGTTGATGTAAAATCAAGTGATCTTTCAATTCTTCCTCTATTGTCCAACTTTTGTTGTGAGTCATCACTTGTCAAATCCATAACTTCATTTGTAGTTGTTAGATCTGAGGCATTGTTTGTTGCATCTCTACTATTCTTTCCTTCTGATGATTGAAAAAGATGTCCAGCATTCATTTTGATTGTTTGATTTTTGTTTATATTATTCTGCAAAATTGATTCTTTCCTTTTCATTTTTTGGTTAAATAAAGCTGCAGGTTTAGCATTCCTTTGACATTTTAAAGCATCAAACCTCCCTTGAAATGAAGTAGTAGGACTGAAGTTATTCTGTGAACTTCTTTTGATACTGGAGGTGTTTATATCCAAAGTTGAATCTTTAGGAGATGGGCTGATATCATTAATATCTTTCTCTTCAATTCTTTTATCGTCATCATCTTGTGACCATTTTAGCAGACAGGGCTTCCTTGTGTAGCAAGCAATACAAGGTTTTGGTAAATCTTTGTAATCCAAATCAATATTAAAGGTATCCAAATCCAGAGTCAGTGCACTAGAATTGGTGGTTTTGCCATCCTCAATTTTCATAGAGCCTTTATTTTCCATTCCTATGGAGTTTGAAGCTTCATACTGATTTCCACTGGTTTGAGCTGAAACATTCTGGAACAAAAATGATTAAATTACCGGTATATTAGAATGTTTAAAAATATATTATTGTTCATGAAAAAATCTACAAAAAAAAAAACATACAAAAAAATGAAAAAACAAAAATGCTGAAATATTTGTTTTGTTATCTTTTCATTTCATAGAAATATGAGAATAAACTTTTCATTTTGCTTACAGATATTGGTAAGTCCTCCATTGTCTCCCAGTTTGCAGAACTATTCGCTGAGAAGAGGTTTTTCCATAACATTCTGAAAACAGATTTTAAAACATTAAATAAAAGCCTTACTAGCACTTACAGAAAATTTAACTTTCTTTCAACAAACCTACCTTTCCCGTAGTTCTTCGTTATTAACATGAACTAAACTTTGTTTCCCTAAGGTGTTTACTGAAGGCTTCAGCTTTCTTTTTAAGCCACTTTCCACCACACAGCTTGACCGTCCAGCATCAAGAATACGTACGTCTTTCTGTTCTTTCGGGTTTCTACTTGACGAAGCTTCTGTTGAACGTTGCTGTTTTACTTCGCTTTTTGTCACGGCTAATTTTTTGGCATTTTTCAGACTTAAACCGAATTTTTTCCTCTTTTTATCCTCCATCATAATACCGAGGTGCTTTTGCAAAGCTGAAACATTATAATTACCAGGCGTTCCTGGTGCATACTTATTAACCTCGACTTCATGACGAGGCTCCTTGGTACTGTGTTGTCAAGATGGCGGCTGCAAGTACATGTGTTCGACGTCTTCCTTTAGTCGTGATTTTAGGCTCTACGGGCACCGGAAAATCAAAACTTGCCATTGAAATAGGAAAGAAAATAGGAGGCGAGATTATTAGCGCCGATTCTATGCAAGTTTATAGTGGACTTCCAATAATAACCAACCAAGTTACAAAAGAGGAGCTTCAAGAGTGTCCTCACCATGTTATCAATTTTGTATCTCCTCTTAAAGAATTCTCGGTTGTTCAGTTCAGAAATATGGCACTGCCATTGATAGAGGATATCAAGAAGCGTGGTAAGATTCCCATTGTCGTGGGAGGGACTAACTATTATATTGAATCATTAATGTGGGATATCTTGATTGATAAAAATGAAAACGAATCAGAAAGTATTTCTTCTGGAGAAGAGAATGAAGATGTCAGTATCAAAAGGCGAAAAGTTATAGAGCGCGATGGAGATTTAGAAAGTACAGGTTCTGATACTAGTGAAGGAAAATCAAGTTTGCATTCTAAGCTTGCTGCAATAGATCCTGAAATGGCTTCTAGATTACATCCAAATGACACTAGAAAAATAGCCAGGAGCTTGCAAGTATATGAACAACATGGTATACCCCATAGTCAGCTCCTGGCTGATCAACGTACGAAAGAAGGAGGCACAGCTTTTGGTGGCCCTTTGCGATTCGACTCCACCTGTGTGTTCTGGTTACAGTGTGAGAAAGAAGTACTAAATGACAGACTTGATACCAGGGTTGATAAGATGATTGAAAATGGATTGGTCAAAGAATTGCTAGACTTCCATCGAGCTTACAATAAGGGAAGAATCAATGATAGTGGTGCCAAATACACAGAAGGGATTTTCCAGTCCATAGGATTCAAAGAGTTTCATGAGTTTTTATTGAAGCAAAATCTTAATGAAACAGAGAATTTTGACATGCTCGTCAGTGAGCATAAAGAAATTTTTGAGAATTGTGTGGATGCAATGAAAACAGTAACAAGAAGATACGCCAAGAAACAAACTCAATGGGTAAAGAATAGGTTTCTTTCCAGACCAAAGGGAGCTGCACCAGATGTCTATGGTCTTAATACCACAGATTTAGAAATCTGGAATGAAAGTGTACTGGATAAAGCAACATCAGTTTTAGATGCCATCATAAATGATGAGATACCTAAAGTAAATCCCCTGGATAGGAATATCACAGATCCAAATGAGGCCCATACAAAGCATGTTTGTAGTGTTTGTGATAACAGAGTCATAATTGGTGACAAAACCTGGGGAAAACATCAAGCTTCAAAGTCTCACAAGTGGCACATTAAAAAAAATAAGAAAATGGAGAATTCTTCATAGCATTAGGTCATGTAATTCCAGAAGGTCTCTGTTTCCTCCCTAAAGATAAGAGGGGTATTAATTCTGAACCTGTGTTCAATAGACCCCTTGCAGCATGTCGGAATGCAGCTCAATAGCCCACTTTCGATATTCTGGTTGAGTGACCATGCACAAAGTAATTCAATACGAGGCTCCGGGGAAACAAAAGAAAATATTAGGATTACTCCATTGTTCCCCAGAGTCTCATCTTGAATTGCTTTGTGCGTGATCACCCAACCAGAATATCGAAAGTGGACTATTTGGAGGCAAAACAAATTAATTTCAATCTCCTGAGAATTGGAACCTATTGTTTTTCCCTCAAAATTGAGCTGCATTCTGATGTGCTGCAAGGGGTCTATTAATAGACCTTTCCTGATTTCGCTTGAGTGACCACGAAACAATGGATCAAAATCGAGGTTGAACTTGATAAAAATATACAGTAAATGTGAACAAGTCCTACATGTATCTAGACTTGGACCCATTGTTTTGTGGTCACTCAGGCGAAATCAGGAAAGGTGAGCCATCTGCTATCATATTTAGTTCTATAAAGAAAATACTAGGCTTCCACTGCACTATAACTTTCAGTATGTGATAGTGGTTGACTGGATAAGAGCTGCCCATAAATGGTTAAACTGGTAATCTGTTTTGGAATTGATATCTGTCTTAACAAGACAAGTATAAATATCTTCAATTCAGATTAATTTATTCACAACATAAAATTCAGACGGTGAAATTGTGCACTTTATTGACACTTTAAGATCATGGTAAGCTAAACACTATTGAACATTTCAAAAAAATAATCTTTTCATGGTGTACCAAATTATGTTTTTTCATTATTATACATACACCTACTTGCAAGAACGTTGTCATACAACATTTGAGCATTTGTAGTTTAGTGGATTAGGAATAAATTAAAAGTACAAAAGAAGATCATTGAAGCAGAACTCTTTCTTTTGTACTTTTAACTTATTCCTAATCTTGAAACTACAAATGTTCAAATGTTGTATGACAACGTTTTTGCAAGTAGGTGTAGATGCTGTGTACATTAAAAGAAAGTATACTACAATGGTATTACAATGTACTGTCATTTGTATTGAAATTATAATACAAATTTAAATGAGAGAAAGTATTGAAGAAGCCTTTGACTTCTCAGCTTAAGATAGTACTGATAAATAACAGAATTTAAGTAGCCTAATAAATAACAATATGCAGTTAAACTGTGCCAAAGACAAAGAAAAGAAAAAAATCACTTGTGGCATGTGCAATACTTTCATGAGAAACCTACTACTATGATTAGTATAGAGTACTACGCTTATCACTTGAGTGAGAAATAGGAAAGTTTAGAGACATAAGTTTTGTCTTGACAACTACAATGTTGTTAGGAGCAACGGCATAAGGTAACAATAAAAGAGCGGCAAGTGAAACATGCCTCAATCAATCAGAATCTTCTGTTCCCAAACTCATAAAGGAATGCCCACATGCATTTCCAATCACCTTGTGCTGTTGCCCCTAACAACATTGTACTTTTGGTGGTAAAATGTATGTCTCTAAATTCTCTCCTTTCTCACTCAAGTGATAAGCGTAGTATTATTACTTTTTTAATTCAAAAGTTATTGGATGAAAAACATCCCAGGGACTACCGAAAATTGGACAAGATCATACATTTAGACCAAGTCCAACTGGGTAGTCAGAAGAATTTCTTCAAATAAAAGATTCATACAGCTAATTTATGTTGTGCAATTAGTGAATCAGACAGTTTTACAAAATCTTCACACTCAAGTCCAGACTCTAGACTTGAATGTTCAAACATATGAGTTAAATGCAGTTTTCAATGTATTCCATTGAATTGGCCAGGACTTATTGATTTCATGTGTGATGTCCACTAGCTGAAAGCTAAGATATATACTCTGGTGGGAGATGTCCAGTGTCACCAAGACCTTGAAGAGACACTCTTCCATTAGGCCTTATCGTCATGGTTGTTATACCACAGTGACCAATACTCATACGAAGCCATCCTTCAGGAGGAAACTGGAGTGCTCTGAAAAAATGATAGAACATTTTATATTTCTTAACTTCCATGTGAATTGTGTAAATAGTTACATATAACAATTTGTTGGGAGTATTTGCACAAAGCTTCTCTGTTCTTATCACATCCTGATTCCAATACCAGAATCCTGATTGAATTGACCTTGTCACTGATATTGTTTTCTTACTTCAGACCATGTGTCATTCTCTTGAGAATATGATTCTTTGTTTGAGTTCTATGTATGTGTCTTCTCATGCACAACTGTTAAACAAAGAAACGATACTCTTGGGAATGACAAGTGGTCTGAAATGGGAAAACATGCCCAACCCAAAAAGGTATATTCTATTCCTTAATCAAGTATCATAATTATTTGACAGTTATCAGATAATGGTGTTTATTAATTAAACATATATACCAAATAAACCCAATAAATGATTTTGATAGTAGTAGTAGTAGCAGTAGTATGATGTATAATAATAAGTATAGGAAATCGCACAACCTTGAGTACAATTTGGAAATTAATAGGTACAAGTATTGTTTTGAAAGTTTTTCAAAACATTACCAGTGCCTACTAATTCCAAAATGTAAGAGAAGGTTGTGTGATTTTTTATTTATAGTTCACTCAACAAAATTTTATAAAGACAAGTATGTCACAGCGAAGGCATTCATCTGTCTCTTTCGCCAATTTTCTCCAACAAATTCTAATTAAGGACAACTGAAATGCATAAAAAGATTTTTGTTTACATTCAAATTTGCCCCCCTACGGAGTACCTATTAATGCTCTAATTGTACTGCTCTTGACCAATCAGAATCGAGAAATTTTGTTCAGTGTACTATAATAAAGGGAATGAAGAATTGTCAAGGACTATCTAGTAAAGAATACCTGCATACGAAGTATCTTATGACATTAGCATGACAGATGTAAACCTCAATAGTGTCACCACTCTGCATATTATCAGCACGATGAATATGTTTACGGAAAGCTGCTTCTATACGGGCACTATCTTGGAAGAACTTCTGTCCAAAATCATAACATTAAAACAAGATATAACTAAAGAACAATTACCTAAGAAATTCAATTATGTACTACGATTCATATTATGGTACTGGCCAATCATTCAATACATTCAAATTTACAATGTTGCAGGGATGTAGCTCTAGGATTTTTCAAAGGGGGGTGCACAAAATTAATCTAAAAAGCCACCATTTTGTTTGACCCATCAGAATTGATCAGATCAAACAACAGGGGATTTTTTTCTTACAAGGGGGTGTGCAGGCACCCTAGCTAGCCAACTGGCTTTGTATAGCTGTTCGATTAATCCAGTTGGCTCGCACCTTTATGTAAGGATATAAATATTTTGTAATTTAATTGTATATTTAAATTAAGGTGCAAATAAAATCATTGTCATTGTCATTGTCATTGTCTAGGACCACACTTGCTATGCCAATGAATGTATTTTTCATCATCTGAACAGAAAAGCCACACAACATTGAAAATCAATGAGTAAAAACAGTTACAAAAAATCCCTCCATTTGTATTGTGCATCAGTTCTTGTACTAATAACTTTCAATATCTGTAACAGGGGCATATCAATTGCAAGGGGTGCCTGTGACCCCCTTCTCATTTCCCCCTTCTCATGTTTTGGAGGGAGGGAATTCAAAGGAAAGGATGAGTTGTTAAGGTTAATGAGGGTCGAGTGACCTCTAGATGAGAAATCCTAGACACATCCTTGTTCAAACAGTAGTAAGTGGTGCACTGGAGCTAAAATGGAGGACAAATGAGACCTCAGATGGTAGGATAAACTTAGAACAATAACATTTGATATACTTTAGGTAAATTGATAATTACAGTTTTATCTGGCCTCCAGTTAGATGAAGGTGGGTCAGGTGGTATAGGTGCTCCTTCTCTCAGTAAAGAACAAGTCTCCCGTGGGACATCTGGCAAATGTTTGAAGATCAGTTCAGCAGTCTGTTTGGCACGCGTCATGTCTGACACTATTATCTTGGTAAATGGTTTATTCAAGCATTTTAATCTCTGCCCTGTAAGGTCTGCCTGAATCCTAGAAACACATTAAAATATTATATGTATTTTATCAAAGTACAGTTGGATTACCCCGCACCACAGGTATGGTAAGGATGTGATCACCACCATAATTTAAACCAGCAAAATATTTTAGTACTGAAAACTGTTCATATTTATCAAGGTAATATTGTTTTTTAAAAGATAAAACTGTTGAATTTTTTTCTTAAAGAGAATCAGTTAGAAAATAGAATTAACCCAATATTTCCGTGTAGTTAGTACCTTCCAAGTTCTGTTAGAATCCTTTCTTCATCGTTATCTTTGTCATCCTCGTACTGGCCATGTCGAATAAAAATCAAGTGTCTTTTGGCCGTAGGCTTGATATCTGGTTCATTATCCGTGCTATCTGTTATCTTCCTATCATCTTTCTTTCTTCTTTTCCCATTGTTTTCGTACATATCCCAGTTGCTGTCCCACTCATGAAAGTTTGGCCTGTACAACATTGACAACCGAGTTCTGAAGGCGCGGTCGTCTGAAGAGCTTTCTAACGGCGCTGCTAAAGCGGGTTTCCTTACATTATTGTACACTACACAAGCACCAGACAACGAAGCAAAGCCGATCACAGCCACTCGAGTTAACTGTCTCAATCGGGACATTTTTTTACCGCGTTCTTTTACAAATGCCAAAAGCTGGAACACGATCCCCAAAGAAACCTTGACAAACTATACGACCGAGTCCTTCTCTTACACTACTAGCAACGCCTGACGAAAATCGTGTTTTGGTCTGTCTGTCTAAAGATGGCGGAGGAAAGTTGCGTTCTGAAAGACTTTCCCGTGGAATCTCATGACTTATTTCAACCTGAATTGGACGAACTATCTAAAGGTGAGAAAGCTTTTGTGACTTAAAGCAGAGAACGGAAATTCGCGAACTGTACGCGTTGGTACCGAATTTCAAGCGTAGTACTATTAAAAGAGTGATCTTTTTGCAAATCATAAGCTTACCCAAGTTTAAAATATAAAAACTTTGTCACGTCTTTCTGTAATTTCAGTAAGTTCTCAAAATATGTTTTTTTTATTCAAAGAAAAGAGCTACGTTCCATTTATGTTTATTAATCTTTATTTCAGTCCTTAGAGATGGCTTGAATAAAAACTTTGCTGACGTGGATGTCAGTGTTGTTGATTGTCCTGACCTCCAAAAGTCACCATGGAATCTTGCAGCCACTGGTGAGAGCAAAGACCTCGAATCTTTATTTAAATATTAAGGAATGTTCATCAGTTTTCTAATTGATATATATAGCTCGCAAATAAGCTAAAATTATGCATGTACTAAAGTTGACTGTGTGTGTGGGGGGGGGGGGGGGGGAGGGAGGGGGGATAGGGGTAGAAAAAGAATTCCAGGCAGATCCATGATTTTTGCTAAGAGGGTTCGAATTTTTTATTAGGGGCCCATTCAACTGCCAAACCAAAAAAAAGTGGGGGTTTGAAACTGCTAAATAAAAAAAAAATAAAAATTTTTACATTGGATATTATTTTGGTTTGTCATCCTCATTTGGTGGGCCGGTTTGATTGCATTTTAGGACATTTGGATGTATAAGAGTTTCAAATGACTGCTCACCCCAAATTCCCCTGATATGATATATGTATCATTTATTGTTGCACAGGTATTTGTGGTAAACCAAAGATAGCTGATATTGGTGGACCACCATATTTGCTTCCTCTACCACAGCTTAACAAGGTATAACTGCAGGTCTAAATTGAATTGCCAGGAGCGTTCCTTTGCGCAAATATTTAAAAGCAGATTTTTAATCTGAAATGATACCTGGGCCTTAAAAACACCAAGGGCATTAGCACAATATATCCAAAAGAACTGCACTATGCAATTAGCAACCAATGAACTTCAAAACTATGTACATATTTCCAGTGATTAGCTTTAATTTATTGAGACTGAGCATGAGGTAAGGTAAAAATGTTGTGCATCGCAGGTTTATGATTTGAATATAGTGGCAGAAAAGGCTGGTGTACCTGGCGGCTTTTTGATTGGAGCTGGAGCAGGAAGCCATGCTTTCCTGGGAGCTAACTCTGAGGTAAGAGAACATCACAAGATAAAGGCTAAATATTATTATCTTATTATCCCTAGGAATAGATGCTTATTGCTCCTAGATGTAAATCCATCACTGCAGATAGTGTATTACCTCAATCCCCCCTCCCCAAAAGCATCCAGGTTATGCCTCACAAATTTGTAAGGAAGGGGGTCGATGTGAGAATTGTGCATTTACATAGGAAAAAACTTCATTTGTACAGGCCAGGGTAAAGGCTCTTAAGATTGAAGCCTAAATAATATTATAGCCACGACATACTAATATCCATGCATAAGGCTACCATCGATCTCACACATAATATAACCTCCATTTATTTATTCACTTTATGATTCTCACAAAGGATTTGTATCTTTCCTCTGCCTAGTTGATTGCTTGATATCAACAATTTTGTAACTTGAATTATTTTTCTAGTTTTTCTTATGAATCTTGTATTTTTTGTATTTAAGATGATGGCTAATATCCAAGTAGCTTCAAAAGAGAATGAAGAATCTGTTAATAAGACTAAGATTTCTAAAGTCAACCCTGAGGTATTTGCTGTTTACCTCATCTACAATCATTGTAATGTCAGTCTTGCTGGAAGGCTTTTTAAATATGCCATTCTTGGTATTAATCATTATTAATAATTTTTCAAATCTTATTATGATTTACTGATTGATGTATTGATTGATTGACTGTATGATTGGTTGATTGATTGATTGATTAATAATTTGATTGGCTGCATGGTTGATTGATGTATTGGTTGATCTGTTGATTGATTTATTGATTGGTTAGTTGGTTGACTGATTGATAATTTGATTGGCTGCATGGTTGATTGATGTATTGGTTGATCTGTTGATTGATTGATTGGTTAGTTGGTTGACTGATTGATAATTTGATTGGCTGCATGGTTGATTGATGTATTGGTTGATCTGTTGATTGATTGATTGATTGATTGGTTAGTTGGTTGACTAATATATAATTTGATTGGCTGCATGGTTGATTGATGTATTGGTTGATCTGTTGATTGATTGATTGATTGATTGATTGATTGGTTAGTTGGTTGACTGATTGATAATTTGATTGATTGATTGATTTACAGGATGGATCATGCATATTGCAAGACTGTAACTGCAGTGAGTTTTCATTGATGGCCAATCTTCTTATATCAGAAGGAAAAACTGGAAAGGTGCAGTGACCTCAAAAAATAAGAATAGTGTATAAAAATGGTACCATTGCCAATCACTTTTATCAAAATATTCAATGTCATCCCTAGGTTGTAAGAGTTCAAGCCTCAAAGCGTACAGGAGATAACAATTTCATTACAGCCATGCGACTTGCTCTAGCTGAACATTATGGCAGCAAGACTATTGGACTTGGTGGAGTATTTCTTATTGAAAAAGGAAAAGCCAAGTTTCATATCATGGTAAACCTTAGAAATATGTTAGTCTAGAAAATATCTATACCCTTTCATGGTGGGGAATTACCAAGGGGAGGGAGTGACAGGAGAATATCTGCAGCTTTAGAGAGAGGAAGGTAACCTCCTCTTCCCAGTGAGATGATTTTCATTAGACTTTATCAAAGTCTGTGACTCCATTGCTTGCTTCTCAAAAGTCACTCACACATCTGAACCACTTGCACATCCAGAAAAAAGTGTAATCAACTTGTGGCAAGTCTAGATTGTCAGAACAGATAGCAACAGAACCCTAATGATCTGCTTTTTTCTGGAAACTCTTAATTAAGAAAATTACTTTTCATTTACAGCCTGCATTCCAAAAAGAACCTCTCAACACTGATCAAGATGTGAACAACTGGCTGAAATTCTATGACATGAAATCACCTCTAGTTTGTGTTGGTGTTTTTGAAAGCCGTGATCCAGTAAGTAAAATTATCCTTTTGTTTTTTCCTAAACGTTATGCTTTTGTCAACGTTGAAGCAGCATATGGAGGCAGCATTTTGATACAGATTTTGATTTTGATATCTAAAATAGTTTAATAATTTTAATAAATTTTAATAATTAAAGATTCTTCATCTTTATAACACGTTTTATTTTTTTCCGGTCTGGTATTCTGATCTGGTCAGTTTTTCCTGACGCCATTCTTGAGAGTGCATAGGATATAGCAGATTGCTAAACAACAAAGTACATCCCGGCTAGTAAATAATCCCTATTTCATTTTCTCATTTTAGGGTCTTGATCTTCGGATTGAGCATTTCCATGGTTACAGTATCCATGGTGAGGGTGGACACTACCACTATGACACTACCCCAGACGAGGTCCAGTATGTTGGTTACTTTACGACAGCAGAGACATTATACAGAATGGACAAACCACATGTGCAACGCAACTTTGGAAGTGATTGAATCTAACTTGCAATAGTAAAAAAATTTGAATACTTTTTTTGGATTAGGTAAGGGAAGGATGGTATAATTTTTACAAAATTATTATATAGAAACTCTGGGAATGTCAATAAATGGATAGGGTTTATATTATTGACTTTGTTTTTGACCAAGAAACAAACTGGAATAAAAGATTATCATTGTAATAATCCATTGTGTATGTCTGGTCAGGATTTAAGTCTCTAGTATGGATATATAAGAAAAACTGCATCGATGAACATGATGAGAATTATCTCTAATAATAACAGAAAGCAGTGATCGTTCTCTTGTGCCCTCCACATATTTCTTACTCTCTTATAAATATAATACAAATAAATACAAAAGATTTTCCAAGTTTTAGTTGCTCACTTTTATTTGGATTTTTAGCTGATTAACCATGCAGTTAATTAAAATAAACACAAACACAAGGTTGATTTCACAACGTTTCGACATCAGTTATTTATATAACCATGCAGTTATTTATTTTAACATTGTTTATTCCTGTCCACTGACATATGCCACCAAAGGTTAGCATCAATGGAGACTTATTACAAGTATTTAAACAAGTATTAAACTTCTGGTCAAGTTTATTACCTGAAGCTTTGAAAGGAAAGAAAGAAAGAAAGAAAAAAACTGGGGGGGGGAAATAAGGAAGGAAGGAAAGAAAGAAAGAAAGAAAAATGAATTAGGAAGGAAGGAAGAAAATAATGAAAGATAGAAAGTAAAGAAAGAAAAAAGAAAGAAGAAAGGAATGAACGAACGAACGAAGAAAAGAAACGAAAAAGTAAAAAAATTGTTCTTGCTTGTAGCCGGAAAGAGCAAACGTTCGTATGTACTTATTTTATTACCTGAATCTTCATCCTCCAAAGGTTTGTCGACTATGGCCGTTTGGGCAACAGCAAAAAGAAGCAAAAAGAACAAGAAAGAGTCCATACTCGATCTGCTGGTGATGTTTTCCTTCTCCTGAAACAAGATAACATAAAATATTATCTGCATGGTCGATATTTTGAAATTAGACGATGACGAGATAACTGACTTTCACAAAGTATTGAAAAGAGTTAACATATATAGCGGCCGAAATTAAAATTGGTTTGTTATGTACCGTGTAAAAACTATGTAAAAATCTACATGTACTGGAGCAAAATGATCATAAAAATATCAGTTCTCAGCCTTAAATTCTAGACTACGGTTGCACCCTTACCTGAACTCAGTCGGTGTCTCGTTGAGTATGCTAGCTCTTCCACTTTTACTTTCCTTGAGGCTCAGGACTACGACTTCTTTCATGTTTGAACGTGTTTTTCCCCCACTCTTTATTTGCCAATAACATGTCCGAAGGAAGAACTAAGGCTGCGAAGTAATAATTGATGTCAAGATAAATAATTTCACTGACATATATATCATTCACGACCGTTATTTTTACCAAAATATAGTCTGATCTACATACAAGTCTGTTGTCAAGTAATAAGTATGCGGGATGGATCACGTTGTTGGGAAGGAAAATACTGATAAATGTGAAAATAAGTGTGAAAACATAAACGTAATGGGATTTCTTTCTTTCTTTCTTCGATCGTTTTTTCTTTTCTTTTCTTTTCTTTTCTTTTCTTTTCTTTTCTTTTCTTTTCTTTTCTTTTCTTTTCTTTTCTATCTCTTTCTTTCTTTCCTTTTTCTTCTTTCTTTCTTACCTTCCTTCCTTCTTTCGATCTTTCTTTCCTTTTTTTCTTCTTTCTTTCTTTCTTTCTTTCTTTCTTACTTTCTTTTTTTCTTTTTTTCTTTCTTTCTTTCTTTCTTCATTTTTTCTTTCTTTCTTTCTTTCCTTCTTTCCTTTTTTCGTTATTTCTTTCGTTCTTTCTTCTTTGCGAAAATTTGTCCATGTGGCCTTAAGTTTAAAAAAATAAGTTGTTTGAAAAAGTGTCGAAGTGCAAGGGTCTAGTGGGACTGAAATAAGGCTTCGATAGAAGTCTATAGTCCGTGACAAAACATAGTGGTAGTAAGGGAGGGGTTGGTGATATTGATGTGGAATGTGGTCCACGTCATTTTAACCAAGTTTCAAATCATTTTCAATTTTCATCCGAGTGCCCCTATAAAAGTTCACCTTTTTTAGATTTATTTATGACCTTCTTTGGTATGAATTTGTATTTACTCATTATTCTAACCAGGACCATACTTCCAGACATCGAGTGCTGAAGCCTCGTATGGACTTACGGCTCCGCTGGAGATTTCGGCCCCAACACCGCTATCCCGGGAGGACATTACAAACCGATCAGGAAGCTCGGCCGAAGCCTAAGGGAGAGGTTAGTCGGCCCCTAGACCGTACATGATTAACCCCTTGCTATGACCAGCAAACCCATCATTTCGCTTGTTTTGCTGATGGTTTTGTGGCGGTGGTTATTTCTTTCCGTGTGGGACGTTTATCGAAATTCCAGCCGCGACGCTGATACACGAATCAGCTTGAGGTAAGAATCAGGACTGAGGATTTATTTTCTTATCCCTCAAGATATTTTGACAGAAGGCATTTTATTGGGGGGGGGGGGGGGGGGTATCAAGTGAGATATGCAAATGCAAGCATGCGCATGCGTATATAAGAGAGTCTCAATGGGGTTAACCGTACGAAGGCGTTAAAAAAAGCCTAGCTAAACCTTAGGCCTAAGAAAGGCGTAAATAAAAACTTATTTTTATCTATCGAAACGAAAATGAGATACCTTTTTTACGATGATTGACTGGATTCTCTTTTGTGCTGTTACTTTGATTCTCACCGGACTGAAAAGCCTGTGCATACTTCGCGGGAGGCACATTTCACGCCACTTGAAAATTCGATGAAAAATTTTGACTCCCGTAAGAATAGCCAATTTTGCTTTTTGTACAGGAGTGAAATGTTTTGTAAAATTTCTTTAACTGTAGAAACTCAAAATTTTGAGATTTGACAACTCGAAACGTTTCAGCACTTGTGTGGAAGACAATCAAGAAGAAGGAAAATGGAGCAAAATTCTCATGTCCCTTATGGACCACCGTATAAAACCAAGGAATCATGTTGATATGCTTTTTATATGCAATTTATAATCAATAATTGGACACCTTGAAACTTTTATGAAATACTAAGAGAGTCTGCAGATTGAGACACGAATAATTCTTGAACTTTTGAATTTTAAAAATCCAGCACCTTTCCTTTCTAGGGCAAGATCATGAATGCATGACTGATTTTGGGCGTAGAGGAGGGGCGCAGGTCTTCGTGTGATAATGGCTATTTATCTTTTATTGTTCACATATCTTTACTTCATTTCTCCAACATTTAGATGACTTTTTCTTATCAAAAACAAAACTTAAAATTAAAACTCAATTTGCTACGCGCACCAAACAAACGATATTTTATTTTTCAGCCATTTTTGATAGTGACGGAATCGACCCAAGACCTCAAACCGTTCTTTCTCAACTGAAACCAAAAACTGATCGTTATTCTTTGAAAAAAAAAAAGTATTTTTTGATTAAACCACAACGAGTTCCGTGATTCACCATACACTACTTATAACGTTTTACTTTTTACTTGTGCTTTTTCGTCTGCCTTTATGGTTTTCCAGTAGAAATTTAACACAACTTTTTTTACGTAGTATATGTTCTATCAATCCTTATGATTTTGATGACCATCGACTACTCTTCGATGCTCGCAAAGGTCAGTTGACATCTCTCGATCAAGATCGCCTATTTTTTTCCATCACTACTTTGTTCTGTCTTATGCATGACATAAATACTGATCATTCAACGTGGTTGATCAAAACATTATGGATACTTTTGTATATTATCTAAAATGCCTCGCGACTAGAAATTCTGAAAACTATAAAGACAGTTGAGTCGAAAAGCCATCATTTTGATCAGTGAATAATTGATCGTTTTGTCACTTGCGTCTGTCACTCACGAGAACAGTTATCAACAGGTAATATTACTGGTCTCTCAGAAGAAAACAAGAAAACAAAACAAGCAGTTCGTAAATTGCATTACCAGTGATTATGATTTTCTAATCATACTGTCTTAATAACAAACGCCAAATAGAATCAATCCCAAACAATCTGATCTGAAGACTTAATGGCGGACCGAGAGGACGGAGAAGGAGAAGGAGAGACTGCCGCGAAGGATTCGAATTCCACGACCAACGGAAATGGTACATTGCTCGGTAAAGATAGATATCGTATAGATCTTCTATTGTCAATACAAATAAGTTCACATACGATATTATAATTTAGTAGGTATATTATTATAGGTAGTGTAATCAAGTAGTTTATAAAGAAGTGTGTTAGCTCGATTCGATTCGTGATGAACCTCAGTCATGACAACGAACCCATGTTGTTTTGGCCGGCCGGTAGCTCAGTGTAGTACCAGTACCAGTTTGCGGGTCATTAACTCTGCCGAACAATGATCGCTTATCTGAGGTTAACTATACATCTCCATTGAAGAAACAAGAAAGATTTTAAAATGATATGTTTAAAAACTCATTCCCAGGAGCCCATGTATGGAGAATGGCTTATTTTTCCTTCTTTCCTTCATAGCTTTTCCCATCAACATGAGAACTCCCAAAGCTCAACGTCCAAAATTACGAATGCTGAGCATTTTCCACTTAACCAAATTTTTATTAAAATTGCTTATCCTTCTTCCAGACGAGTCTCTCACCTTCACCGTAGAAGACGCCATCGATAAAGTGGGATATGGAAAATTCCAGTTAAAGCTTTTGTTTATTATTGGATTCGCTTGGGTAAGCAAAGAATATAAAATTATGCAGACCACATGTCATTTTATTGAGTATTATTCCTTTCTTTCTTGGTATTTAAAAGACTCGAAAAGACAAATTTATGCACATATAATGACAATTGAAAGACTCTCAGACGAAAGTCAAATGTCGAACTTCACATGAGCCGAACGCATTGAAAACAATGGATAATAAGGCGGTCTTCTTTGATGTCATTAGGTTTGGCTCATGTGAAGCTAGACGTTTGATCGACCTTAGCCTTATCTACAGTATATAGTAAAATGGGAGAAAGAGATATTACCTTGAAATTTCATGAATGGAAAATATTAGTGGAAAACATAATTCTTAGAAATGCGTGTTTGTTTTGTAGATGGCAGATTCGATGGAGATCACTATTCTAGCGATCATGTCTCCAGCGATCAGATGTGAATGGAACTTATCAACCTGGGCAGAAGCAACCATCAGTACGGTACGTATGTCTTGTCATTCAATCTACGTGATAATAAATAACAGGTTTATTCAAACATCATTTCTTTGTTCATTTCCAGCTGAGTTGACCTTCAGAACAAACTCAAGGACAAACAAATCAGAATTGAGGATTTGACATCATATTTTGATAAGCATTTCCCATTATATTCTGCCAAGAGAATTTCCGAAATACGAGTTCTTCCTTCTTTAAATTAATCGTAAACGCTAGTCGAACTCATGGCGGAACTATATTTCACTCAACAAGAAAAATCTACATTGTAAACTCGAAAAATGCTTGAAAAATGCTAACCAAAAATAGTGACCCATAATTCCTTTCGAGGAAGGCGATCAACTCAGCTGGTTATTTCATTTAAAAAAATGGGGTTTAGTTCCTTGGCAATGAAATGGTTTCGGAACGCCCTGACATTGTTACGGTTACGCGAGAACGATATGCCAATGATTTAAAGCTTCCCAGTTATCCAAATGTAACAAACTTGGTGTCTATTATCATTAGGTAGTGTTCACTGGAATGACTATCAGTACTTGCTTCTGGGGATTTGTCGCAGATAAATGTGGACGAAAAAAGGTGAACCTGTCTCACACTTGAAATTCCTACTTGATTCACGCCGCAGAGCCATATTTTACACAAATCTCTGCCTTTACACCAGATATCAAGAATTAAATTCTTCCACTTGTATCTCCTTAAACCACAAACTTTTTTATTTCCTGTCAGGAGCTTATATGGTGCACAGTATTAGTATTTATTGGTGGTTTTCTCAGCACGTTTTCACCTACATACATCTGGATGGTTGTGTTTCGTGGCATCGTGGGCCTGGGTCTAGGAGGTGTTGCGCAGGCGTAAGTAAGACAACCAGTATAGCATAGCACATCTAAAGTACGCACACTGCTATCATGTTTCCTTTAAAGAAGTGTTGGGCAGGCGAATGTGAGTTGATCCTCTCATTGTTGTCATCTCAACTTGCTAACTTGCTAACTTGCTAACTTGCTAACTTGCTAACTTGCTAACTTGCTAACTTGCTAACTTGCTAACTTGCTAACTTGCTAACTTGCTAACTTGCTAACTTGCTAACTTGCTAACTTGCTAACTTGCTAACTTGCTAACTTGCTAACTTGCTAACTTGCTAACTTGCTAACTTGCTAACTTGCTAACTTGCTAACTTGCTAACTTGCTAACTTGCTAACTTGCTAACTTGCTAACTTGCTAACTTGCTAACTTGCTAACTTGCTAACTTGCTAACTTGCTAACTTGCTAACTTGCTAACTTGCTAACTTGCTAACTTGCTAACTTGCTAACTTGCTAACTTGCTAACTTGCTAACTTGCTAACTTGCTAACTTGCTAACTTGCTAACTTGCTAACTTGCTAACTTGCTAACTTGCTAACTTGCTAACTTGCTAACTTGCTAACTTGCTAACTTGCTAACTTGCTAACTTGCTAACTTGCTAACTTGCTAACTTGCTAACTTGCTAACTTGCTAACTTGCTAACTTGCTAACTTGCTAACTTGCTAACTTGCTAACTTGCTAACTTGCTAACTTGCTAACTTGCTAACTTGCTAACTTGCTAACTTGCTAACTTGCTAACTTGCTAACTTGCTAACTTGCTAACTTGCTAACTTGCTAACTTGCTAACTTGCTAACTTGCTAACTTGCTAACTTGCTAACTTGCTAACTTGCTAACTTGCTAACTTGCTAACTTGCTAACTTGCTAACTTGCTAACTTGCTAACTTGCTAACTTGCTAACTTGCTAACTTGCTAACTTGCTCCATGTTTTATAATTCATCTTTTTTTCTTAGCGCAAACCTCTGGTTAGAATTTCTTCCTCTCAAGAATCGCGGAGGATTACTTACCGTCTTAATGGTAAGAAAAATTATTACCCTGGGAACATTGGTTAAGGTCATGGAGTGAGTCTCTCGTAGCCATACGTAATTTGTCTAATAGATATGTCCATGCGTTCCTAACTTCTACATTCTTCTAGGTATCTTGGTCCATAGGCACATGTATAGAAGTTGGTATTGCAGTTGTTGTCATGCCAACCCTTGGATGGAGATGGTTGCTGTTCATCTCGTCTTTGCCTCTTCTCGGATTACTTGGCTTGTTTAAGGTAATCTTGCGAAGCATTTGTCATCCCAGATCAATACAGTCCATGATTTTGCCTTCATAAAGCCTCTCTTTTCATTTTAAATGTTTTTTTCCTGGACAGTTTATCCCAGAGTCTCCAAGATTTCTTGTTAGTTCAGGTCAATTTGACAAAGCCTTGAAGACCTTACAAAGTGTTGCCAAGGACAACAATGAAAAATTGCCTCCTGGGAAACTGGTCGCGTCTTACTCATCTGATCAGGTAAATGCTTTTCTCTCTCTTCACGTCCCTTTCCTCTTCCTCCTCTTTTTAATGTTTTACTTCCACGGGAAGCACGGGAGGCGTATCGGTAAGAGTGCTCGCCTTTCACCAATGTGTCCCGGATGCGAGTCCCGCCGGGCTCGGTGCCTCGTATGTGAGTAGAGTTGTTTGTTGGTTTTCTCCTGTGCTTCGAGGGGTTTTCTCTTCCAAATTCCAATTCAATCCTGGGCTTCACAATAATTGGAGCTTAGCTCTGCTGTGAGTGTCCCACGTTGTGATACAACAGCCAAAGCTTAGTAGATTTCCAGAACTGTTTGCGTGATAACAAATCAAAGGAAGTTAAACAACATGGAAGTTAAACTAACCGCAATTCAGATGGCATCATTTCAAATCTGTACTTTTCCTCTTCTTTTTAACTCATGCAGAAGGTGGCAAGAGGTAGTATAGCAGATCTCTTTACACCTAAATACCGAAGGTCAACGCTTCTTTTGTGGCTTATATGGTAAGTTAATGACACTGAGATGAAAGCCGCATACTTATGTTCTTCTCCATTATATATCTTAAATCGTTTATCAAGCTCTTTCAGGGAGGGAGGGGAAGGTAGGGGAAAGCATGGTTCTGGCAAGTGAGAGCACTTCATAATCATATTCATTGAAGGCAAGAACCATGATTTTCAAACAGAAGAGACCAACGAGCACAAATAAATCGAATTTGCAAATGGTGAGCGTCGATCAAAAAATCCTTTTCTGTATGTGCTCTTTTAAATATTAAAACTTGAGTCTATTTTGAGCTCACTCAATGAAAACTCTAGTCGAGGGTTATTAAGAACCGCTACAACTTCTGAAACTCCTAGCGGATAAAGAGCAAAAACTTTGTAACTTTGGGCAGAGAAAGTTTGACGTGCGTTACCATCGCGTATATCGCTTCAGCAGTAGAGAGTTTAAGAATCTCGCTTACGGCAAACGTGATGAAACGTCAATTTACCAGTGAAAAGTTCTTTAAGATTAGTAAAAAGGAATCGCAAAAATCTCAAAGTCGTAGATAAACAAAAGAATATTTCTCTTCGGTAAGAAGGTATGCAAAAGGTAAAGTGAAAAACAGGAAAACGAAGAAAACTTGGTCACGTTTGCCGTTTGCGGGAAGGAAAAACGGGAATCTTAATCTGTCTAATGTCTCTGCACTGTACCCGGCAAAACCGCAATTTTAAAGCACTTATTTGGAGTGCAATACTGTAGCTTTTAGCTTCCTCAATTTTTCACTGTTGCATCTTCAGGTTCAGCAGTCATTTTGTAATCTATGGAATAGCACTTATCACCACAGAAATGTTTTCTAGAGAAGACAAGTGTAGAGGGATAATTATTGATGGATCACAAGAAGATAAAGATACAGGCTGTAAAACACTAGATACTCATGATTATCTGCACTATTTTGTTATCATGTCAAGTGACTTGTTAGGTACGTAAGAACACTTTCCCTGTCAATTTAAAGAGTGCGTTAAAGTGTGGACACACGGTGCAACATTGCGCGCAATATTGCAGGCAATTTTGCTGAAGTAGAATCGTTTTTACTCAGGAACATTGCGTCCAACAAATTGCGTCGTGTGACATGGCTCGCAACATCGATTGCCTGAATTGTGCGCAATGTTGCACCGCGTCCAGCTGTGCGAAATACAAAGCGCGAAAAGGATTGTTGTTGCAATTCGAGCGGCCCAAGTCTTTAAAGTCATATCACGCGGATTCGAGGGAATGAATGGCAAAGATTTGCTTTGATTTTTATACATCACGTATGCTTCAACTTTTTTCTCTAAACTTTTGGTAACGGGTGTTTTTGTATTGGGAAGAGACTTGGAACTAGGGCCGCTTGGCTAAGCATCGAGGCGCGCTGTGATTGGTCGGTTCGTGCGTACACCAGACCCCTGGTTGTCCGTAGCTTTATAGCCACAGCGATACCGCTCTGCTTTTTGAGTGCAATGCCTGCATGCTGTAGTCATGTTTAACAGCACAAAGAAAGTTGTCTAATCAAATACCATGTTTGCTAGGTATTGTGTTGTGTCTTGCAACCATCGATAGGATAGGAAGAAAGAATGTACAAGCTTTATCGTTTGCTGGTAGTACTATTTTCTTAGCAACTCTGTTTATTTGTACCAAAAGGTTAGTGTACTAAGAGTACTGTATTAGGAATCAAAAAAAGATTCTTCACTTGTCTGTCTGCTAGTTATATACAAACCAATAAATATAATGATTGTGTTTGTAAGTTAGTTTTTTTTTTTTTGTTCGACAAGCAAACTTCAGCATAAAACTTCAGATATTATGCCTCAGTTTCTAACTCGTAGTCGTCATTGTCTTTCAGTCGCTTTGTAACTACCTCTTTTCTGTATGGAGCGCGTTTATTTATAAGCATCGCTGATTTATCAGGCTACGTTTATACACCAGAGGTAAGATTCTTCCTACGTATTGACGAACCGCTCAATAGACCTTACTTCAGCTTGGGCGCAATGTTTTTCCATTTGTGTCATTCTCTTGAGAATAAGATTCTTTGTTTGAGTGGTATCCATATTCATGTGTCTTCTCATGCGCAATTGTTAAACAAAGAAATGACACTCTAGGGAATGATGTGTGATTTGAAATGAGAAAACATTACGCCCAAGCTAAAGAGTTTTATATATTTGTCCAGCTCCTCAGTAAAGCTTGTCTTTTCTTTTGTTCTCAGGTGTACCCTACGTCAGTAAGAGGTATTGGTCTTGGTGCCTGTAACGGTGTTGCTAGGATAGGCTGCATGATAACCCCATACGTTGCTATGGTAAGATTGTAGTCATGTTGATGACGTCAGTGTATCCAGTAACATACTAAAGATTTTTCTGTCATCAAAGAGAAAAAACAGTCTCAAGTCTAAAATCCCCTACAAGGGGATTGGGAGGAAAAGTGACACTATTAATTGAGCGTAATTATAATGTCTTTCTCCTTTTCAGAACACGTGCATGTCATTCTCTTGAGAATGGTTCTTTTGTTTTTTCGGTAACGCTTGAGAACATATTGAGATGGATAAAGTACCCATGATAAAAGTGTGTATTAAAATCGTCCACTTTTGAAATTATAATTTCTTGGTTTGCTGATGAAAAGGGCTGATAAAAGGGATAGTATAGCATAGTATGTCAATGAACATTGATTGAGCATACACACTAAAGATGAAGGTGTAAGGGACCAGTCATTACTTGTAAACAGAAGAGGATTATTATTTATCTTTGTAGGGATAAAAGGAGAGTTTTTTGTATGCTGGTACTGATTTTTTGGTGTTTACAGGTGCTGATGCCTGAAGCAGTCACGATCTCTTTATCACTTTACCTTGGGTTCGCAGTCATTGGAGTTTTTGCAGCACTTTTATTGCCAATAGAAACAAAAGGACGAGCACTTGAGGTAAGTCCTGAGTCCTGATTACCAAATGTACATGTCCAGGAGAAAGGATACTCAATATCAAACCTTAAATGTACATGGATGAAAGTAGTTAAACATTTCATTAAATAGCGATAACGTTTCTTTCAGGAAAGTTAGCTTCGCTTCTGGTTACCCGTCAACTGCATGACGAGTCATCTGCATGTATATGGCTGCTACAACAAGAACGCCATCCATTACAATACAGTGAGGTAACACCAACGCTTCGAGTCACGTCGCACGACGTCCTGAAGCCTTCATTTATGGCATGGATCGCATTGCCAATCAATCAATGCAAGCTTGAGTTACATTAAAAGCAGTAAACTTGCTTGGTGCATGAACGCCCAACTTGAGAAACCTCAAAATGTTAATTTGGTGTTTCATTAAAATCGCCCGATCAAAAGTACAAATATTGCGTGACTTCAAGAATTTCACGCTTGAGTAACATCATGGACAGTGATGGTGTGTGATGTACAGTTAAAGTACAAAGGCTTGGAACAGACCTTTTCGGGCAATGGGTCCAACACGAGGTTGGACTTGATCAAATACACTGTAAATATATGGAGACATCAAGTCCAACCTCGACTTGGAGCCATTGTTTCACATGGACAACTTCAACAATACGGTGGCCATCTTGCACCGCAAGGCATTATGGGATGTCCAGGGGCAAATATGGCGGATAAAATAGAGAGTTTCGTTAGTTTGTATTTCTTTGAAGTCCATCTTAATTCTTAATCAATCTCTTGTCAAATTGTCTTGTGGTGAACTGTTAATGTTAATCGACGCCATTACTGTAACAAAGCTTTGTATGTTTGCCCTCTACCAAGATGGCCGCCGTATCGTCGAAGCAGTCCTTTCGGGAAAGGTTTCTTCAATGGAACGAAGACAACCTTCATATCGGCCCGGGGGGGGGGGGGTACTATACGGGGATGCTCCACCCGAAAGGAGTGCCTTTTTCAGCTAGGCCGGAGGTATAGAAAAGGGCTGGGAATTTGTAAGTTTAGGTATAGAAAGGAATGGGGACCTCAAGCTACTATTTATTAAAATGAAGCTGAATTTGCAGGCCGTTTTACGCGACGATCAATATTCATATTATTTGGATAAGTATAAGAGTAGAAAAACAGAGGACTGGATAAATATATAACCGAACAAGAAAGAGATGTAAAACTACTGCTATTATCAATGTTGGAGTTAGAGGGCCATCTATGTTTTATCCCCGTGTTTTGATGAGTCGATCCAGTATCAAAATCACGCTGGTTTGAGTTAGTAATTTTTATGCGTATTGGAAAACAAGGGGGGACGAGTTGGAAGTTTTCAAGGTTTCGAAAGCACGAAAGCTCTCCAAGGATCAGTTAATATCTACATGTGTTGGAAAACACGATATGAGAACGAACCAGCCGTGCGGACCTGCGCATTGTTTTCAATTTCAATTTCGAAAATATCAGTGTTCTTTCTTGAGTTTTATCCATACAGTGCGAAGCGTGCTACCGCGGTTGGTCACTCGTCACACTATAATGTTACTTGCCGAGCATTGATGTGAATGAAAAAGACAACGTTTTGAACTGGAATGAGATGTACTATGAAATAGAAAATATTGAACTATTGAGTTCCATTTCAAGGGTAGTCAGCTGGAAACAATAGACCTATTCGGATTGGGCGTAATGTTTTCCCATTTCAGACCACGTGTCATTCCCCAGAGTATCATTTCATTGTTTAACGGTTGCGCATGAGAAGACACATGAATATGGATACAACTCAAACAAAGAATCTTATTCTCAAGAGAATGACACGTGGTCTGAAATGGGACAACATTACACCCAAGCCGAAAAGGTCTATTGGATGTCGAGCCATTCTTTAGACCTTGTCTTACATGTAAACTGTACAATGGCTGTCGTCCTGAGCTGGATTGATTTTTGAGAAGACATTATTTGTACAGGGTTTCAAAATATTTTCCCACTTGAGACCACGTGTCAGTCCCTTGCTTTGTTTGCTGGTATTGCTGGTGAAGACGTTTTAAATAGCGATGACATTCGAATAGATTTGTCATTGACACCCCAGCTAAAAGAGTTCCATTGGTTATTTTCTATCAGCTGTCCTAACAAAAGCATCAGTTTTTTGGTCGAGTATTTATTTCAGTACACTCCTTTAATTAATGAAGAAACGTTTCTGGTTAAACTGAGATTGAATCGAATAAATCTATCAAGAATGGAAAGAAGGTAAACTAACAGTTTTAGTTTCTCACGCTATGAATATACAGCTCTATACAGCTCTTTCTAGCTCTTGCTTCAACGTTAAAGATCATGAATCGTTCACTTATTTTGAGCAGTAAATGCATATGAACTTTTAAAATAGTTTCGAATATGTTTTGTTTTGCCATTTGGGCAGTATAAACTTAGAAATGTTACACTTTCAATACACCGATGCTCGTCTTAAGTCATTTCGAATGTAGGCCATTCGGTCTAAGGACTGTATACGGTTTTACTGGCAACCTGATCCCCCCTATTTAATTCTTTCCTGTCTTTGTGCTGAGTTTTGTCTTTACTGCCTAATTGAAGTATAAAGTGACCAGTTATTCGTACAAACGTTTATTCTCATGTTTGAATGTGTGTCGAAAATACAGACGAAAGTTCTCCACCAAAATGTTGGTATTCTGGCTTGTTGTTCTCTCATCGTTTCTTCTTGCAAGTGCCGAAGGTAAGAGCTTGTTTATTCTCAGTGTTTTTTCAAAGACTAAGTTGATCTTTTGCCTTTTCAAAATCCTTTATAGACCTTTCCCGAATTGCTAGCTTGAATGAACACAAAACAAAAGATTCAAGTCCAGGCTGGAGTTTTCAAATTCACACATTTACTGATTTGTCTATTAAAGCCTCGCCCGTTGACTTGTTTTGTGATGAAGCTATGAAAAGTTCGCTAATTTGCAATTAATGGAATGAATGTTGCTACTAGACCCGTTAAACAATAGAGACACCAAAGAAAACAGTGGAAATAAGACTCTGCTAAGCTCTATTAGGTTAATTAAGGTCACTGAACGCCGAACTTTACATGAGACGAACGCTTTGAAGACAATGGAAGGCGGTCTTCTTAGATTTAGGTTCGGCTCATGTAAAGTTCGACGTTTGACTTTAGGCTTACTAGTCTACTAACTATTTCCCGGGTCAGATAAAACCACTCTTATAATTGTTATAACATTTAGGCATTGAAGATTAAATTGCTTGGAAACTTTAGAAGAGATAACTCATATATTAATTCATATTTATATAGATATGCTAATATGTATGATATTTATCTTTTTGCTTATCCAGACACAACTTATGAAGAGCTTGGGTGCTACAATGACAAGGGAAGTGATAGAGCTTTGCCGGTCTTAGTCGGGTATTTCCGACCAGAAATCAATTGGTTTGACTTACAGAAAATTATTCGAAAGTGTGCAGAAGAAGCGAAAAAAAGAGGTAATGTCTATCGGCCTGGGAGGAGAACGGTGAATGACATGGGAGCATGTAGAATGGAATATTAACTGATGGTTGAGTGGGAGGGGTACAGTAACTTCGTCTATTTAATCAGCTCTTCCTTGTACCATTTCAGCGTTTAAAGTCTTTGCGATACAGTTTTACGGTGAATGTTGGTCCGGGGGAAATGCTGGTTTGACATACAATAAACACGGAAGGTCTGATGGTTGTGATTTGATCAATAAAGTTGGCAAGAACTGGACCAACTTTGTTTATGAACTAGTCGGTAAGAATAAGTATTATTTAGTTTTACTGTCCTGGCTAGTGCATTATTATCAGAAATGCGATTTAAGCAACTCATAACAGGAAATCATTTTGGCTAAAATCGTGGGAGGGAGACTTTGGGTACATGGGGGACCTCCGCGATCCCTGTATTGGCTGCAAGGAGATTTGCATGTCCATAGATTTGATTGGATACGGCCACGTGCAGTCATGTGCACGATGTCGCAAGCTACGCAGCCGAGATCGAAAGAATCAGTCAATCAGCTGCTGATATTTTGTGCTCGATATTTTGATCTTGTCTATATTGGCTGATTTTTGAAAGAGGAGGAACATTCACTCGAATAAATGAATTACATCACACAATTTCTTTAGCTAGACAAAAACGACATAAAAACACGACATTATCTTTGCTAATTCCAATATATCTCACTAATAATCATTTTCTTAACTTCTTTTTTTCCCCCAGAAAAAGAACGGGTCAATTCATACTATAATTAAACGAAAATGATATTGAAATAAAACAAAAAAATATAACGAATGTGTTTTCGCAAAAGATTCATGTTTTTGTTTATGTACTTCTTTTCGAGCCATCATTGCGCATGACCCGGCGAGAGCCAAATAAAGCAGCAAATCTAATCCAATTTATAATTTGATATTTCCCCGTTGGAACCTTTGTTTTTCAAACTTTGTTTTTCGACAAGTTTAAGCTTTGATCACCTTTAATAAATACTGAACTGCTTTACTGACACCTTTTCATAACTGCATGAACCAACACAGCCCAATATTCTGGGGCCGGTTTTGGCTTCCGTCATTCCAAAAAAAAAGTTATGAACGCGGAATGCCTAAACTAATGACATTTTGGATCGGTTTATTAAGCATATCACAAATGATATTCGCATTTATGTACACAATTATTGTAATAGATTATGATGTAGCTTGTTGATAAGACATCAGTGTGATATTCTATGGTGATTATAATCATTTTCCCATTAACATGTTCAAAGGTGTCCAACTAGCCATTCTAAACTAACCACAGGATAACCATAAAAAAACTTTAGATATCCTGCACTCATTGGGTAGTCGAAAACGAGGGTCATGCAGCAAACAGCAGCTCAAGTAAAAGCTCTTATAAAGAATATAAAGAATAGCAAAAGACCAGATGAAAATGATCTTAGCTAAGTTAACGAACTTAATGGTAAAAGGGTTGTATTGTGTTGGATGTTCAAAATATTAAATTGGTGTTATGTACACTGCTTATCTTTTCTTCTATATCCTCTGTTTCATGCAATAGTCTTGTTCTTAATATGTATTGTACGCTATGTACACAAGGTGTCATAATAGATTATAGTACTATATTAGTTCCCTGTTAGCATTGTTTAATACTTAGTATTCCAATCGTATAAAGTCCTACAGTATACTATGGTTTTTTAAAGATGCTGCTTGTTTGTCCTTTTTGTTTACATTGTCAGTCAGTATTATTAGCATGCAAAGTCATTTCTAATCTCTATCGTCTGTTATTAGTATTGTTTTCCTCTATCTAACCGTTGTTCAGTTAACTACATGCATTGCGATGTCAGAGAAGACTACAAAATCTTAAACTCGATTTTTATCATCCATGGAATCAAAGCTGAAGCAACCCAGTGTTTCTGAAAACAGCTTTCCACGTCGTTCAAATTCTCAGAGAATGTTTTATCAATTAATGTTGCTTTCTTTGGAAGCCATGTGATCTGCAGCAGGCAGTAGAGCATTGAGGCGCGCATGAATTAGCGCAGGCACCAGAACAGGCCTGTGCAGAGTAGGAATTTTGTCCGGTCATAGAAGCGACGTATCCTGCTCCCGGATACGATGTGGATGGGTTACCATACGATGACATGCTGCTGCCGTACATACTACTCGGGTATCCAGCTACCTGGTTAGTAGCATAGGCGTTCATACCAGACATGTAATTTGGTATTTGTGGAATAGCCTGTTGGGCTGTTTGTCCGGTGTAGCCGGGGTAGCCGGGGTAGCCGGGGTAGCCGGCGTAGCCAGTGTTGTAGTTGTTTGGATAACCTGAGGGCGCGGGGTATGGCGATGGTTGACGGTGGTTTGGTTTTGGTCGTTTCTTCTGTCCCTTTCTTCCTTTTGCACTTCCAGGTTTTTCTTGTTCGGACATAGGGTTCTGTACTTGATTAGATTGGTAGGGAAAGTATGTTGATGAGCCTTGGGTGAAAGGGGACGGTGGCGGTGATATATAAGGTGATGGATAAGGTGATGGATAAGGGGACGGTTGCGATGATGGATAAGGTGCGTAAGCAGATGATGGGTTGCTTAATCCATAGAATGATGGGTTAGCTTGTTGGTAATTTGATCCATAATATGATGGATTCGCATAAGCAGGCTGATATGAGGGCTGTTGTTGCGGATAGCCCTGTCCGTTGCTAGGGTACCCAGGAGTGCCAGGCTGTGCATAACCAATTGGTCGCGAAGCAGGGCGAGGGGGTCGTGAAACCTGTGGTTTGCTTTGTTCTCCTGGTTCTTTGGTAGCTTCATCTTGTTCTTTTGATGACGATGGCTTGGTTTTCTCGTCAGGTTTTTCCTCCGGTTTGCTCTCTGGTTTGGGTGCAACCTGGGGGCCGCCTTGCTGAGCTGGAGGACCGGAATATCCGGTATAGGGGTAACCGGACTGGTAGTTTTGTTGGTAAGGTTGATAAGGATAGCCCTGGTAAGGATAGGGATTCTGTTGATAAAGGCTGTTCGGGTAAGGCTGTTGTGCCTGGGCTCCAGGGTATCCTGAAGACCCCATGGGGCTCTGGTTAAGACTGTTTTGATTACAACATGACTGACTGCAAATAGGAGCGGGACAGTGTTGCACAGTACAGAACCCAGGACACAAAACAGGCTGTGGGTGCTCTGAGGAAAAAAGCAAACACAATGAAAATTTAGAACTGTATTTTGTACATTTGTGGCTTTTCTGGTGTTTGGTTTCATTGAAAAGAATCCAAATAGTTCTCTCTTGAGACAAACACGTTCTCCATAGTGTTATGTGTGTGTATCAAAGGTTTAGTCCGTGATAATTTACATAAATTCAAAAATGATTCTTGAAAAATTTCCACATCATTTCAAATGATGCAAGAATGTCATACTTTTCCGTGTGTTATATAGTAGTGCACCCCGCGCGATCTTAATTAAATTCGCACGCGGTAGTTAAGGTAACAGTAGGGATGGCTTAGGGACCTGTCATCATTTATCCCCTGGGGGTGGGGGGGGTGGGGAGGACAAGTGGAGCGGATCAGCTCTACATTAACAGGTATCAAAAGAGGATCACTCAGCAGTATCCTCTAGTAAGAGGGCACAACCCGCAAAAAAGATCATTTTCATCTGATTCAGCTGATCTGAAATAGTGGCGAAGAAATGATGTCACTGAAAAAAATATAGTGTCATGGAGCCGGCGAAAATTGCTCCAGCGCTTGTTCAGACATAAATCTTGTAAATCTGCATACCGAAAATACAGAAAATATCTGGAGCACAAAACCTCAACAATACCTAAACAAAATAGCAAAGAAGCATGCAGAGTTTTCTTATCTAATTGTGGCGAGTAGGCTACTAGCTAAAGGTGACACCTCAGTTTTGAAAATCTCCTCAATTCTGATTGGCTAACATTTTTCTCAATCAGTTCTGATTGGCTAAACTTTTTCTCCTATCAGCTGGTTGATCTTTATGCGTAATGTTGCAAAACAATCCTCCGACCCTCCCCCCCCCCCCCCCCCCCCCCCCCCAGACGATACATAATAACTGCCCGATGTCTATAATATTGACCATATAAACACTCTTACCGATGATGAGAGAAACGTTAACGATTTCAACAGGTTCCCCAGATAGCACTCCCTTGATGATTGTTCGTTTAGTGCTAGCACCAGCATTGCCTCCTTTTAATTTATTGCGTAGTTCTTCTACAGGATCCAATGGCGAGTCATCGTCTGGTGTGAAATGAAGTCTGAATGTCGCCAGGATTCTACCTTCGTTGTTTTTCCTGTAGAAAAAGTAGAAAAATTGGGTGATTTTATTCTGTTAAGGGTTAATGAGAATCTGAATATCTCAGCATGGGATTATCAAGACCTTTTAAACTTATCATCATTTATTATTGTTATTGTTATACAACAAATGATCATCATCATCATTAAAATCAGCATTCACCATGATCATCATCACCACGATCATCTTCATCATCATCATAAGCATCATCACCATCATCATAAACATCATCACCATCATCAGCATCATTAAAATCAGCATTCACGATCATCATCATCACCACGATCATCTTCATCATCATCATAAGCATCATCATCATCATCATAAGCATCATCACCATGTTCATCACCATGATCATCACCATGATCATCACCATCATCAGCATCATTAAAATCAGCATTCACGATCATCATCATCACCACGATCATCATCATCATCATCATCATAAGCATCATCACCATGATCATCATCATCATCACCATGATCATCATCATCATCATCATCCTCATCATCATCATCATCACCATGATCATCATCATCATCATCATCATCATCATCACCATCATCATCATCATCATCATCATCATCATCATCACCATCACCATCATCATCATCATCATCATCACCATCACCATGATCATCATCATCACCATGATCATCATAATCATCATCATCCTACTCCTCATCATCATCACCATGATGATGATCATCATCATCATCATTATCCTCATCATCATCACCATCATCATCATCATCATCACCATCATCATAAGCATCATCACCATGATCATCACCATCATCAGCATCATTAAAATCAGCATTCACGATCATCATCATCACCATGATCATCATCATGATCATCATCATCATCATCCTCATCATCATCACCATCATCATCATCATCATCACCATCACCATCACCATCATCATCATCATGATCATGATCATCATCATCATCATTATCCTCATCATCATCACCATCATCATCATCATCATCATCATCATCACCATCATCATCATCATTAGCATCATCATCCTCATCATCATCATCATCACCATCATCATCACCATCATCACCATCACCATCATCACCATCATCATCATCACCAACATCATCATCATCATCACCATCATCATCATCATCATCACCAACATCATCATCATCATTAGCATCATCATCCTCATCATCATTATCACTGTCATCAACATCATCATCATCATCATTTTTTATTGTTATTTCTCTATCACAACAAATACATTGACTTACGTAAAGCCTTTAAAATCCACTTCATCGAACCAGTCGTCGTCTCTGTATGTCTCGAAAATCTAAAATAATGATAAATATTTCTAATATTTAATGTCTGACATTCGTTACAGTTTAGAGAATGCTGCACGCTGTCCACCTTGTTCGCGTTAAAACCTCTCTTTATAATTACCAATCAGTCATTGTTCTGGTTCAAGACCCATTAAACTGTTGCATAGATGGTGATGATTATCAGCCCTGATACTTTACTAAGCTCAAAGATATAGCTGTAGCTAAGCACCAACAAACCCTGCCCTAGTTCTTTTACATTATTACTACTGTGCCACTAGCAATCCACAAGGATCTGATCCTATTCAAGGAAGATTCAAGTATTGTTACATGGTTACAGACTTATCTTACCGCATTCTCTATGTGCGTCTTGAGAGCTATATAACGAGGCTCTTGTGGTGATAATAACTTGTCTGTCCACAACTTGTTCAGGTATAACATAACCACCTCATAAATTGTGATATCTGCAAGACCGAAGTTATAAACACACTTATGTAAATGTTATATATTACAAAATGTCTGAGAAAGATGACGTGCTGTCATTGGCTCAGGTGCACACAACGTGCTTTCTGATTGGTTGCAGGATGATGTTGGCTCGATTCTTAATTACTGATCGCACAGTCTTATTAGTTGATGAATATATCGCGCGCACTGATTGGCAGCGAAATGATGTGGCGGATGACTGATGGTTTCTATGGAAACCATATTTGCGGTCAGTGATTGGTCGTATTTATTATTTTTTACAACCGAGTATCCAGTGCTACTACTTTACATGACACGCGTGAAAAACGTCTGTGCATGCTCTAAGTCCGCATGCAAATTAGCCAAAAGCGTCTTCATGCTATTGTAATAATATGCAAATTTGACTTTCACACTTGCCTGAAGAATAGTCTTTACAAAATGCCAAAACTTAAAGTTAGTTCTTGAAACTTAAGGCTAATTCTTTCATATTGTCTTTATTAATACAGTATCTTGGTCTCACAAAAGTATACCCGCGAACGTTTTTGTATACTTGGAGAAAACAAGCATTTATTTTCTCACTAAAACTCTTGTAAATTTTTGGAAAGCGTGCTGAAAGGCACGCATGCGCAAACGTTTTTCTCTAGTGTCATGGCGATGTATACTATTCTATTACAATTAACTTTTTTTGTTCAGTCTAAACGTTTACCTCTAAGCCTTCTCCTACAGACGAAGCTCGTTCCCTTGCTACATGGGATATATTTCCATTCAAAGCCCTCACCGACAACCACGCATTTCTTGCTCTCGAAACTACTCTGATCGTAGTCCCACTTGCTATAAACATTTGAAGTTCCGTCCACCCAAGTATAAATAGTGTCATTATCTGTATCTCCCATCCCGATCCATGTGAAGTTCTTCTTGTGTGTTGTCTTAAACAAGAAATCAAAGATAAGATTTTAGACTATTTTGGGGCAATTGTGGCTGCGCTAAAGATTGACTCACCAAAAGTGACTTAATAAAGTAGTCTTCAGCTTCGCTGTCAACAGAAGCGAGTGACGCAAACTCCTGTGTACATTTGTGTACAGCACTTTCCCATGTCCTTGGTCCAGGGAACAGCTTAAAGCAGCTGTTGTTGAAGTGCTTGTAACCTTCGGTACAATTGGCTGAGGTAAAAAGAAAATTAATGTAACTTATGAAATATTATCATAAGAGTACTACATTCTATATATTTCGATCTGTATGTTGTTTATATCGTGACGGGCGATAAAAGTAAGACTTACCAGGTCCAAGTTTGCCTACTCCACTCCCTTAAGAAATAAAAAATAAAGTTAAAATGAAAAATTAACAAAAAAATACTCATTACTAAATGTCTCCCCCCCCCCATCCACATGTTCTCCCCCCTCATCCCCCATCCACAGACCCTCTGTTCTCCCCCCTCATCCCCCATCCCCAGACCCTCTGTTCTCCCCCCTCATCCCCCATCCACAGACCCTCTGTTCTCCCCCCTCATCCCCCATCCACAGACCCTCTGTTCTCCCCCCTCATCCCCCCATCCACAGACCCTCTGTTCTCCCCCCTCATTCCCCCCATCCACAGGCCCTCTGTTCTCCCCCCTCATCCCCCATCCACAGACCCTCTGTTCTCCCCCCTCATCCCCCATCCACAGACCCTCTGTTCTCCCCCCTCATCCCCTTTCCACAGACCCTCTGTTCTCCCCCCTCATTCCCCCCATCCACAAACCCTCTGTTCTCCCCCTTTCATCCCCCATCCACAGACCCTCTGTTCTCCCCCCTCATCCCCCATCCACAGACCCTCTGTTCTCCCCCCTCATCTCCCCATCCACAGACCCTCTGTTCTCACCCCTCATCTCCCCATCCACAGACCCTCTGTTCTCACCCCCCATCCACAGACCCTCTGTTCTCACCCCCCCTCCACAGACCCTCTGTTCTCACCCCCCCTCCACAGACCCTCTGTTCTCACCCCCCATCCACAGACCCTCTGTTCTCACCCCCCCCTCCACAGACCCTCTGTTCTCACCCCCCATCCACAGACCCTCTGTTCTCACCCCCCCCTCCACAGACCCTCTGTTCTCACCCCCCCCTCCACAGACCCTCTGTTCTCACCCCCCATCCACAGACCCTCTGTTCTCACCCCCCCTCCACAGACCCTCTGTTCTCACCCCCCCCCTCCACAGACCCTCTGTTCTCACCCCCCCCTCCACAGACCCTCTGTTCTCACCCCCCCCTCCACAGACCCTCTGTTCTCACCCCCCCTCCACAGACCCTCTGTTCTCACCCCCCCCATCCACAGACCCTCTGTTCTCACCCCCCCCTCCACAGACCCTCTGTTCTCACCCTCCCCCCCCCTCCACAGACCCTCTGTTCTCACCCCCCCCCTCCACAGACCCTCTGTTCTCACCCCCCCCCATCCACAGACCCTCTGTTCTCACCCCCCCCCCCCCCCCTCCACAGACCCTCTGTTCTCACCCCCCATCCACAGACCGTCTGCACAGCTAGCCTACCTGTGACAGGTAAAACTTTGGTTAACATATCCGCGGTGTTTCCGGCTGGACTGAAGTAAGCAACTACATAAGTCTTGCCACTTGCACTGGACGCTTTTCCAATCCCAACCTTTTGTGATCCCGTCCATACCAGCTGGGTAAAGTAGTTCGTCTGGGCACTTGCAGCGGGCTTATCAAATTTGTAATGTCTGAAAAAGCGAGAACACCCTGTAAATCCCCCCTCAGACTCAATGATCACAGGTGGGAAGCACAGGTGGCGTAGCGGTGAGAGTGCTTGCCTCTCACCAAGGCGAACCTAGTTCGAGCCCAACCGGGCTCGGTGTCATATGTGAGTAGAGTTGTTTGTTGGTTCTCTGCTGTGCTTCGAGGGTTTTTCCGGGTTCTCCGGTTTTTCCTCCTCCTAAAAAAATCAACTTCTAAATTCCAATTGGAATGCAGTGGAGGAAGATCCACTCGGTGGATTCCACTGTTAATTCTCATTTATTTATTTTTATTTATGACCTAGGGTCGCATTATTTCTTTCCGCCATTTTGAGTTCATGTCAGTGTCATCATTTCTGCCAAAATGTTTCGGTAATGACTTAAGGACATGCATCGCTTTAGCTTTGGCCACGCAATGGATTACTTCGACGATATGGCGCGGCCATCTTGATCGCAAGGTATTATGGGGCGTCCAGGGAACAAAACAAAACCAAGCAAAGATGGCGGATAATATATAAGTTTAGTTTATTTGTCTTTCTTTCATGCCCATCTTCTTGATATCCAAATTTTCTATATTTGCATCCTTCGAAGATGGCCGCAGTATCGGTCGAAGTGCACCAGCTGTACGCACGGAATGAAATCACGTAGGCTGGGGGCTAGAGCACCCCCACTAGAGATGTGGGGGGGGGGGGGGGGGGGGGCTGTACACCCCCATTTTTTAAGGGTGATTCTGAAATTGTTCTTTTCTTTTTTGTTTGCTTCGGCGATTTCTTTGCTTGCGCGATTTTTTAGTTTTAGTTGTTTCCACACTGCATTTTTGGGGATAACAGCCCCCCAGTTTTTATGTCCTTCCACCGCCTATGACCATTGACTTGTTTTCTCGTACCACCCCACATGTTATTTATTGTTTATACCATAGCGTTTGTAATCAATCTGTACGTGATACATTAACCCAACTTACACAATTTGGTTGTACCAAGACTCCACACTTGCGCCCACAACGTTCTCCGAGTTCGACGTCGAGAAAATGGCCTGGCCATACTTTGTGTTGGTATTCAATTCTTCCAGGTCCTTGTTGGCCAACCTGACGGCCCATAGCTCAGCCATGTTAGTAAGATTGATGGAGAGCATAAGCGGTGGAGCAGCGTGCATCAACCGATATTTGTTCATCTTGTTCACCATTTCCGTTAAAAACTGTTCAATTTCGGCTAAAATTAAAATCATAAATATTAAACTTAAGCATTTTTAACTGAGGAATTTCTAAAATTAGCGTTGTTCGTTTGATTGGTTTGTTTAAATATGCTGTGTAAAGGGCATGTAACTTCAGTGATTCTTGGATCCTCAGGTTAATATAAAAAAAGTTTTACGCGAGTTGGGCCAAGGGTGAACTGAAGCCATAATAGCGCAAGTTGATCCAGGTTTTGTCAACCCTTAAGGACCGGATCATATATATGATCCTTTTGGAGAGAAAGTGTGAATATGGCCAAGGAATAAACACACATTTGAGTCTAAATGGGCCACATGTTTGTTTGCCACTGGCTATTAAGTGCTACCCTCGTAGAACAAATAGGGACAATTTTAGACCAACATTTATCACGTAACCTATACTCAGAATCAGAGTTCCAAACGATCAATGGCTTATTAAGTTTAGTAAAAAAAATGCATGTTTACTCTTACCAGAAGGCTTTGAGTCCTGAATACTAGTACTATCGCCTGTTTTGTTCTGTTGGGGTTTACTGGTAGGAGAGACAATTGAAGTCTCTGACGGCACAGGAGAGGCATGGTCTGGTGTGGGAGTAGGGATGGACGTCGCCAAGGCAACCAATGATAACAAGGCCAATAGTTTGGTAGCCATGGGGTTGTCCTTCATTGCCTGCTGGAAAAAACTTTTTTAAAATGATGAAGTCTAAATCACATGGTTTTGTTTAAAGAAGTCTTGATTTCAACTCTACCATCTAGTCCCTCTAAGGCTAGGTTTAGACGTCGAAGTTCACTTCGACGTCTAAACCGGACCTAATTAAGTTTCAAAATCTAAAAAAATTGCTCTCCCTGATTGTGAGAAATGTAATCCTGTCCAGTTATTCCATCTTATGCTATCTTGCTTATTCTATCTGTGATATCTCAAAAAAGGAAAAAAGATAATATTGCATCATGATATTCTCTGAACCATATTGAAAACTCTTTATTTCGACCTGTCCTACATCGTGTGCAAACAGATGAACCGTAATGCAAGTTTGTCGACAATTCTTTACAATTTTTTTGCTGCCTAATTCTCAATTAAATTAGTATTGTTTACACCTCTACTTTTGTTAAATTGATGTTTAAATCTAAGAAATATATTTATTCGAGAAAACATTATTTTTAATCAGCAGTCTATGGTGTAATGTTGAAACTTTATAGTCACGTGCTAACTCATTGGTTTATTGCAACTAACGTCATGATCGTAGATGGATATCCAATATGGCGTCATTTTTATCGAAATCAAAAATAAATTTAGAGAAAAAAGAGTGAAAAAATATTATTTTGTTTTAACATTAAGTTTAGAAATAAAAATACTAAAAAGAAAATGAGTAAAATCTGAACATGTAGAAAATTCCGGTACTTAGATTAGGTCAAAGAGAAGAAGAAGGCAATCAAATGCATGAATGGTTCAGCCTGGTATCTATCATGATAATACTGGATAATTACGACTTTTTTTCGAAGTTAATTAATGGCTTGCTTATAATGAGCCTTAGCTTAACTGTTTTCATTCCACGGTTGTGTTGTTTGGACTCGTTGTTGTGGTTTGTCAAAAGGAGTTTATGTTTTGACTTCCAGAGAATTTACGGTCGGCAAATTTCCCCACCAAAACCTGCTGTTCAAAACCATTGAAAACCCATCTAACCGTTAATCCGTGGCCTTAACCAACGAACCAGCTAAATACCTTAATGAATTGAGAATCAAAAATGTATTTTAAATAAGACTTACCTCGCGAGGAAAACCCTAATCTAAAAGTCAACAATTTTTGTTGACCACAAATAACGAAAACACTGTGGGTCGGCAATGATGGTCAAAATAATGATATCATTCTATTGTCTAACGATTGTGTCTGTCACTTGTCAACATCAAAACTGACATCACAACAATAGATCTGGCTTCTGATTGGCTGGTTAGTTTTTTTGCACTGAATATTTGATGAAAGCGATTGGGAAAAAACTGGTGTATTTTGTGTGGATTATTCATCTTTATTTCAATGAAGAGCTTACAAGAAGCAACACTTCAGATGGATTTAATTTTATCATTCTTCCACTGAGGAATCTTATACGTTGGTTTTTAATGATTGATTTTATATCGAGATTTATAAATGAAAAGAGCTTTCTGTTGGGCAAAAAGGAGAGTTTCCTTTAGCTAACTCAATGAAAGGTAGCATAGCTAGTAAATGATATCATATAATCTTATATCTTTATTTAGAACCTGTTGCTTCACTCCTGATGACTCAACTGTTTGAGACGGTTGAGTTTAACTCTAAAGCTTTCTAAACAAAATAACATTTCCTCCTCGAAAAATCATGGGGAAATTCTCAGTAGAGCCGACTGAATTCAGTGCTTGATGAGTACAATACCACAAGTGTACATGTAGTTAGTTATATGAGCATTATTTTCATAGATATTCTTCATTTTTCGCCTTATTTATGACGTTTAACAAAACCTGCTATTCTCCTTTCTATTTTTCTAACTTCTCAGCACAGACTGAATTGCTTGATGAGTATAATATCACAAGTGTACTTGTAGTTATGTGAGCATTATTTTCATAGATATTCTTCATTTAACAAAACCTGCTAGTCTCCTTTCTATTTTTCCAACTTCTTCTTCTTCTTCGATCATTTGCTTTAATAGTGTTTTCAGCGGTATTTTTGAGATTCCTACACCCAACCACTCCCCGCCACCAATCCTACCTTGTATCCGTAATCATGCTTCCGGTTCCTGTAACATGTTTTTAGTGTTACGGCAGTAAGCGCGCGCCTCCTCAGAGTGGCGCGATGAGCGATGATAATGATGATGAACTTTAACTTCGTATTCCTTACCAGAGTCTCTGTTAATGTAAATTGCTTATCGTGACAAAAGCTCCATTTAAAGGCATTTACTTGAAATTTTATCGATACCTTGAAACAATTTCTGGCATGTCAGGTTTTGCGAAAGGGAGAAAAACTGACCATGAAGATCCCATGCAGAGAAAAACCCTCGAATCAAGGGAGAGACCTAACAAACTCAAAACCCTTGCTTACCCATGGGCGGTTCCAGGTTAGACCCCCCCCCCCCGAGACCCTCCCCCTGGATACGCTACAGTTATACGTGTACAACGAACGATTATAAAATCGTAAGAGAACCGATGTGGTGTACGTGAACGCAAAGGGTCCCAAGGTGCTAGGGTCTTGAACAGTGTCAATGGGTAGAATCATAGCGTCAAGTCGTCCGTGAAGTCTAAGATTTTTACCATCTTGAGGGACCTTGGTTCACTAGACAATGGATCCCTAGTAAAGTGATCATGGTGTTAATACGATAAAAGTGCTATTAAGATATAACATTTTATCAGACTGATTTTTAATACCTTAACTTTCTAATTCAATCTCTCATCGACTGTTTTAATGATAATCCTGTGACTTGGGAGATTTTGTTGATACATGACTGAACAATAGATCAAACTGCCTTTTAAGTCGTATCTAAACGACTCTGACATACAATCTTTTTAATAGTTGGTGGAGAAAAGAAATCTTTATTTGATGTAACTTCAACTTGGTCTCCATACCTGGTAGTATACACGCTTGCAATGATGTCATCTGGCAATCACTTCAAGTGCAAGTAAAAGAGGCATTTGATTGCTGAAAACTATTCCGGTATCCGTATTGACTTTCAACCATACTGTTTTTCTTGAGTCATGGATCATGCCTGTACCTAAAAACGTTGAAAAATGAGTCAGACATACAGCTCAGCTAGTGCGAGGGTGGGAGTGGAAATACATCTCTTACAAAGGAAGGAAATGGGCTGAAAAATTGAATTCAAAAACCAATTAAGATCTAGCAAGCACAAAACTATTTTGAGCTTCGTTGATGTATCAGGAAGTATCATTGAAGCAAAGGACATAGCGGGTAAATTGAGAAATCAGTTCTTAGCAACAAAAAATCTAAAAAAATTGCCTACTTCCTTGCTACCCATGCAGTGGCTTACTGGACATCTACAGATTCTAGTACCAAACCACCTTGCCTAGCTAAACTTGTACAAGACTGGCCTTTCACTTTTTACAGCACGTACAATAACTTTTTTCAACCGAAAACGGGTTCGTTATTAGATGTATAATGCCTAAGTGTCAAAATATATTTTTGTGGGTTTGTCTTTTAATAGGTCCTAGTTTTGTAGTTTTGTAGGCATCTGTGGCAATCATCGAAAGAGTTTTGACTCAATGTTTGGTCATATGTACGATAATGTTTTCGTGGAGCTCTATTTTCAAGAGTCCTATTTTTGTACATCATCTGTTTCCTTCTTTCGTGATAAATTAAAGCCGGTACGTAAACTTCCACGCACTCTTGGGAGACACTATCGACGGTAGTGCAGAAATTAAAAGTATCAAATTCTTCCAAAGTTCGCTTCGCCTTTTTGATCTGCGGTGTTAGCCGGAAAGGGAGTTCCTTGTAACGGGTTTTCAACTTTCTATGGAATGAACCATTGGAACTATTCCTTGTAGAGTAAATCTTCCACAGGAAACAGTTGACACGTTTCTGGATACGAACTTAACTTGTTATCACTTAATGATGACCGAAAAGTGATAGACAATCGATCCCCCCTTCAAAAGTGAAACCTAATCCCCGCGGCCAGACGTACGAACACCGACACGACCGATTTGTCCTCGATGTTCCAACTCCCGCGATATTCATCCAAAGCCTTCGACTCGCTGAAAATGTCGGGGACTCGATGCTTCGGTTGTGTAACTTCGTTTTTGTTGGTGTTCTTGAGTTTGATACAATTAACTTTCGCTTGTCCAGAAGGTTGTCTATGTTACAACACTGACAAAGGTCCAACAGTCCGCTGTAACCATCAAGAACTCAGTACGATTCCAGAAGTCCCTCCAGCTACTGTAGTATTGTAAGTATAAACGTTTTTCGTTTTTGTTTACCATAAATAGGAATTCTGTCTTCGAACTATACAAGTTATTTTCTATTTACTGTAGTTTTGAACCCCAAGATGCGAGACTTAGATTACAAGGATGTTATTAGAAGTCATAGATTGGTTATGCATTTACAATGTGACGTATATTCACTCAGCATAATAGTAAGAAGATACTAAGAACTTTCTTTGAGCCTAAAGCCTATCCTGAGTTTGTTTTCGCTTTTAAAGTGAAGGTCAAATCCTTCACACGATATTCAAAAGAGAGAGAAAAATATAAGTATTCTTACATTAGCGTGTATCGACAGGAGGATCGGTGGCCAACTATTCACGCCAACAGATGCTCCATGACCTATAGATACTCGCCAGCATCTCTACTGATCAGGTAGAAATCAAGCAATTAAGTTAACCCGACATTTCTTTTAATGTTATCCTGAATTTTTGACTTGACGGGAAAAATAATATATATTTCCCTTGGGAACCACACTATAAACACATTCATGTTTCACTACAGTATTATTGACTATTTCTCATTTGCCTTCCCTATCCGGAACCCATAATAAAAAGAAGCTAATGCTAACAGGCTGAATCTAAACGCTTTAGAGGAAGAACAAACAGCCCTTTAATTATCAAGACGCCGGTTCGTTATTCGGCGCATAGATGACACTTCGAGAATTTTTTCAGGCCAATTTTTTTTGGCACGAGTATCCGTGACTTGCTCGCGCGCGAGACGTATCGGCGAGGTCAACTCACCACAGACAAGGCATCTGGTATATCCTAAAGTCGAATTGTTAAGCGGATTTTGCTTGACTTACGCGGGTTACGTGCTCAAATGACGATGACATTATACACAACATCTGTTAGCAGTTAATTCTTAGGAAATATCTTGGCTTCATTTAACTTTTTATTTACGGAAAAAAGTGCTATGTTCGGAATCCTGTGGTGGCCCTGAAACCGCGTAGGGACTGGAACCCCCATTACACGCGACATTAATTAGAAACTCCCGTTGAAATATTAGCAGTTTATGGCTTGAACTTTGCTTTAAAGGATATCTTAAGTGCCTTTAAGGAATCTTTTCTGTTGCGCACGAGGATTTTCTTGAACTCGTTTTAGCGTGACGTTTTGTGCGCGCGGTTAATCGTGACCTTGGCTTCAGTGATGCGACGCTGAAAGAGGCCCCATAGTTCAAGCCTGATTATCATGACAAAGCATTTATTCTAAGGTTTGTTTATACTTTACATATATTTCAGAGATCTGAGGTTTAATAATATTGCTGAGGTCAAAAGTAGAGATTTAACTGGCCTACGACATCTTACAACACTGTAAGTATTTACTTTCAGATTCTACTTTCTTTCTCAGTCATGAGCACTATCTTGATTCTGCTTTTCGATTATTTGATACCGGCAGCCTGGAAAGAGAAAGGGGAAGGAGAAGCTACGGAAAGGGGGACTTGAGCAAACTACCCACCCCTCCCTCCCTCCGTCCCTCTAAATAGCAAACGCACTTGTAAAAATCACAGCGTTCTTTGTTGACGCATGCGAAGCAAGAGTGATGTGCGCTGGTAATGCGCCTTCTTTCAACACTTTGTTTGTGGACTGAATCCTAGGTCTCATTTCAAATGAGTAGAGTTGCTTTTAAATAGTTCTCTTCAGTGCTTCAGGTGTTTTTCTTAGAAAAAATGATCATATAACAAGGACGGTTTATTTTGGGGTGCATTTCTGATTCTCTAATTCTCAAAAAGATGTGACGATGGTAATACTTCAACATGAGCGATGACCTTCCTTTGGGTGAGGGTTTTTAGCATACCAAGCCAATACCAAACATTCATAATGTTAAAGTTAATACTGGTAATCTCTGCTATTATTGACCCCAATTATACTTAGTAGTCCGTGGTCATCAGTCCAAGAGAACGTTGGATTAGAATGAAAAGAATTTCATTGTTGAGGGGCTTAAGAATGACAATTGAGTGGCAAGAAGTTGATCGAGACTGAAACCATGCATACCTATAAGAGTTGGCCTATACGCTGTCTTTTTTTCCGCATCAAAGAAAATTAAAGTCAAAAAGGTGCGCGAGGTGTGTGTATAAGTGTAATGGGGGAAGGGGGAGAGGAGGCGCTATAACTCCTATTCCTCCTCTTCCCTTTCCCCTAGCGCTAACTATCTGGGAAGGGGTCGTAGTTCGTAGGTTCCTCTCCTCTTGTTTTTTCAAGGATTTTTCTGTGGTTTCTGCGCCGGTTAGATCCGTCTGTGTGCACAATTATTTTTGTCTGGTACATTGACTTGGAGGGGTGTTTTCACGATGTTAAGACCACCTGGAAAAGGGTCAAAGTATCATAGTTAAAAGCATTCTTATTGAGGCGACATTATGCATTCTAGCCGCCGAGGGAGTTCATCAAAAAAATAAAATAAAATATTTCTTCACTTTTCATCCTTCTATTTTTTTTCTGTCCACAGACTTTTAAGCAACAACAGAATTAGAACAATCGACCTCATAGCCTTCTCTGGTTTATCCGCTCTTAAATACCTGTGAGTACGACAATAAAAGAACTATTGTGCTGTTTCAGACTTGTATATTCTAAAAGGTCATTTGTTGGCTTCTTACGACGTATTCCTGAGATTCTTGTCATGATACCCGCAAAGACAAGACGAGCAAACGCCAGGGAGGATGGCAATATGAGACTATTAGGAATGTGCCGTTGAAATGCATTCCCTTTCTGAAATAAAAACGACATCAAAAATATGTCCAAAGTATCACTCCATATCACTGTGTTTATTCAATACATTAAATATCTAATAATTTGAAGTGTGTAAAATGCGCATAATTACTCTAACTGTTGCTTTAATAAACGAGTAAAAAAGACAATTAATAGTAGATTCGATACTGGTTATGCATGCCCAGATGTTTGTGCATTACCCATCTAACGTCAATGGGAAAGGCATGGCCTTTTATTACACGGCGGCCATGTTTATTCCCATGAGGGCAATAGCCTTTCTTTGGAACGTTCTGGAACGCCTCAAAGTGAGGGCAAGTGAACCCAAGGGATCCAAAACCTTTTGTTTCAACCAATATAGCCGGTGATAAATGCGAATATTTTATTGCCATCGAAAGAACAACTCAACAAGCTTCACAGACTGAGTGTCGTCAAAAAAGCAACACGCGCGAGTAGTAAAGCAATCACCTTATTTGACATCATTATATGGCTGATATAGCTTAAACTTCATGGCACTTGGCACGGAACGAAACGGTGATAACATGCGCTTAGTCATGAACCTTGTTCTAGTGATATCTGATTGGGGAGTGGCACTCCTCCCTCATCTGATTATAGGGAAATCCTATCCTAGATAGGCAGCCCTTGAAAGCAAAATTGACAAACAAAAAACACGGACGTGCAATGCCGTGACCGTGACAGTGATTCGTCCGTGTACGAGCTTTTTTGATTGGCTGGGTAATGATGTCTCGCTCTGTCATTGGTCAGTTTGCCTCGTCGATCCCATGACAATCACAACCGTAACAATATGTTGTTTATTATCAAGATGTTTATCAGCTGATTGACAGTACTGGTTTATTTTCAGTTACTTGTATAACAACAGACTGACAGTGATCCCAGAGAGTCTCTTTAAGGGTCTCACTAACTTAGAGCAGCTGTAAGTATGCCTGGTCTGATAGGGTGTTTAGGTTGTAGTTGCTTGTTGTTGTCTGTTCTTGTTTACAACTTTACTTACAGATCGCTTTTACTCTATCTTGAAAACCTTATCTTACCTCATCCATTCTTTTTTTCTTCAGATATTTGCATTTCAATAATATAAAGAAGGTTGAGCCAGCTACATTAAGGAATCTTAGGCGACTTGAAAGATTGTAAGTATATTCTGAATTCTTTATTCACTTGACCCAGACATACTGATATATACCTCTCGTCACATTGGCTCCCCTTCTTTTCAGCTGCTCTTCTTTGCTCATTAGTTCGTTCGCGGTTCATTCGTTCTTCATTTGTTTGTTTGTTTGTTGGTTTCCAAAGCCCACTTTCATTCGCAATGAATAGAAGGCCGAAGTTTCACATGTTTGGTCATCAGACATCACTCAATAATCGTGGTATCAAGACTACATTCAGAGTTTGCATTTGCTAATTTTCTTGTTTTTTACCTTTCATAGATATGTTCATCACAATAAGCTCAAAACTCTTCCAAAAGGACTATTTCAGGATTTAACATCCTTGAGGAGACTGTGAGTACCTGATCCCTCATGATCACCCCAAATGTCTGTAATCATGATGATGCAGCATCTTGGGCCACAGAAACCGCTGACAAAAAATTGTACATTTATTTACGTAACGTTTTTTTTCCAATAGACCTCATCGTCTTGGGTGTAATGTTGTCCCATTTCAGACCACATGTCATTCCCTAGAGTATTATAACATAGATACTATATAACTATATAAGTCAAATATTTTTAGAATGGACATCTTTTGTGTTGTATTTAGACACAATTTAGTGACTCACACTTGTACTTAGCTTCAATAAAAATACTGACTTTGAACTAAATCAAGTTGTTCTATTTTTAGTCTGCATTCGCACGCTTAGGAGAATTTGTCGCTTGATCAGAACAGAAAATATGACTTTTCGGAGCGAAAAATATCTCGCTATGTTATAAAAGCAATGGAAAATGTCTAGCTTGTGCGTCCATCCAATTCGGGATGCACGCGGATAGTTGGGAGAGCACTCAGCTAGCTAGAGATGCTCTCGACTGCGTCTCGAGCATCTCTTACGCTACCTTCGTGCTCTCCCAACTATCCGCGTGCATCCCGAATTGGATGGACGCACGCTAGACATTGTCCATTCCTTAATCATTTCATTGTTTAACGGTTGCACATGAGAAGATACATGAATATGGATACAACTGAAACAAAGAATCTTATTCTCAAGAGAATGACACGTGGTCTGAAATGGGACAACATTACACCCAAGCCGGTGAGGTCTATTGAGACCACATGTCATTCATTCCCTTTTGTATGATTTATTTGAATTAACCTGTCAATGCTTGCGTTTCCCATATCAAATGTCTTGACGATGAAATTCAAACAAAGAATCTGTTCTCCAGGATCTATTTCAGTGAAATGTTTACTAATATCATGTTGATTGGTTTTGTTTGGTAGGAGGCTCGATTCCAACCAGCTAGTATGTGATTGTGATTTAGTCTGGCTTGCCACTCTTCTTCGTCGAACTCCAAACACAGAAACCGCTGCTACTTGTCATGAGCCTGCTAAATTAAAAAATAGACCGCTGGTCAGACTCACACCCAGGGACCTCAACTGCAGTAAGTACTCTTCATATGTACATATGTTGGATCAGTTTATAATTGTGCATGATCATTAGTATCATCATCATCATCACCATCATCACCATCATATCTTCCAGGCCCACCTCGCATCGTCAAAACACCAGCGAGTATCGAAGTGACTGTCTCTGACACTGTTGTGTCATTCAAATGCAAAGCTGTTGGTGACCCGACACCCAGTATTCAGTGGAGAAAGAACTCAAAGCCTTTACCTAATGACGGCCGTCACATCGTTCGTAATGATGGAACACTCGATATTGTACGCCCCACCGTAGCAGACGAGGGAACGTATGAATGTCTTGCGCAGAATGATGCAGGGGAAGAGTTGGCAGAAGCTGCATTACGATACCAAGGGGTGGAGGGTAAGGAAAAAATGTACATTACTGAAGAGGGAGGGTCAAAGACATGCGCACCAAGATGATACACCAAGATACACGCATAATTTGAGAAAAAATAAAACTGTTCTCGGTGTCCTCTCTTCCAGCCGCGCCGACCCTGACTGACTACCCCCTACCCAAGGTAGAGTCAATTCAAGGGAATACCATCACTCTTAAATGCCGTGCAAGTGGCCGGCCCAGTCCTCTAATCCTCTGGACCAAGGAAGATGTGCAGTTGACAACTGGACCCAGGATTAAAGTTACTGCGGCTGGCGATTTACACATATCGTCAGTTCGTAGCTATGACCAGGGGATTTATAGATGCCATGCTAGCAACAAGGCAGGCAGTGCGGTGGCAACTACCACCGTTATTGTAACAGGTAAAGAATCCATGAATACAAACACTGGTAAGTAATGGACATCAGCCGAACTTGCATGGATGTCTGGAGAGCTCTTATACTGCATGCATGGCGTGGCTAACTGATAAATGGACTCATAATCGTCCAACTGAATGACCTACCGACTACCTCGTCTGGTATTGCTTTTTTCGCGCATGACTTTGCTCCTGCTCATTTTCTAACTTATCAAATTATTTCTATGTTTAATGATTCTTTCCAACGTCTTGGTTTTAGCGGCACCAAGTTTTGTTGCCAAGCCAACCAATACTCACGTGCTGGATGGAAACACCGCGTCACTGGAATGTCGTGCTGAAGGCTTCCCAGTACCTGCGATTGCTTGGTCTAAAGATGGTGGAAGGTTACCATCACAGGACCGACATATTGTGTTACCTTCTGGAGCACTGAGGATCATTCACGCACGGCCTGTAGATGAAGGACAGTATGAATGTCAAGCCATTAACGTGTTGGGTGTCAGTATTGCGCGCACCTACTTGACTGTCGTACCCCGAGGTATTCACCATATTTTTTTTTTTTGGCGGTTGGCTGCAATACGTTATGTTATGGTCTGCGTTATTCTCATTACACACCTACCGTAAAATCCATGTACTCATACTCATTCAGTCATACGGAGTTTTATGGGTTTATAACCGGGGAGGATAATATTTTGGGGACTTTTGAAAGGAAGGAAAAATAGCTAGGGATAAAGTGGAAACGCTTATTTCTTTGTTATATTTTGCCAGTCAAGCAATTGAGCTCGGCAACAGTTTCATTATCATCATCAACAACATCATCATCATCATCACCATCATCACCATCATCACCATCATCACCATCATCACCATCATCACCATCACCACTATCATCACCATCATCATCATCACCATCATCACCATCATCATCATCACCATCATCATCATCATCATCAACATCATCAACATCATCATCTCATTACCATCATCATCATCACCATCATCATCACCATCATCACCATCATCAACAACATCATCATCACAATCATCACCATCATCATCATCACCATCATCACCATCACCATCATCATCATCACCATCATCACCATCATCATCATCATCATCATCAATAACATCTTCATCATCATCATCACCATCATCATCATCATCATCACCACCATCATCATCATCACCATCATCATCATCACCATCATCATCATCACCATCATCATCATCACCATCATCATCACCATCATCATCATCATCATCAATAACATCATCATCATCATCATCATCATCACCATCATCACCTGCATCATCATCATCATCAATAACATCATCATCATCACCATCATCATCATCATCACCATCATCATCATCACCATCATCACCACCATCATCATCATCATCATCATCACCATCATCATCATCATCATCACCACCATCATCATCACCATCATCATCATCACCATCATCATCACCATCATCATCATCATCATCAATAACATCATCATCATCATCATCATCACCATCATCACCTGCATCATCATCATCACCACCATCAACATCATCATCATCATCATCATCATCATCATCATTAATATTATTATCATCAGATCGTTTTTCTCGTCTTTCCAGTGCCACCCAGTATTACCCAGAAACCATTAGATCAACGAGTATCCGCTGGCCAAACAGTCAAAATCCGCTGCAATGCCACGGGGGCACCCCTACCTGTCATCTCATGGATCAAAGACGACGTCCACATCACTGAAGGCAACAGGTATTCAACCAATCAAGGAGTCTTGACCGTCAGAGATGTCAGTAAATCAGACGAGGGAAGGTACGAATGTGCCGCAAGAAATAGTATTGGTGTTGCGACTGCTGAGATGATACTGTTTGTAGAAGGTGATTATCAAATATCCATGTCACTATAACATTATATTCATCACGTTTAACTTTCCTTATTTAAGTAGAGCCTCAGTGATCAGGCCCAAGAGCATTCAAGACTTACTTTATGGGACTAGTCTTTTAATGTGACATACGTACCATACCATTTTAACGTAAACGGCCATCTGGAAGAGGGGTTGACTTAGAGAAATCCGAACGGCAAAGAGTGGAGCTAAATTGAAATCCTAGGATAAAAGAGGAATTGTAATCGATAATAGTAGAGTCGTGTAAAGGGACAAGACTAAAAGTGCGGTAACAAATTCGCGCAACTTGTGACGCAACGTTGTTGCGTTGTAAGTTGCAGTGTAAATGTTGCTCGTTATACCACCCCGTGCAACAAAACACCTTGTTGCGCGACTTTGTTGAACGAAGTAGAAGCTGTTTCTAATCTCTGTAACAATAAACATTTGTTGCGCGCGAGGTCATTCACTCTGCAACTTACAACGCAACAATGTTGTGCAACAAGTTGTACGATTTTGTTGCCCGTAATACCGCTCCTTTACTGAAGATACTGAAGACACTCAGTGAGGGAATTATTTTTTCTACGATGATAGCTTTAATGGTCTTATTTAATGTAGTTTCAGATCTTGAATTCGCTGGAGACAAGTTCGTCAACGCATCTATCGACAAAGCCATCAGTAGCGTCGACCGCGCACTTAAAGCCACCATCTCTAAGCTCTTCCACGGCTCACAGCCAAGATCCCCGAGTGATTTGCTAGCTCTGTTCAGATTCCCTTCTCCAGAAGCGCAGCAAATCGCTCGCGCAGCTGAAGTCTTCGAGCGCACAATCTACCTGGTACATCAACACGTGGCTAGTCTGGAAATGGTTAACGTAAGTCAAAGAAAACAGAGGAGTTTCTTTGACCTTCTTTCACCAGCATACATTAGTATGATCGCTAATCTATCAGGCTGTCATGTGCATCGACAGAAAGACAACTGCTCTGATCTGTGTTACCATTTGAAATACAGGTCATCTGATGGGACCTGTAACAACCTACAGCATCCAATGTGGGGGGCTTCACTCACTCCATTCAAGCGTATTCTCAGTCCTATCTATGAAAATGGCTTCAACGCACCCATTGGATGGAGCAACTCCTCGTCAAGACCAAGCGCGAGGCTCGTTTCCACGAAGCTTATATCATCTCCTAACGTTACCAAAGATGATGAGTATACTCATATGCTAATGCAGTGGGGTCAGTTCCTCGACCATGACATGGATTTCACTGTAACGAGTCTTAGTTTTTCACGGTTCAGCGATGGGACTGACTGCACCTCCACGTGTGAGAATAACAACCCGTGCTTCCCTATTCAGATTCCCGAGGGAGACCCGCGCATCAAGAAACACCGTTGCATGCAGTTTACACGGTCGAGTCCCGTTTGCGGTACTGGGACTACCTCTGTGTTCTTCCGTACTGTCAACCACCGCGAACAGATGAATCAGATAACCTCTTTTATTGACGGCTCAAATATATATGGTTCCTCTGAGGAAGAATCGAGGAACCTTAGAAATTTACGCAGTAGAGGACTGCTAAAGACAAGTTCAGCTATCGATGAAAACGGGAAGCCGCTTCTTCCTTTCAATCGTGACACGCCCATTGAATGTCTCCAACCACATGACAGTCCTGTACCTTGTTTCCTAGCAGGCGACTTCCGAGCCAACGAGCAGCTTGGCCTGCTGTCTATGCATACTTTGTGGATGCGCGAGCACAATAGAATAGCCAAGGAGCTCGCGCGCTTCAACCCTCATTGGAGTGGAGAGAAAATTTTCCAGGAAGCTCGGAAAATAGTAGGAGCACAGCTGCAGCACATAACAGTGACAGAGTGGCTGCCGAAGATTATTGGACCTAAAGGAATGAAACTGTATGGAAAATACAATAGATATGACCCTAATGCTGATCCTTCGATTATCAATGCTTTTGCAACGGCTGCCTTTCGATTCGGTCATGGCTTGATCAACCCAATAATATTCCGTCTGAACTCTACATTCAAACCGATCAAGGAAGGGAATATTCCTTTACACAAAGCTTTCTTCTCGCCATACAAAATCGTCCACGAAGGCGGCATCGACCCAGTCTTACGCGGATTGTTTGGCCGAGCGGCTAAGAGTAGTGATGACAAGCACCAACTCTTAAACACTGAACTCACTGAACGACTGTTTGAAATGGCGCACAATGTGGCACTCGATTTGGGCGCTTTAAATATCCAACGTGGTCGCGACCACGCCTTGCCTGGTTACAATTCTTGGCGAGGCTTTTGTAATCTCTCTATAGCGGAAACATTTGAAGACTTGAAAAACGAGATCAAACAGCCTGAAATAAGAAAGAAATTGAAAGAAATGTACAAAGATCCAGCCAATATAGATTTGTGGGTAGCAGGATTGTTGGAGGACTTCGAACCTGAGAGTAGGATTGGAAAAACATTCACGTGTATTCTTGTTGAACAATTCAAACGCCTTCGAGCAGGAGATAGGTGCGTATGGTGTTTGGTTCTTACTTCAGTTCTTATCTTTTTTTAAATTTCTAAACATATGGTTTATAGTAGTAAAAGCGCAGTCTCCATAATTTATGCAATCCGGGTTCCTTGTTAAGACGGGGAGCAGATATGAGAAGATGTTGTGCTTTGGTTCTTTAGCTCACCGACTCTTCACGGCTCTGCTACGTACGCTAGATGTTTTAGGGTGCTTTTTCATAAGGTCGCAGTAACGATGTCCCTTTTTTCCATCATTAGATTCTGGTACGAGAATCCAACCACCTTCACCCCATTACAACTGACCCAGATTCGTCAAACTACATTGGCCCGTGTTCTCTGTGACAATGGGGACAATATACAGCAGGTACAAAACGATGTCTTCAAGCGTGCCACGTACCCTACCGGATATAAGTCCTGTACTTCTATTCGAAGGTTGGACCTTAGACTCTGGAAAGAATGTTGTGATGGTAAGTGTTAAGATGTTTTAAAACTTTGACACCAGACAACTGATTTGGGTTCAGTTTGAGGCCTGTCGTCATGTTACCGTGACCTGCAGAGCTTTCTTAGGGTTCTTGGGCTTACGTGAGGCAAACATTAAGAGACCAGTGATAATTGATCACCTGGGATGGGAAAAGGGAAGGGGGGAGCCGGAGGATTTTTATTGCAACATCATAACACCAACTGACTGATCCCCCTTTTCATACCTTTCAATGTATATCTGATGATCTCCCTTCCAGCCCTCCGACCCCCGACCCCCGACCCCAGGCCATTAATGAAGACTAGTCCCTAACTAAGAATTTTTCCGTCTAACTTCAGAGAGATGCTCGGTCGCAGACCAAACATACACGTTTTCTACCAACCTAAGAGGGCGCCTCAAGCGATCCGCTCCAGAACAACAAGAGGAAGAAGAAACACCAAAGCAGTCCGCTGCATTTGACACGCATACACCTCGATCTTCTTCTGATGAGCAGGATCCCCCTGAAGAACAAGAGAACAACCTTGAAGTTGTTGCAGCCGAGATATTTTCTTCAATAAAAGATACCGAAGAACATGATGAAAACCGAAACACCACAGAAAAGGAAAGCAAGATGGAGGATAAAGAGATACAAAGGGAAACGTTTAGCATTATTTCAAGCCAAATGAAATCCTTAGCAAACACTATGGTAGAAATGGCAAAAACTGTTCAATCTTTACAGAATACCGTTAATTCCTTAAAAAGAGAAGTAAGTAGTTTGAATTAATGACAAAAAGGTTTTTTTAAGTTTCTTTTTTTTTTTTCATCGTCCTTTCGAATACCCTTAGACATGAATCGCAAGCCTAAAGGTGCGGTAATACGAGCAACGAAATCGTAAAACTTGTCGCGCAACATTGTTGCGTCGCAAGTGGCAGAGCGAATGTTGCTCATATTACGCCCCTTGTTGCGCGAACCCCGTGTAACAACAAAATTTTGTTGCGCAACTTTGTTGCACAAAGTAGAAACTCTTTCTACTCTCTGCAACAAAGACAATTTGTTGCGCGGGGTGGTAATACGAGCAACATTCGCTCTCTGACAAGTTGCACACTTTTGTTGCTCGTGTTTCCGTGCCTTAAAGGGGTTCAAAAAGTTTCGCACGAACCCTGCAACCCTTTGATCTAAGTATTGACTAGGAGCTAGGCGAGACTAAAATCCACGCGCAGCAAATTTCATCCTGTGTACATGGATTCATTTACTGGCAATATCTTGGTGTTTTCAGCCAAAGAAATCAAATGTAACTTTTTTTGCTGGCCAGAATTAGAAAGCGTTCCTTTATAGATCGATTTGTTTGCAGAAAAACCTGCAAACTTCTACATAGACATACCTTGGGAACTTTGTCCCCAACTACGTTGCACGCAACAATTGCACGTATACCATGTGTCCAAACACTATTCTGACTTGGCTTTACTTTAGATCCATGAATTGAAAGACAAATCCCAAAGGGAAAAACGTTGTACAGCAGTTGATGGACAAACATATGGAGCCGGAGAAACTTGGAAACAGGACAAGTGTACAACCTGTACTTGTGAGGTAAAGATTCTACTGCGTGTAGTGCTAGTGTACTTGATCGCCTCTCACCTCTGGGGTCTCGGGTTAATTTCTGTACTTAATTGGCATCACATGTCAGTAGAGTTCAGTAGAAATTCCAATTCGATCTGTGAGTTAGCGTGCCTGACTTTGATCAGTTCCGAGGCTGTGTCAGGGTTCGATCAGGAAGTATCACAACCTTACAGAGTGTACTAAGATTTGGATTTGGAATTTTCATGAACGATTGGTTTGTGATTGTTTTTCAGGAAAGCCAAGTAATTTGTATAAAGCAAGAATGCCCGGTTTTAAAATGTAAAAATCCACAAATAGATGAGAATTTATGTTGCATGAAATGCCTTGGTAAGTAAGATGAACGTTCATTTTTTTTGTGGCAGTTGTAAATGAAGTGCAGAACAGAGAACCGTCGGGACAGGAAGGAAAGGGAAGACTGAGAAAGGAAGGGAATAGTACTCTAGAAGGACAAGAACAGGAAACAAAATAAAAATAGACTGAGACGAGAAGAGAAGAGAAAAGAATGGAATAGAATAGAAGAGAATAGGACAGTATAGAATGGAGTAGGATGGGATGGAATGGAATGGGATAGAAAATAACACAAGTGACTGTTTCGATTGTAGTCACTAACGATATTATATTTTTCCCTTTTCTTCAAGATTGAATCTTGCAGCAATACATTTAGATGGCCAATCATTGACTCAAAGCAGAACCTCCCTCTGGAACTGACACAGACCAGCGAATATTTCCAGCTCAAGTCACTTCATTTTTTAACCATTTTATAAAAAACAACTGACTAAGTATATTTAAATATGCTCGGCAAATACCTCAAATGTCCTCAAACAAATACAATGTTAAAACTCACTTTTCGATATTTGGGTAGAAAACCGAACTTAATATTTCTTTTGGAGACAATTATTTTTAAGCGCAAAAAGAAATTGCAGGAGTTTTGTTCAACGCGTGCAGTATTATGGGTTAGTAAAAAATCACGTGACACTTCTGCATGAACTATTATAAGTAGTGCGCGTTAGGTTGTGGGGTATATAATATGCTATTAACAACTATAACAATAGTAATTTAATGCATTGTGAGAAACAGTCTCCATTAAACAACATTTGGACGGATCAATCCCCAACTCTTCCATCTCTCCACTCTTTGCCCTTGAATCTGCCTACGTAACATAATTCCCATTGTCCATCTAGTGTTCATTTTTGCAACCACTAGGTGTATGTATATCCAGCAGTTTTTAGCAGTGCACGTGTATTAGTTGCGTCTTGTAATTGAGGACTATACCTGGTATTCCTAGCTATGAATAAAAAGTTAAAGCAAGAATAAAGTAATGGAAACTGGCAGCCCACAATTCTCGCGATCTTTAGTCCAGGCCTGTTCTTATTTCAAAGTCTGAAAGGAAAAAAGGCAGAGGTATACTGGGGTGTTTTTCCTATGAGTGCGCGCGCGGTGTCAGTTATTTACGATCACGAATTTGTATTTTGTACTGATTTTTTTTGCAATTAATGTGTCGCTAGCCAGGGGCGGATTCAGGATTTTTAAAAGCGGGGGTGACTGTTACAGAGTACCTCAGCGCCATTGCCACAGGAAACCCCAAAAAGGCGGGAAAATGGTGAAAAAGGTCACCATCCCTGAATCCGCCCCTGCTAGCCATAATGAAGGACTGAAATAAATGTCCGAAACGTTCAGTGGTAACCATGGTATCTGTTTAATCCTTTATGTCTATTTTTACCGCTGTATCATCTTGAATTGCAGTTCATTTGATGATTTTGTAATTTAACTTACACGAATTTCTGTGATTTTAAGAAAGCTAGATTCATACCCGCCGTGTACCATGGTCCATATATGCACTAGATCGTGGAACCCTAGACCAGGTGAGAGGGGAGTGAGCTATCGCCATGTTAGATTCTCCGCCCTGCATGTCTCGGGGGGTCGGGGCGTGGTGGGGGTTTCAAATGACAAGTGCATTAGGCTCTGAGTCTAGAATTGACAAAAACGATATTGTAGGAGCCCCAAATATTATTTCTATAGACTTGCTTTGAAACCTAAAAGGATATGAACCGCAATGTCAAAGAGAATATGAACAATGTCAAAGAGATCAAGTACTGCATGTAGAAACACTGTATACTGTTATTAATCAAAATATTCAAATCAAATATGTATCAAATGATAAATAATTTTCCCCCTGATATAAGAGATATTCCTAGAATTTAACATTTTATTAGATTCTGTCATGATACTTGTGATGGCAAGGGTACCAGAGACCGCGGAGGGGGAGGGGCTGGTAGTGCTATAACCCTACCACTTTTTCCCCCCTTTTCTTATACTAGTCTCTTATATTTTCCAATCTTAGCCCACCACTTTTTTCCCATACTAGTCTCTTATATTTTCCAATCTTAGCCCTACCACTTTTTAGGTTGTTCCGCGGTCCTTGGGTACCCCTACAGCAAAGGCTAATCAAAGAAAGAAAGCCTCGATTTTTGTAGAGGGAGGCCAACCCAGGGGAGGATCCAGGCGGGATTTTCTTCAGGGAGGGGTTGTGCACATAAAGTCCACCCAGGGAGGGGTGCACCTCTTAGAATTAAAGGGGGGAAAAATCATTATTTTGTATTGGTTACTCAGGTAGTAGTTTTAGTAGGGGCAAAAAGTTGACCAAGGGATGGGTACGCATCCCCTGCACCCCTTCCCTGGATCCGCCCCTGAAACCAGACCAAAACCTTCCTAAGACCTTAAACGAGCAACTCTAAAATGTCACATTAGAAGCACGTACCACACTACCTGCTCTCCATTCCTAAACAGCTTGACATTGCATGACATTGGATTCATTTGTGATGATTTTTTTATTTTTTGATGTTTCGAACTACTACAACTACTTTATTTTGGGTTGCTGTGGGTTTCCTGTGGTATCAGGTGATCGCGGTAGGACTGGGTCTAGTAGTGACTCGTGCACGTTTTTCAGTTCAAGATGGCGGAACACGATTTGACTTCGCGAATGGGCTGCTTTTTAGACCGGCATCTGGTCTTTCCTCTACTAGAATTCCTCTCTGTCAAAGAGGTAAGTATTGTATACTAAGAAATATTTTTTCTTGTCTATTTTTCTTCTCGATTGTTTCTTTTACTTGTGATTTTTCGTGTTCATTTGCCGGTTTTTTTTTGTGTGAGAAGATGGAATTTTTCATAAAAAACTGTTGAATTCTATTCTTTTCTTTAGATTTACGATGAATATGAGTTGCTAAAAGGAAAACTTGAACTCTTGAGTAACACAAACATGGTAAGTTTGATACAATTATGATCGGAAGATTCTTTCAAACTTTTTTCGCTCGAAGCTCCTTAACTGTACACCTTCCTCATAAATACACGTATGCCTTCCCCCGCCTCTTTATGATCTGAATATCTTACACAAAAAATTCTCAGATTCGACGTAAAACGTTGAGATTAAGGTCTACAAAAGTAGTTTTGGTATGTAAGTCTTATTTGTACTTGATATTTTAGGTGGATTTTGCCATGGATGTTCATAGAAGTCTCTACCCAGACGAAGATGTACCTTCAAGTAAGCCCTTTTTTATTAGTTTTCCTATCAATTTAATGAGAGTATGGTATTGTATATATTAAAGAATAAAATCAAGCCTCAGGTATACACATGCCCAGATTCACCCTTTACATAACTTACTGTACATGTATACTGTAAGTTAAGTACTGCATTCAATAGTGTTACACTACTATAACCTAATTGGCTGATGACAGGGGGCTATTATGATTATTACTGGTCTGTGGCAAGTGCTTTACTTGGTTCCAGGAGGGTTTCCCTAAAACCTGGAAAACTGAATCCAGAAAAAAATACACGGAATACTAAAACCTGGAATAACCAAAAACAAAAATTTTGCATACATTTTTTATATTGTCTGTTCAAAAATCTTCCCTCCTATGCCATACGAGGTCTGTTTTGATACTACGTATTGAAACTAACCTGAGAGGTGATAATTAGTTTACCCAGTGTTTACCGTCTTTCAATGTCGCAACACATTTCATGCATAACTGAGAATCGAAAATTACTACTTCAAAAAGGATTTTTTAGTATTAAAACTGTTGGATGGACTTGAAACTTTCTCTAGGAATAAATGGACTATTTTTCTAAGGAAATATTGGTTGTATTTTTTGGCTGAGATAGGCCAACGATTTGGCATCCCTGCAAAAGAGCACCGGTCACATTATGTGTTACTCACTGGATTGTCACAATGGCCCAAATTACTCGCTATTTGAAAGCTTTAAAGCGCACGAAAACCCCAGAGAAACGTTCAAAAATAATAAACAAAACAAAGAAAACTCTATTTTTGAACACTGTGTCGGTGGTAAAAATATTATATTGCATGCGAGCCAGAGAGACAAACACGGTAATTATGCTCAATAATCAACTACACTTCTCCAACCTCGATCAAACTTAAACATGAACTGCACTGACCACGTAGGCGAAAGAAGGGAAGATTTTTCAACAGATAATATAAAAAAATGCATGTAAAATTTTGGTTTTTGCTTTTTCCAGGTTTTAGTATTCCATGTATTTTTTTCCATTCCGGATTCCAGATTCCATTTTTTCTGGGTTTTAGGGAAACCCATTCCAGGACCATGAGTGTGTGAACTCGTTGGAGTTGGTATGTGGACTTCGAGACTACATTCACCAAACCACCCTTGATTCCCTTCCATTAATATCCAGCATCAGTTACATTTATCGCATGTTATTACAGTATTTTGTAAGAAGGAACTGGCTTAAGATCTGTTCTTTTGATTTATGAAAATCATTTCAGAGTCACTATTCTAGAGTTCCCCATCTAGACAGCCTTAATTTATTCTTCATTTTCTTGTGTTGTTTAAGGCCTTAAAGAAAAACGTGTGGAGGTTGTAACAGAACTCAAAGAACTACAGGCTCAAACAGAACCCATCATGAACTGCTTCACTGATCCAGAGTTCGCCTTACAAATGCAGTCCACAAGGTATGTTAAATTGTGTTCATTGTAACAGGGTGGTGAAGGAGTTTTCCGTTCCATGATTCAGCCAATTTTTAGACTGTGATTCGTGAAATTAAAAAAAAGATTGTGTGATTGATGAATTTCAGTCCCCTGTGATGCATAATCTGCTTATTTTGAAGACGGTGATTTGTGATTTTCAATTAATTTCCCTGAATCTTTGTATCAAGGTTATTCATTTTTTTTTTTTTTGTGATGCATGAATTTATTTCTACTCTACATGTTCTTGAAACAAATGTCAATCTATTGACTGGATTTTGTTCGTGCATAGACTGATGTGAACAACTTGTTTTTGTTTAGGGATGGAAGACAGTTATTTGAATATTTAGAAAAGAATCATGGTGTAAGTATTCTTAGAATGGTTTTGTTTGAGTGTGTGAATAACAACAACATACACCGATTCCGAACATGGCAGACACAAACGGACGGCCTGGATTGAGGGGGCCAAAAACGAGGCTAGTCAGTAATTCATTATCTGTGTGCAAGCTTCATCTTTTTTACTGGTGTTACATGGTGTTTACATGGTGTTTACATGGTGTTTACATCCATTAAGAATCATTTTTAGTGATGTCTAAGGGAAAAGCCAGCTTTCGGCAGATCACGGACGACTGACTAGCCTCGTTTTCACCTCCTCGATCCAGGAAAACCGCGTATGTCTGCCATGTTCGGAATCGGTGTATGGTTAGTCATATATAACCCATTCAGGTAATGGTTCTGAGTTGTTATGTTCTTATTTACTCTTAGATCAAACCAGAGATGATGGACACCTTGTACAGGTATGCCAAGTTCCAGTATGAATGCGGCAACTACGCTGGTGCTGCTGAGTATCTCTATTTCTACAGAGTTTTGGTAAGTCTTCTCAAATGCAAGGCCTTTGGCTGATAGAGTGCAAACTATATCAGTGAAACAGTAGGTATACTGAATACAGGGCATCTGACAGATTGCAAAGTTGCGGATCCGCACAATCGGGTCTATCCCGCACAATTCCTCAAAATGCGCAAAAAACCCAGCAACATTTTTCGAAAATTTTAAGATAACCAGGCATTCTTCTGGATCATTGTAATTTTTGTCAGGAATTCAGGCTTTTTTAACAGCAGGAATCTATTGTTTTCTATTGTTTAATTGGCACTATTTTGTACTATTTACTAATTTGTATTTCATGGGTATATTGTTTGCACTCTACCTAACATAATTTTAATAAAAATTATCCTATAAATGATTCTATTCCAATTTTCTTCTACACTGTACTTGATTTTTATATAAAATAGTCCACTTCACATGCTTACAAATATCAGATAAACACAAGTAAAATAGTAAACATTTTTTAAGTTAGTTATTTCTTTATGATAGGCTCCTGGTGGAGACAGGAATGCTCTCAATGCTCTATGGGGGAAATTGGCATCTGAAATCCTTATGCAAAACTGGGAAACAGCTTTGGAAGATTTAAACAGACTCAAAGAAGTAATAGAAGGCAATGTAAGTACAGTAACTGAAATACAGTCTTTCTTTATTGCTTGGGCTTCCTGTGGAAGACCCCAAGCCATTGAATTCTTTTCCTACGATTCCCAAATTGCAATGCATGCTATACATGTTTTATTGCTGACTGCTGGCAATTTTCACCACATATCTGTACCTCAGGTATTTGAAGCAAAACACTCAGTTGCTTATGTTTTAATTGAGATCTCAGAAGCCTGAGCCATGCTCTAGGAGTGTCTTGTTTGTGACAAAAGTTGTAGTCATGCTTTAGCAGAGATGATATCTGTTAAGAGGGCCTCTCAACATCAGGTGTTAGTGCACAAATTATCATGTGTCACTAGAGTTGCTTATTTGTTCAATTATCATTTATTTTTCATCAGAC